>CM062819.1:1525401952-1526001952 GCA_031772625.1 Pinus tabuliformis | reverse complement strand
CACTGATATCTGCTCCTTCCATGCATAGAAATTGGAGGCTCCCTCTAAACTGTGATCTGACTTTAGTCCTAGGAATGCCATACTGTTATCCAAAGAACTACTTTGCTCTGCTCTTCAAACTCTAGCGCAACGGAAGTGTGGTGGGCCCATAACCCACAGGTCATAGGATCGAACCTATGTTTGATACCATGTTAAATTTCCATGAAAACTCTACCACTGCTTAGATGAATAACTAATAACTGAAACTAGTTAACTTTCACCATGATACAAAGCCTCTTAACAACTTATAAGCAACAAAATAAAAGCACAACACACAATTGACACACTTTTCTTAGGAAACCCAACAGGGAAAACCCGCGTGCTTGATGTCGCTATTTTATTGATTGTCTTGGAGCAATTGAATATATTACAAAGCAATCTGTCTCTCTTGAGAAAGCATTCTACTTCTCACACAAGTCTCAGCTAATGCAATTGATCTTGGCTTGCACTGGACTGTTGCCATTCTCTCTGGATCATAGCCATTCTTCAGTCCCTTCATTTGATCTCTACATTTTGCCATTGCCCTTCATATGCGTTCCATTCCCTTCTGATTAAAGGAAGGGACTGAAGAATGGTTGCCAGCCAGAGAGAATGGCCACAGCCCAGGAATCAAACTTTCTCTGGTACCTTTTGGGATGTACCTTGAGGTAGTCAAGGTATGCCAAATCAAAAGGATTATTTTAGCTAAAGGTGATACAGCTTCATTAAAAAAATTCAATAAAGTTAAAAGAGAAATATTAAAATACAAGGTGGAAACTATTGTGTATCAAAGAAAGAAGAAACTATTGTATACCAAGGACTTCAATTGAAATTTGCTGAAATAAAGAACGAAGTGGCTCCCAACGACAACAAAGGGAGGAGTATTTAGTTATAATGGTTTAAAAAGGGTCCAGTATAAAGTCTCTTGATTCCTCTATATGAGATGTTGATGTAATTTTTTGTTCGATATGGATGAAAACATCGGTTATCTTTTCTTTAAACTTGACAAAGAACTGTTTGTTGTTTTGGAATAATAAAAATATGATAATATTGTATGGTCTTATAATGAAATTGTGCTCAAAATCTACAGAATCAGGATTTATAGATGATGTATTAGTTCAGGAAGTTGTCGTAATTGATAATGATGAACTGTAACAAGAAAAGGAGCATGGGACAAGGAAAAGGTGCTTAAGGTCGATCAAAGATATGATAAAATTGAGATAAAGAAAGACACTTTACAATGAAATCTTATCTTAATCCAAATTAGCAGTGCTGTTGCTCCGATGAATCATCATACCAACATCTGCATTACTCTGGAAAAAGTGGCGCTGTTTACATTCGAAATTTCAATATGAATTCTTGTCAAAGACATACTTGGAGTCATAATAAGAAAAGTCTGATTTGAGAATCTTATTGACAGGTATTTCGATAAAAGTTGACCTAGGATGGATTGATGCTTAACAATGCATCTTTTTTGCTCCGAGCTTTGAGGATCTTTTTGCTTTGTTTGCTATTGTGCTTCAAGGCCAAAGCCTTCCCAGATGGGAGGGCATGTAATATATCTAATCACTATTGTATACTCTTATCCTTCAAGGTCAATGCCCTCCCAGATGGGAGGGTGTGTAATATACCTAATCACTATTATCATATTTAGTAGCTAGTACGTAGGCTTGTGTCCATCAGAATGGTCCTGTCTCTTAAGTCATATCCTTATATGAATAGACAGATGAATCATTATGTTCTCTTCCTCTTCTCATATTGTCTCTCCGTCTGTTCCAATTGAACCCTGATACTCTACCTATAAAAAAGTAGGATCGAGGGATTGTACCTTTTCTTATAAATATTATGATCTAAGACATAGTGTGACTATCACAAGGTACTCACGGTTCTTTACATTACGTTCCAATTTTACTTAGTAGGTGATAATATGGCCACTGCAAGACCTCTTTTAAGTCAACCTGTAGCCAATTATTCCTCAGTTATCTAGTCATAATTTGAGGTGACCTACTGTCATGTCTGCAGTGATGGACTTCTGCTGTGTCAGGCTAACCGTTAAGTTTTTGTTTAATGGTGAAGTAACCATACTGTTATACCAGGCAATATAGGAATGGGTTTATTTGTTTTTAGACATAACACGGACAGCTTAATTGGGTGAATTAAATATTCTGTGCATCTTTCTATTCAAGATGGATGAGTATATTACTCTTGGTCTATTTGTTCAGTAGCGCAGCCTATTTATTATTGATACTCTAATACATTATGTCAAAAAGTACGTTGTTTAGCTGACTGCATAGGTTCATTTTGGACGTTGGTACCTCTTGAGGCAACCGACCATCTTATTCCAATTGTTTATTGGAGTGGATTTATACTTTACAGGCCAATGAATCTAGCTATGTCAGTACAAATTTGACTTTTATGCTGATAGGCGTGTCTATTTTGTATTAGGGTTTCCAGAATTTTAATTTAATGATCAATAATTATTAGGTGAATTGCAGGGATTTAAGCTTCATATAATATTCTTAGTAGTAGTCACATATTAAAGGTTGAGATTTATCTCAAAATTAGTTATGCCCTTTCTGCCCTTATTAAATTAATTAATTAAAGAAAATATCTTATGAACATGTGTCATATTAACATGAGTTATGGTTTTTTGAGTATATTGTATTAGAAAGCCATGATATTTTTAACAAAGTCTATATTCAGTTTAGGAATCTCCATGGTAAAGTGGGGGTGAATCTCCATGGTTAAGAATCTTGTTATTTTTATTTTTAATTTTTGTAAATTTATATATGTTTAACTCATATGTTAATTCTTTTTATAATAATAATAGTAATAATATTTTAGAATAAAGTTATAATTTAGTTAATTTTTATGAGTTTTATTTTAAATTTTGGCAGAGTGAGATATATCATAAATATATCATAAGGTAAGCGTTTTGATGCCTATTGGCATTTATCAGTCATTTAATTTATATGACTGCACTAGTTTATCTTTATTTTGGGAAACATACTCCAAACTTTAAATGTTAACAGGGCTGTATCTGTTTTGCACATGCAGGCTGCTGCTGCGTCATGGGAACAGCATCCACTGGCTGCTCGTGAGTACTCATCAAATACCATCATACCTGCTTGTATAGCAGTTCAGAGCAAAGGCTCAGAGGCTCATGATATCATAGAGAAAGAAGTAGCTGCTTTTCATAGAAGTCCAGATAACAGGCTTTATATGTTACCAGCCACTCCACAGGTTGGCTTATAGCTAGAATATTACCTCTAGCTTATTGTTAAAATACATCATATATTTTGAGAAAACTTTACGGATATTTGAAAATGAAGTTTAGATTATCTACCACTAGGACAGTCTGTTTGATTATCTAGTGTATTAATCATACCTTGATGTTTCCTTTCAATCAAGCTAGGCTCTTTTGGATTCTATGGGTGTAAGTGGGTCAACGGGACCTGAAGCAGTTGCAGCTGCAGAGAAGAATGCAGAGTTGTTGACTGCAAGAGCTGGTGCAAGGGATCCTTCAGCAATTCCATCCATTTGCCGCATTTCTGCAGCATTACAGTATCATGCCGGTAATGTGTCTTTATAGTTGGATATTTTAGTGGATTTTTGAAAATAAAGAAAATCAAATGAAATCATTTTTAAGAGAACTCCAGAAAGAAGACTAGGAATGGTGATATGGGACACAAAGGACACATAAATTCGAGTATCCAACATGAGACATGCTGACCCTGGGAACCGGACAGGGAGGAAACTTTAGTGAATTACACATAAAAATGAAATATAGATGGCGATTCAATTTAGAAACTAAAATTGGAAATACACAGTGACACTGAGAAGGGGGACAAACTCAGTGGTGGCATTCATCCCTTTCTGTTGCCCTTGATGATAGAACCATGATTTCTGTGCAATGAAGAAGAAAATGGACTGTTGTAGGAAAAATCTTGAAAAATGGTGGACAAATTCACTTAGCACTTGAAATTCCTTATAACACTGCTTAATAGCCCTTAATCTTGGAGTCCAAAACCACTGAGCTCCAGAGCTGTGACTGAAATGCATTTGAATGAGGAGAAAGTTCTGTGCCTTAGGTTTGAATTGAAGGCCAATTTTTATATATGTCATAGCTTCCATATTCTTGAGATCGGTTGGTCCTTCATCTCTTCATCTAGAAGATTCACAAAAAAAGCAAGGGTTTCCTGCACCTCTTCCTCACGAGGAGGGATAAATGGGTATTTGTTGTGCAGGGTTGGGGTTTGCCTGGATTCTATGTTGTGTGGCAATCCCCTGAAATTTGTTTGCTATTATAAGGAAATAGAATCATATCTTTTTATTCACCCTAGTATAGAATTTGCATGTTTTAATTATTTAAATCTTCACTACTTTTGAATATCTGTGCATCTCAGTCATTTTATGTTTTAAATTATGATTTTATCGAAATTCCCAATTTGAGGTTGTTTCTGAATATATTCAGCATGCACTGTATTTTATTGCGTTGAACTTAAAATCCGTACAGCAAGTAAAATATAGTAGGCTATTTTTGATTCCCTACATGTTTGTGGTTGAAGGTTCTTGCTTTTGTATTGCCTATTGTTGGTACTGTGAGCGAACTCCTTGTACTACTACAAATACGAGAAAGTGAACTCCTTGTATTTGTCTTTTTAGCATAAACTAGCTTCTGAATGTGTTTTTAACTTTTTGTGGAAAAGTTGGTGAAAAATCTGTTGGTTTTCTCCAATGGAGATTTTGTTAATGAAAAATCTGTTGGTTTTCTCCAATGGAGACTTTGTGAATCTTATTTTTTTCGAAGAAAAAGACGTAATTTCATTAATACTCGTAGCAAAATTACATTCAGTGTATTTCTCATATTTTACTACTCTCTTGTCACAGATTGAGCTTTACAAGCCCATCCCAGCGAGAAAACATGACAGAAAAGAACCGTTTGTCAAGACCATACATCAAAATATACCACAAAAAACTATTCATAAGAGCAGATTTCTGATCCTTATACTGCCGCACGATAGAAAAAAACATCTGTATATGCCTGTAAAAAAACCTGACCCTCTGACTGAGAGTCACCCTAAAAAAACAGTGTCACAAGTTCCAGTGCTGTTATGAGTGCTTGCTACAGTCTGATGATATCCGGTTCAGCATAACTATCAATAAGCAAAAATGAAAACCTGTCATTACTCAGATCATATCCCAAGCCTCAAAACTTAAAAGAACTGTGCCATATCATTGTACGGTCTGTGATAGAACTCACAGTGTTCCTGTCCTTGGATCTCTGTCACCTGCCAAGTCCCTGAGTCCAGAAGAGGCACCTCCTTAGAAAGCCTGTGTGCTTCTCTGTTATGTTCTCTGTATATGTGCCTGCAAGAGAAGTGTGTAAAGTCAAGACATAATCATCTAATATCCTCCACAATGATGACCAAATATATATTTCTGCATTGCTGTACTATCACCAGCATAGAAATCACCAAATATTTGTAATTTGTCACATCCCTTCTCAAGAGCATAGGCAATCAATGACCTGCAAGCAATGGACTCTGCCCAATTATTTGTGCTGTTTCCAAGGCCAATTTTTACACAATAGAAATGTCTTTCAGATAGGTAAAGCACAAAGCCCCCTCCTGCTTGGTTTCCATCCTCTTGGGCTGCACCATCAAAGTATCCCCATGGCATTGACTTGTCTATAACCTTCTCTTTGATGATTCTGATAGGTTGATGGGATTTAGTCTGCGCGAAGTGATTAAGGATAGCTATACTCTCTGCTGCTATTATTCCCAGAAAGGAGGAAATACCCTGGAATATCTCCCTGTTTCTCACTATCCATATCCCCCAGTTGATTATAAGAGGGAGCCCATTAATGGGTTTGTTTCCTTGATCCTGCACCCAGGATTGCCAGGATTCTCCAAAGAGTGGCCTATTCTATATACACTGTGCACCCAGAATCTGCCTGCATTCCTTCCATACTTGTTGGGTGAAAGGGCATGTTACAAATAGGTGCTCTAAGGTCTCATTTGATCCCTTATATAAAACACACCACCATGGTCCCCAATCACATACTTTCGTTGCATGACCTCCCAAGTAGGGGCCCTTTTTGCCATTATGCACCATGTTAATGGTGGGCATTTTGCTTTCCACACAACACTCCACCACCATGTTGTAGCCTCCAATTGGTTCTGAGTCATTAAGTAGATGTAACCCATTTTGGGGGTATAGATACCCTGAGGCGTAGAAGCCCAAATTAGTTCTTCGTCTTGGTTGTTTAGCTTGATGTGCGCCTTGGATAAAGCTTCCAAATATTGTCTCCATTCCTCTTGGTATTCCCCTAGTATATACATTTCCTCTGTTGAGTGCCACCCCTAAGTCCATAATGTTGAGAAATCTAGGGCAACAAGTGTAGGTGATTTCTCTTACTTTGATAACTGCTTGTGATGCATTTTTACTTTACTTGATTAAATTCTTCTTTCCTTTATTATTATTAGTGTTCTCTATCATCAACCAACTACCAAATTATAAAGAACAATGAGACAATAGGACACAAGATATAGGCGATCAGCTAGGGCCAAAACCTCTCCATCTAAAAGGAAAACCCACCAGAATCCTTCTCTTTCTATATAACTTCAATTAACAAATTCCAAGACCTATGACCCTTGACTTAGGACCCTACAAGACCAAGTCATCCTTCTTTCTTGATGAGCTTTTCCTTAGACAACTTCCAGTAACAAAATTCGACCTTCCAACAACTTCTCGAGCAACTTTGACCCTAGCAACAATTTCTGCAACTTCAACCTAGCAGCTTTAGCAACTTTGACCTGGCAGCTTCACAACTTCGACCTTATGCAGCTTCAACAACTTCGACCCTGAAGCTTCACAACTTCGATCCAAAGGCAACTTCACAGCTTCGACCTTGCAGCTTCAGAACGTCAACCTTGCAGCTTCACAACTTCGACCTTGCAGCTTCATAACTTCAACCTTGCAACTTCACAACTTCTATACAGCTTCAAAATTTTGTCTAGCCTAGAAAACTGTAGAAACCCTAGAGAGAGAGAGAGAGAGAGAGAGAGAGAGAGAGAGGCCCAAAAACTTCAATCTTGATCTTCTTCTTCTTCTTTGTCTTTGTCCAGCTTCTATCTTGAGGAGAGCAAACTTGCTTGAGTGAGTGTGCAAATGAGGTTGAATTCCTTCTTATTTATAGGATTGTGAGGGGTACGAATTACTATCTTGAGGCCGATTTGTCCCTCCATGGAGGTTGACTTGATCTTTGTGCCATGATGACGTCTTGGAGGTTCTTTTGACTCTATTTTGACTTAATAGATTTTTCTTTACAAAATGTAACATGCCAAAATGGGTCTTCAATACATGACAATGACTCAATTAACTTTATGACAAACCTAGATGTTGAAGAATCTAGGGAAATTCAATATTAGTGATTCTTCATTGTCTATTGATCACTGCTTGTGATGTCTTCTCCTTAGTTTAACTTCTTTATGTTAGTGTGTTCTTCAATCATCAAATGGTTATCAAAACTAGAAGATCAATAAAAATGCAAGTACACAAGATGTAGGCTCTAAGCCAGGGCAAAACCTCTCCTCTTGAGAGGAAAACGCTTCAATCTCTTCTTATAGATGTTTAATTGACGAATACCAAGAACCTTGACAAAATTACTTGACTCAGGATGACCTCCAAGATACTTGTCACTATCCCCGACACTCTTCAGCGTTCAGATCACAGTCTTCTATCTTCATACTGTCTTCATGTCACTGTACTATTTCAGATTTCAGTCTCTTTATACCTTCGCTGTCTAGTTACAATCCTTGGCTTCTATAGTTCTTCTCTTCCTCGACTTCCATAGTTCTTCGCTTAACAATGAATGTATTACTTGACTGTTGTGACACTGCATTGTGACAGTTCTTCAATCCTTCACTGAGATGACAATGATGGGACAGACTTCACCCGAGAGCTTTAAGATATATATATGATGAGACTTACTTCACCGAGAGCTCCCTAAGATTGAGATATATGTCACTCTTTACGTTCACTGTATTGCGTCCTTACTTCTTTGTTGAATGCTCAGAGTAATCTGAAGTCTTGTTTCTTATTAGGTGAAGTCACTCCATATATATAGTGACCAACGTTTGCTTTGTAGGCCGACATGAGAACCTGCAACTATGCTGATGTTTCATTGAGGAGATCATTGTTTTCTTTTAGCTGACTGCAAGAGTGATAGTGACATTTGATTGGAGCATAGATCTTTGCCATTATGACTTCTCTATAATACTTATGTTAAGACAATAAATCCTAAAGACATCAAGAAGAAGTCTTTGACCTATGGTAAACACATCTTGCTCATGAAACCCATGATTCAAGGAATAATAATCATTTGTTTCTTGTTTACATAATATTATAATTACAAATCATAATGAAAACCGAACCTAGTTACATTTTATTCAACACTAGAAGCACTCAATGGGTGCTTGACCTAAAAAAAATTTCCCTTGAGCATTAAACCCATTCTTCAAGAACACAAATAATAAATTTATTTTTTTCTTTTCATTAAATACATAAAATCACGATTACATATGTCGTTATGAAGACCAAACCTAGTTACATATTTCAACACTCCCTCTTAACTATGGAGGTATTCATAATCCATACAAGGTACTTGGACATTCTCAATCTGAAGAATCCTCATAAGAGGAGTTGGATTGGTAACCCATCCATTTAGCATAATATCATCCAACATTGTGACATAGCAAAGCCTTGACTAATCGCTCCATCTCTCAACAACATCAGAGCACAATGTTGGCAAGATCAATGATTTATAGACATCTTCATTATTGTCTCTCTCAGAACATACCCCACCCAGGTCCTCTCAGAGTATGTTCCACTATGACTATTCTTATCTTGGATTCCCAGTCCTCAAAGAATATCGGTCCTCTACGACTACTTTTATCTTGGATGCCCTACCACATCCTCAAAGAGTATCAGATGCCAGATGCTTACCCAATCCTCCATTCTGTCTTCCCAAGTGAAGACAAGGACATGTGTCTATCTCTCCCTCTCAATTAGGGAGGATATTCCCATTCCAATGAAGGCATGTACCCATTCCTATAAAGGGAATGTACCCAAGCTCCCTCTTAACTAGGGATTTGACCAAGCTCCCTCTTGACCAGGGACTTGCTTCTAACATCTCTCTAGGTGGATATCATGGGACAACCAGCTACTTGTAGAACTTCCTCTTTCGATGTCATGAATTTCTTCTTTGATATGAAGCTTACATCTTCTGAGACTTCTTCGTAGGGCATAGACCATCCATCACTTTCATTCATGAATCATGTCAGTGATGTCATCCTTCTTTCATCGGAAGGTGATCCATTAGTCCATATCTGGCCTTCCTTCATGCCTTGCTACCTTCTTCATGTTATGTTTCCTTTAGGATCTTTCATCTTATAACATGAATATCAATTGTAGATGACATCTAGAGCCTCTTCCCTTGGCAGGCCTGCGTTTAGCCCATCCAGATATTGTTCGAAAATGGAAAATGAACATTAAATCAAAATTACCTTTGTGATGGTCTTTTCATCATGACATCTCCTTGTTTGCATCAACATCCTACATATATATGACACATCTCCAAAAATATATACAATGTCAAGGGTTTGTTTCGACTTTATCAGTATCTTCATATCTTTCCCATGAAGATATCATAGCCAAATCTTTTAGTCCTTGGATGTTGATTGCCTTCTCCGTAGACACAATTATTTTTGCATGATCTCTTCTTTTCTTTATTCACACAGTTCTTCCTAGGAACTTCAATCATAGTTCCTTCAACTTTGTCAACCACCTCATACTTTAGATGAGGACATATTATGTTGATCTCATCTAGTCAATGTGTGAACCATGCCTTCATGTATCCTTCCAAAGGAGGAGATCCTTTCTTTTGATCATGCTTTTGAGGTAGAGCATTCATCCATGTTATCTGCAACTATGTGGCGTGACTTAATTTTAGGAAATACAAGCATGCATACATACCTCATTTTCTTCCTTCAACAACTTCCTTGATTTATAGAACTTCAAACACCTTGACTTGCGTCACTTATTATGACATCATACCATCATTCCATGAATCCAAACAAGGTGGAATTCTTGGCGAGACACTTGCTTCTTCCAATAGGCGAACCTTTCACTGAAGATTCCAACGGAGTATCTTGATCATCCTTATCCAAAAAATGCTCCTCTTGAATGATGTATGATGAGATTTATACTAGATGACTTTTCTTCTTCTCATAAGTACTACTTATGCTTCAAATGGGGTTACCAAGAGCTACATCCTTTTATGGGTGACTGCCATGAGCTCTTGCTTTCAATTGTATGCTTCAATGATGCAATGATGCATCCTATCATGCTTCTAATTCCTACAATGTAGCTATATTTTACAACAGAAAAACTTGAGACAAAAACTTGGAAAGAACTAGGTGAGGAAGACTATCTCAATCATAATATAAATCTTTTACTTCCTCTTTCTTTGATTTCTTCTTTTCAACTTCCTCCACTTCTTCAATGATATGGGCTTTTTCCCTTCCTCTTTTATTGTTGTTATTCTTGAGCTTAGGACAATCTCTCTTGTAGTGCCCATATTCTTGACATCCATAGCATTGAACCTTTGCCATATTTTTCTTTCTTTTCTGAGGACCAAATTTCCCAAACATCTCTTTTCTTTTTGCCTTCAATATGGCTTCTTCAATTTTTCATAGTGACCATAGATCATTGAATGGAGTAGCTTCCTTCTTCCCATAGATACTTGATGTGAAGTTGCCCCATTCTTCTGGTAGTGCATTGAGCACTATGGTAGTCATCTCTTTGTCAGACATTATCTCTTCCAATTCTTGTAGTTCATCTCTTGTTTAAGTTACCCTCATAAGAAAGTATGAGACTATTCCTTCTTCTTTTGATATCTTCATCTTATAGAGTTCTTCTCTTAATGAGATTAATTCTCCTTGCAAGTGCTTGAGCATCTTCTTTTGGAGGTTTAATGATTGAGCCCTTAACATGATCCATCACTTCATTTTCTTTGAGGATCAAATCAATGCTCATCTTCAATCTGCTAGCTTCTTGGATTTAATGATGATATGGTTTTAAGAAGATTTCTTCTTGGAGAATATTTTTTCCTTCAAAAGTGATTCTTGACTCCTAAGAGAGGGAGATCACTTTGTATCCTTTGATGATGCCAACAATTCCTTTATTCTTTCTTTCCTTGGATGAGTAGACTTCAAGATGCATTGATTTGTAGATCTCTTCAATTTGAGTAGAGGTAGGCTCTTTTGTGGTCTCCTTCCTTGTGATGATGATTTGAGCGAGATTCCCAAGAATGCTTCAAGTATAGACTCTTTCCTTGAACAAACTAGGGTATTGATTCTTTCTTCAAGTTGATGATGTAGTCCTTGTCTTTGAAAAGCCTTGGAGATGATAGGATCTTCTTGATGTTTTGATGCCCTTGATACCTTACTAGAACTTCAATCCTTGAATGATTGAGTGTCCCTTATTGAGCTGCCCTTCCTTGATTTGTCACCTAAGCTCTGATACCATGTTGAGAAATCTAGGGCAACAAGTGTAGGTGATTTCTCTTACTTTGGCAACTGCTTGTCATGCATTTTTACTTTAGTGTTCTCTATCATTAAACAACTACCAAATCATAAAGAACAATGAGACAATAGGACACAAGATATAGGCGATCAACTAGGGCCAAAACCTCTCCAACAGAGAGGAAAACCCACCATAATCCTTCTCTTCTTATAGAACTTCAATTGACGAATTCCAAGACCTAAGACCCTTGACTAGGACCCTCCAAGACCAAGTCATCCTTCCTTCTTGATGGGCTTTTCCTTAGACAACTTCCAGCAACAAACTTCGATGTTCCAACAACTTCTCGAGCAACTTCGACCCCAACAACAATTTTTGCAACTTCAACTTAGCAACTTCAACAACTTCACCTTGGCAGCTTCACAACTTCGACCTTGATGCAGCTTCAGCAACTTCGACCCCAACAACAATTTCTGCAACTTCAACTTAGTAGCTTCAACAACTTCACCTTGGCAGCTTCACAGCTTTGACCTTGATGCAGCTTCAACAACTTCGACCTAGCAGCTTTAGCTCTAGATGCAACTTCATAGCTTTGACCTTGCAACTTCGCAACTTCGACCTTGCAGGTTCACAACTTCGATGCAACTTCATAATTTCGTCTAGCCCAAAAAACTGTAGAAACCCTAATGAAAGAGAGAGAGAGAGAGGCCCAATAACTTCGATCTTGATCTTCTTCTTCTTCTTTGTCTTTTTCCAGCTTCTATCTTGAGGAGATCGAATTTGCTTGAGTGAGTGTGCAAATGAGGTCGAATTTCTTCTTATTATTAGGCTTGTGAGGGGTACAAATTTCTATCTTGAGGCTGACTTGATCATTGTGCCATGATGAGGTCTTTGTTACGAATAAAATATATATAATAATACAAATAAAAATAAATGAGGATAATTGTAATAATGATTAGTTAATTAGTAATTAGGTTGAAGAGACATGTCTAAATGGGACATGACTCTCCATGAAGAGGCACCTGCCTAATATACAAGCAGACCCCTCACTCTCATTGTAACATCATTCTCATTCATACATTTAATATATAATATTTGTATCCTCATGGATATCTTTATATTCCAAGGCTTCTGGAGTATTTAACGGGAAGTACGAACTTTGTTCACTTCATTTAGTATCACAGTAGTTTGATCCTTTGGTGGCTTCACCGCTGCACAGATATTGTTCTCCGATCCAAGTATTTGGCCATCGAAATCTGTCAACTTCATTGTCATTGAAGCGTTTCGCGACAAGCTTTTGGGGGTTCTCCAATTTGCTAGTTGGCCTTTGGCCCAAAAAACTCAATATATATTGGAAATAAATAAAAAGTCAAATATATTTAAAAAAAAAACTTATAATTTTTTTTCTTCTATAAAAAGGGTTGTATCAAAATAAATTAAAAAAGAAAAAATGCAATATTAAAAAAATAAATACATAAAGAAATAAAGTAAAAAGTGACCCGAGAACTTACCTGGCAGCTCGAGCCGTCGTCTGCATCGAAGTTGTTATCAAGTTTTTTTGTGGCACGCACCTACTAAAACATGACTCCACGCAGTCGGTATTACACTTCTGACCAATGCGTAGCTGCTAGCAATGACACCGAACTCTTGTTTCCGCGAAAAACTGTCCTACAGTGCCAACCACAACACGCCAATATATAATAAAACACAAATTCTTTGTTTGTTTTCCAGGACTACACATTACACCACAACCAACACTACTCGAGCGACAGTCGTATCTAGCAACCTGACCTGTCATTACTAGCATTCGAGCTATTGCTAATTGCTATCAACTATCTTTTCTGTTGTTGATTACCATTGTTTTTGTTGCGGTTGCTTCGACCTTGCAACTTCACAACTTCAACCTTGCAGGGTCACAACTTCGAACTTGTAGCTTCACAACTTCAATCTTGCAGCTTCACATCTTCGACCTTGCAGCTTCACAACTTTGATGCAGCTTGATAATTTCGTCTAGCCCAAAAAACTGTAGAAACCCTAATGAAAGAGAGAGAGAGAGGCCCAAAAACTTCGATCTTGATCTTCTTCTTTTTCTTTGTCTTTTTCTAGCTTCTATCTTGAGGAGATCGAACTTGCTTGAGTGAGTGTGCAAATGAGGTCGAATTTCTTCTTATTTTTAGGCTTGTGAGGGGTACAAATTGCTATCTTGAGGCTGACTTGATCTTTGTGCCATGACGAGGTCTTTGTTACGAATAAAATATATATAATAATACAAATATAAATAAATGAGGATAATTGTAATAATGATTAGTTAATTAGTAATTAGGTTGAAGAGACATGTCTAAATGGGACATGACTCTCCATGAAGAGGCATTTGCCTAATATATAAGCATGCCCCTCACTCTCATTGTAACATCATTCTCATTCATACATTTAATATATAATATTTGTATCCTCATGGATATCTTTATATTCCAAGGCTTTTGGATTATTTAATGGGAAGTACGAACTTTGTTCGCTTCCTTTGGTATCAGAATAGTTCGATCCTTTGGCGGCTTCACCGTTGCACAGAGCTCGTTCTCCAATCCAGGTCATTGGCCATCGAAATCCGTCAATTGCGTTGTCGTTGAAGTGTTTCGCTACAAGCTTTTGGGGGGTCTCCAATTCGCTAGTTGGCCTTTGGCCAAAAAAAACTCAATATATATTGGAAATAAATAAAAAGTCAAATATATATATATAAAGTATTTAAAAAATACTTATAATTTTTTTTTTCTTCTATTTGTTTATAAAAAGGGTTGTATCAAAATAAATTAAAAAAGAAAAAAATACAATATTAAAAAAATAAATACATAAAGAAATAAAGTAAAAAGTGACTCGAGAACTTACCTGGCAGCTCGAGCTGCCGTCTACATCGAAGTCGTCATCAAGTTTTCTGTGGCATGCACCTACTAAAACATGACTCCACTCAGTCGGCATTACACTTTCGACCAACGTGTAGCTGCTACCAACGACACCGAACCCTTGTTTCCGCGAAAAACTGTCCTACAGTGCCAACCACAACAAGCCAATATATAATAAAACACAAGTCCTTTGTTTGTTTTCCAGGACTACACATTACACCACAACCAACACTACTCGAGCGGTAGTGGTATCTAGCAACCTGACCTGTCATTACTAGCATTCGAGCAGTTGCTAATTGCTATCAACTATCTTGTCTGTTGTTGATTACCATTGTTTTTGTTGTGGTCAGTGTATCTGCGTTTGCAACGCCGTCCAATAATTCTTCCACTGCACACCTCACACAACCACCATTGCCGCCAACCCTATCGACGTCACCACAACCAGATAGCCGCATCTAGTCCACATTATTTTTCCAGCCACAATAATAACCTACCATTCATTCCCATTCCTCTGCGTATAAACTAATTGGGTGCCCTTTGCAGGAATTTTTCTGATGTCCGCAGAAATTATATGTACCATACACAGACATCATTGAAAATTTTTTCAGTGTTTGTTGTCGCTTATCAGACATTTGTTGCCGTCATCGGGCATTTATCTTGGTGGATATGTTGCCAACATTCCTACAAATAGGCATGACGCCTCATAACGGATGCCCAAAAATATTTAATTGATTCATTAATTAACCCAAAAATTATTTAAGTCTAGATAAAGGTGCGAAGGAGCTAATTCAAGTTAATTAAAAGAGGGTATTATATCATTAAAAAAATATTATATTTTGAAAGTGACTTTAATAAGAATAAAAAGATTAAGGCTCATGAAGAAGATAGAAGGGCCAAGATATCAAAAATAATATCACATATAAGGTGAAACTCTTTTTAAAAGGGGAGCTAAGTGAGTTCAATTCAATAATTCCGTCTATAATAGTATAGAGAGGGATATTAATTTTTTTTGAAAGATATAAAAAAAAATTGACAATTAAAAGTTCCCACTGTTAGTTATAGATTTTTAGAGGGGTTGAAGAATTAATAGAAGTTAAAGAGGTTACACTTATACCCTAGGGCTTGTCCTAAGAAAGTAAAATGGAGACTAGTAATGAAAGGTTTCCTAAAAACCTTTAGTAAATGTGTTGATACATTATTTAAAATCAAAGGATCACTCGTAGGAAGAGATATCATAATCTCTATTAGGCCTATTAAAAGAAGTAATTATGTTAGTCCTAAATGTGCTAACTAATTAGTGATTTCTGAATCAAATATAGTTGAAACGAATTTTGTTGACACAGGTGACAAATAATATGACATAAGCAATCTACACCTAAGTATTGAAGATTATACTTTTACCTCACAATTCAGTATGAAAACCTTATTTTTTGACGATAGTGACATTGTATTGGGCTCACCATGGATGGAAACTCTAGGGTCCTTTATTCTAAATACAAAAAGTAAGTTTTTGACATTTTCCTACAAAAAGAAAAAAATAATGCTACAAGATGTTACTTTGAAGCCAGATTCAGTGATGCCATAAGACATACAAGAAATCTCAAAAGTAATTCTGCAAGAAAGTAAAAAAGCGATACAAAATATGCAAAAGGAAGTTGACAAAATCATTGTTGACAAGAATGAGGAAGTATCACGACTCAGAGACCATAGTGAAAAATTACTAACGCAAATTAAGAAGCCTAAGAGGGATAAGAATTTGGGAAACAAGGGGCAACAACTTGTTGAAAAGGAGGCATCGAAATCTTCAAATGTAGAAATTCAAGTTGAAGAAAAAATGAACATCGATTCAGTGAATATGGCAACTCAAGAAGAAGACAAGTTAGTAGAAGAAAAGACACACTTAGATGTTGCAGTTCAGATGATAAACATCCCAAGTGAAGGCTGTGTAACCAACTCAACAACATCGTCACCTGAAGTAAATCAAAAAATTTTCCACACACCTAAAAAGGAAAAGTCAGACTAAAAAAGTTCCCTATCGACATCTGAATCATGAGAGTAGACAACTCAACCATGCTACGTGCCGGGACCATTTAGAACAGAAACAACAAACTAATGTTACAAAGAATATTGATGTAACCTCAATCCAGTCCTATGATGACAATTCGTTACAAAATTCTAGTGATCAGAATATTCCACAGAAGATTGATCTAGGATGGTCTGATCCCTTCTCAATGCGACAATTTTGTTTGTCACTTAGACGATCATATCAACATGTATCGACAAAGATGACAACTCTGAGATAGAAAGATATTCGAAACCGAAAAAAAAGATCAAGCCTTTTTCATTAACAAGCTTTGAGGACAAAGCTTTTTGAGGAGGAAGGCAATGTTACGAATAAAATATATATAAATAATATAAATATAAATAAATGAGGATAATTGTAATAATGATTAGTTAATTAGTGATTAGGTTGAATAGACATGTCTAAATGGGACATGACTCTCCATGAAGAGACACTTGCCTTGGAGGGTCTTTTGACTCTATTTTGACTCAATAAATTTTTCTTTACAATATGTACCATGCCCAATGGGTCTTCAACACATCACATTAACTCAATTAACTTTATGACAAACCTAGAAGTACTCAATGGGTGCTTGACCTAAAAATAAATTTCCCTTGAGCATGAAACCCATGCCTCAAGAACACAAATAATAAATTTATTTTTCTCTTTTCATTAAATACATAAAATCACAACATTATGAAGACCGAAGTTAGTTACATATTTCAACACATAATGTAGTGGCATTTGGATTTGCTATTTGGTGCAGCCTGGTGTATCTTTCATCACGTAAATGGAGAATCAGATTGTCTGGGAGAATGTGATCCACATCACTCTTGGGCCATGGATCACACCCTAGACGAATTCGCTGGCCATTCCCAATTTTCCAGGCTAATACAGATGCAATCAAATCAAAAGAGTTCAAAACTGACCTCCATACAATAGAAATATTCCCTCTTGCTTTGTTTGGGAGTCTGATCCAATTTTCCAAAGAGAGGGGCCTAGTGTATTTCTGGAAGACCACATCTGTCCAAAGGCTTTTAGTGGAGAGAAGCCTCCATCTCGAATTTGCTGCAAGAGCCTTTGAAAACAGGAATATATTTTTTAAACCTCATCCCCCAAAAGTTTAGGGTTTGCTATTCTGGACCATTTGACCCATGGCAGCACAAATTTTCCTGTGTTCCTTCCCAGTGGAATTTGAAGCATATTCTTCTCTCCTTTTCTAGGATTCCCCCGGGGATTCCGATAAACAGGAATTGCTTCCAAGACAGATTTTGCTGGAACCAACCGCCCAACTCTTGAGAGCCATCTATGACTCCAGTATGAGAGTCTTTTTTCTAATTTTGCCAGCAGCCAAAACCAGTCTTCAATTCTGTAACTATTTGGTTTCAAATGAAGGCCCAAGTACTTTAGGCCTGAGTCAAAGGTCAAAATGTCACAAGGAAAAAACCACCTCATATTGTTTATGTCCTGGGCCTCCAAATTGTGAATCGTGATAGTAGATTTTGAGACATTTATAATCATTCCTGTAGCTCTGCTGAATAATTCCAGAATTTCATGTAAACATTGAAGATCTTTTAAAGCACCATTACAGAAAATTAAAATGTCATCTACAAAGAGTAGATGAGTAATGGAAAGATTGTGAGCCACACTTACACCTTGAAAGTCACCTATCCCCTTGGCCGCATCCACCGTTCTGCTTAAACCTTCTGCAACAATTAGGAAAAGAAAGGGGGACAAGGGGCACCCCTGTCTGAGCCCCCTTTCCACTCTGAAAAAAGGAGAGGCAGCTCCGTTAATGAGAACAGCCAAAGAGACGCTCATCATGCAGCTCATTTCCAATTAATGAAAGGTATCTCAAACCCCACATGGGTAAGTAGGAGACGGATATACAGCCAGTTGACTCGATCATACACCTTTGATAGGTCAAGTTTGATGATAGCGCCCTTCAATTTTTTTGCCTTTATACTATGAAGACCTTCTTGGGCTACTCCTATCGCCTCATGTATCTGCCTCCCATCCAAAATCCAAAATTGTTCATGGAAATGGATTTAGAAAGAATGGGCTTGATCCTTTGGGTTATCACCTTAGAAATAATTTTATATACACAGTTACATAGAGAGATGGGTCGAAAATCATCAAAATAGGAGGGTTCAGAGGGTTCATCCACTTTAGGGATTAATGCTATGAAGGTTGAATTAAAGCCCGGAAGAATATGACCCTCCTCTCTTGATTCATTGACCACTTCCAGTAGATCTCTCCCAAAATCTGTCCCAAAATCTGTCCCAAGTTTCATATATATTATTAATTATAAATTTATAATTTATAAAATATAATTATTAAAATTTAATATTATTATATTACCCGACGAACCCACGCACCTTGTTTCCAAAAATGTCGTCCCCGTCCCCGTCCCCGTCCCCGTCCCCGCACCCACGTTTCCTGGCAACATAGCTATGAGGTCATAGAGCTCGATGAAAAATTCAATGGTCCACCCGTCCGGACCTGGCCAGGACATATTTGAGCTCTTCTTTTGAAACTTTCTCCATTAGAGCATGACTTTGTTCCACATCCACAAACTGAGGAAAGAAGTTTGCAACCCTTATAATTTCCGCAATTGTAGTCCTTTCAGGTGCTTTGAAAAGGCTTTCGAAATGGTGTCTGCCCATTGCAGCCAAGCCTTCAAATTCTGTGATCTCCCTGTCGTGATGATCTTTCATTTTTAATATTGTGTTTGCCAGCATATGGCTCTTAGCATAGGCCTTTCATTTTCCATATTGTGTTTGACAGCTTATGGCTCATAGCATAGGCCTGAAAAAACTGTGTTTTAATCTCCTTTTTCTAGCCAGATTGCCCTACTTTTCAGCCTCCACTTAGCCTCCCTGTCTGCCAGGATTTTCTTTCTTCTTGAGATTAGACTTCCCAGATCCTCCCTAGACGAATGATCCCAGAACCCTTCATCATTTGAATTTGCTTAACTCTTCCAGCTGTCTTTCTATGTTTGGCAATTCCTCCTCCTCCCTGGATTGTCTTTGTGCTGCCCATTCTTTTGTCAAATTTTTAATATTTTTTAAGTTATCTTCAAACTGCTGGGCTGCTGATCTACCAGAGCTTCCATCGAAGTGTCTCCAGTTTGTAATGACAAGTTTCCTGAAGCTTTCATCCAATAACTATCCGGCATTCATTTTGAATGGGCTTGCTTGCTTCCGCGTCTGTCCCTTACTTTCTAACAGAATTGGGTAATGATCTGAATTGCCTCCTACCCCAATCCATTGACGAAGTAGGCCGTGTCTTTGAACCAGTGCCTCTGCCAGCAAAATCCTATCAAGGCATTTTGCTACTCTGTCTTCTCCTACACTTGCACTTGCAATTCTCTTGGAAGCAATCTATACAGCTGGAATGGTAAACTGAATAAATTATCCCTAATTTGCTATTAAACATTTAGCTTGTGCATGGAAAGTTGTAGCCATTTTTGGCTGTCAACTTTTTTTCTTGATAACCAAGCATGGAAAACCCCGAGAGGGTTCACTAACATTGATGGGCATTGGGTGGTAACCAGGGTAAACTGTTGGTTCCCAAGTTCCAAGCACCTTGCCCCAAGTGGATCAAGATAATCGAACTCGTCTCTTCAACTTGGGGGAGAGATCATCACTGCTTGAGCTAACATTTAACTTGTGCGAAAAGTTAGTGACCATTTTTTGCCCTCATTTTTTTCCCAAACCAAGCATGGGAAACCCTGAGACGCTACATGACTGTTGAAAGGTGGTAACCAGGGTAAACTGCTGGTGCCCAATTTCCAAGCAGTGCACGCTAACGGGATCAAGAGAATTGAACCCGTGACTTTGCCAACTTGGGGGAGAGATCTCACGTCTGTTGGTTTCCTCCAATGAAGGCTTTGTTAATCTTCTTAATTTCTTATCCTTCACACTTGCAATTCTCTTGGAAGCAATCTACACAGCTGGAATGGTCAACTGGGTAAATTATTGAATTTTATTATCGCTAGTTGATTATTGAACAGTTAACTTGTGCATGAAATGTTGTGGCCATTTTTTTACATCAATATTTTTCCTGATAAGTGATAACCATGCATGGGAGACCTGGGAGGCTCCACTGCTGAGGGGTGGTAACCAGGGTAAACTTCTGGTGCCCAAGTTCCAATCTCCTCGCGCCTAGGGGATGAAGAGAAATGAACCCGTGACTTACCTAACTTGGTGGAGAGAACTATGTGTGGCTCTTGACCACTTGAGCTAACCCTTGGGGCTTTTTTGCCATCATGGTAATCTTCCTGAATTTTCTGTCATTATTTCTATATATGCTTCAGCATTGCTATACTCCTGTTTCTATTATAATAATGGTTTCAAATATCTTCATGGCTATAAGGACAATCTCTTATTTCTTTTATTTTGCATCAAATGTATGTCTGATCAAGATCTTTATAAATAATGCTGTTTCTCTTAAAAGCATTCAGTTGGATGACAATACATCAACTAGAAAACAGTTTCATAAAGATCTTCTTTAGTTATTATGACAAGATTAGTTGATTAGGTTGACAGAAAGATAATGAGAGGGAGGATCGGTTGAAATAGGGTTTTGGTTTTGACATGTTAAGCTATGGGGAACAATATATGAAGATACTTTGGAACATGTACTCTATAATTTAGTGAGCTTGCATTTGCTATGCTGATATTTAATTACTGCTAGCAGGATTGGAAGGATCAGATGCTGGCTTAGCGTCAGTGCTGGAATCATTGGAATTTTGCTTGAAGCTTCGTGGATCAGAGGCTAGTATTCTGGAGGATTTGTCAAAGGCGATCAATCAAGTTCATATGCTTCAGGATTTAGTTGGCAGTGGTCGTGCCTTATTGAGCAATGCGTACAGTTCACAACCAGAATATGAAAGGTGAGCAGATAATACCCACTAAGTATTTGATCAAATATGAAAATGAATCTTTGCATTTGATATGTTATAAGATCTGTATAAGAATATTTACAAAAGATAATTTGTTTACTAGACCGAGTATTAAGGTTATCTGATAGTTTATTTTTTAATGAATTTACTAATGGGCTAATTATTTGGAAGTGACCCAATGTATAACATTTATGTCTTCTTCAGGACTGCATCATTTTGTCTTTCTGTAGCTGCTGAACAGGAGAGAGTAGCTATGGAGAAGTGGTTGCCTGAACTCAAAGCAGCAGTTCATGAGGCTCAAAAATGCTTGGAAGATTGCAAAAGGGTTAGAGGATTGGTAAGTCATATAAATGACTGTTGATATGTCAATGTGATGTGCCTTACTGTTGGTATCATTCATGTTACACCCAACACACCCTGCTTTTTGGTTATGGTGATGGGTTATGTTCTACCCTATGTGATGATGATGTTATCTTTGGTAACGAAAAATGAAACTATAATATTTACAAATCACCAAAATATATTCATTGTGACTAGCAAATATACTATCTACAAACTTAACGGTAAGTTACCAGGATTTGGATACGGATCCAGATGCACTTCCGGATATGGATCCGTCAATTTTTTGTAAAGACAGGATATGCTTACGGCAGGAAAACAACATGTACAAATCCCCCATCTTCCACGCACATACATATCATACATACCACACAAGTCATTTCGTATGGCTAGTTTTTTTATATATTAATAGAGGTTATGTCAATAGTCAGACAAAACCTGACCACATGAAATGACCCGATGGTGGTAAGGGGGCAGAGATGCCACTTGGGCCATTAACCTGTTTCCTTACTTTTGATGAAGATAAGCTTTCAATAAATCAAAATTTTTATAATTTGTAAAAATAATTTTTTTAATATATAATTTATGTTATATTTATATATACATTTAAATATATGGTAGTTATAAAAAAATTAAAAAACTGAAATGTGTAGATATATATAATTTATAAAGTATAATATAAAAGTTTAAATTTATTTAAAAATCATAAGGTTATAAAATCTAATACACACACACTCTCTATCTCTTCAATATCTATATGCATAACCTCAAAAAAAATTAGCGTACCTGACATAAACTAAAGCAAAGCTTTAACAATCATTAGAGTTTAGGAATGCTGGGTAGACTTGGGAACGGCTGACTCATTATGGCTTCACACAACATTGTGACGTTGGGTGGGGGGAATCTCAGCTCTTCAATAGTGACAGCTCGCTGTCTATTCTCTGTTCACTAGGTCATGACCCTACACGAATAAATAACAGTTGTGCTGTGAATGAGCACAGGGACTGAAATTTGGTGAAGGAGTATGTCAGCAAGGGTTAAATTCGGTGGGCATTTCCCAGAATTTTCCTTATTTTTTTTTGGTTGATAAGTGGGTAAATCCTGAAAATCACTCTTACCCTGTGGCTGAGAGGCCATGACTCAGGGGTGTCTAAGCCGTCAAAGTCACCCGGGGAATGCACCCGGCCTGAGCTGCACCAACATAAACCATGCTGGATTTTTTGGTATCGGCGAGACTAGAACTTGTGACCTTTGCTTACGGAGTGCCTTAACAGCGCGCTCCTTCACTGACTATTCTAAATCTCTTTGATCTGAATTTTCCTTATTTAACCATCAAACAGTGGCATTTTAAAATCTGCACGTCACTTCATTTTTAAAATCGCCAATTTGATGGGTGAGTTAAAAATTTAAGCAATTCGAAATAAGATTGTATAAAATAAAATAAAATAAAATAAAATAAAATAAGCCAAGCACTGAATGCTTCGATAGTGCTGAGACTCTAGTATAAAGCATAAACTCACCCATAGTGGGTCTTTGGATATATTAGGGCAAGCCCATCTCCATCTCCACCCACTTCGTGCAATTCTGCATTGTGCAGACATAAGCCTAAAGCCGAAAAATTGAACCTTGAAGCTTAAAGGTTGAGACTCATGTATGCTATATAAAACATCCACTTACAGGGTTGTTAGAAATAATAAAAGTGACTTTTCTTATTTGTATGGTTGAAATTGCTATTTTCTATTTGATATTGTTTCTATGTAGTTCTTTTAGTGTTGTCATGTTGGTGATACTATGATAGATCTCAGTTTCTTATAAAATGGATCTAGTTATAGGTTGATTAGAAAATGGATCTATTTATTGTCTGATTAAAATATGGATATATTTCATATTTCGATACGTTCATAGTACATACATGAATTTGAAGGGAACTCGTATTGAGTCTTTCAGGTGTTGGGGTGCCTATGGCATACCATACCTTTTATCTGTCGAACTTTTATGAATTTCTTCAAAATACATGCCTTGTATATTATTATCTTGAAATGCTAGAATCCTCCCAAATTCCTATTTGAAAGTAGGTTCAAAGTTGAAACTTATTTTATTATTTATAAGGTCCTCATTTAGTGCAACTCATCGTGTGGAAAGTTGAGATCGATTATTACTCTTCATGATTTGTAAGATCTTTGAAATTACATAAACGAGAATTGTATATAATTGCACTAAATCATTGGCTAGTTTTGTAGTAGGAATGAGTACCATGGAACATGTTCATCCATGAGTTTACTTGGTTAAATCGTATTTTATGGTCAAGCTATGACTATTTTTTTTCCTTATTAGATAGAACAAAAAACTTATATCAAGAAAAATTGTTTTTATATTCACCACAAAAAACTAGCAAAACACATATAATACATGGAATTTAAATGATTGGTAAAAATAAATTTTAAATGTCATTGGAAGAACAATTTTAAAAAGAAACCATAAAAAAATTGCTTGACGGGTAATAGTTCTTGTCAAATTTATATCCTACTAGGGAGTATCAAATTTTCCAGAACTGGCATAACAGGTATTTTAGTCTTTTTCCATTTGACAGTTGTGTTAGTGTCAGTCTTTGCATCCTGTCACCAGTGATCAAATGGGCTCTTATCATGTCTTGTTAGGGTCCCACAATCAAATTTTTGTCATTCCATTAGGTCATCATGCAAAAATTTGGTCACTGGATGTAGTCTCAGGTTTGTCTCCAATCCTTTTAAAGAATTTTTATTCCTTGCTGGCTCATATCACCTTTGTGTTGAGTGTACTTTAGTCATGAGTTGTCTTCATCATCATATTCATTTTTATCATGATTTCATTCAGCCAAGGTTCCCATTAGGTTTTAGGGTTTCCAAGGTCTCCATTAGGTTTTAGGGTTCCCAAATCATCATTTCATAAGCTTTCATCATCAACTTCAGGTTGCATTACATCAAATCCAAGTAGGTGGCCTTGTGTTTACCATATTTGTCTCTCAGTTTTGCTTGGAAAGCTCATTGCCCTCTCCCAAGGTTTTCAGGGCATTTTTCTTGGTTTCATGACCTCCATGGTAAAAATATCAACAAAAATTGTATCCTGATTCTCATACACCTTCCCCTATCCTTCCGACCACTCCTAGCCCTAAAATTCACCATTTTTCCACAAACCCTAGCCTATTGCTACAATTTTACACTTTTTTAGGCTAGGCCTGTGTTTCACCCTTTTGGACCCCTTCCCCTCACTCAACCATTGAAATCCCACTTTCACCTACTTCCTAACATCTTCCTGCCTACCTCCCAAAATTTTCCTAAGAATTTAGAAGCCCTATCCCTTTTATTTCTCTTCATTCTTATAAATTGCCCAAATCCCTTGTTTTCCCTACAGTAAACCCTAATTTTCTCCCCCATTGAGCTAGGGTTTGCTATGGAATTAAAGACATATGAGCAGAGGAGGCATAAGGAGGTCATATCAAAAAGTATGAGGCCATTTCAGCTCATAAACATCATTTCTCCATCATTTTTCAAGAAATCATTCCAAGGGACAAATCATTTGCCACACATAGGGCTAGTTTTTCTTCAAATGATGGTTCTGAGCAAATGGAGATGAATTTCACAAAAGTGAAAGAGGTTTTTGTTAATAATACACCAAGGAAGAAAAACCTCCTTCAGGTTTTACACAGGTATCATAGATTGGGAGATATGCAACTTTCATGGAGACCTATGTTAGAAAATAACAATTTTTCAAGTTAAAGTTTCTGTTTTAGTCATTATTTTGTGGCATGGATTACGAGCAAATGAAAATTAATTTCTAGAAAATGAGAGAGGTTTTTTTTCACAACATCCTTATATACAAAAACCTCTCTCAGTTTTCCAAAAAGCCTTATGGTTAGAGAGATATCGCTTCATCTTGGAGCCCTATTTTCGCAGAAAAACCCAGAATTTTGACCCTGCTATAAGCTCCAAATGCCAAAAACCAAAATGCCAAAAACTTTATACCCCTGGATAGATATTGCCCTAAGGATCTCATATATCCACTTTTTGAAGCATGTCAACAAACTGGTTAGGAGAAAAAGCCAAAAAAGAGGTGAAAAAGTCACTTTCTACCACTATTTTGAAGCAGGCGCTGTGCTTATAGAGTCACCTCGGGAGAATCAATTTTTGAAGGCCTTCCCATGGGTCATTTCAAAAAATTCAAGTTTTTTTGGAAACTAGACAGAAAATGCTAGTTGACCGTTCTCTCACTTTTCAAATTTGACTTCTGGAAGGCTTCCAAAATCTGCTTGCAAGATGGCACTATGCTTATAGCTGAATGCGCTACGCTTATAGCCAAATGCGCTACGCTTATACCTGTAGTTGTCTTTTTCACTTCATTTTCGCCAAATCTTGGTTTTATGATGTAATTTTGATATTTTAAAGACTTGATGATGTAATTATTGAATTAATTAGCATGATAGGTTGTTTTTGTGCTTAATTAGGCCTCATAAATGAAGCAAAACTCAAATCAAAATCTAAGAGAAGAGTTTGTGTTTGACCTTCTTACTCTCTCTTGTTGGTTGAGAGATTCTTGGGAACTGTTCCACCACTTAGGGATTCGACTCTTGAAGGTGGGGAAATGGTTGGTTTGAGTCTATATGTATCATTTTCTCATTCAGAGAGAAGGGTTGGACTTCAGAGGAGAGGACTTATATCTTATGCTTTCATACAGTTAATCAAGGAGCAGTTGCAGCTATTTTTCAGGAATACTTGTGCAGTGAGTTTGTGGTGTTGTTTTCCTTTTATATCAGTTTCTTATTGATGAATTCATCTCTCTTTGCATGCTTTGATTTCTTCTTATGGTTTTCCTTACAATCATATAGGCAGAATTCTTAGATTCAAAGCTCTGTTTATGTGGAAAATCATGTTTGTGTTTCTCTTCTTCTAAGATTAATGAATTCATGCTAATACATGCTCATTATGATTTCTTAAACTCTTAGACCTATACTACATTGACTAAATCTTAAGTTCACCAAAACACGTTATTATCTAGCTCTTTTTTATGCCTATTACTGCACACTTGATACCTTGACCTAATTACTTGCTTTCATTCCCTAGTCCAGCAAACCTAAAAACCCTAAATTTCCAAACATTCAAACAAAACTTATACATCTAGCCTAAAATCCATGTCTTTTTCAGTTATTCATTGAGAAATCCTCAGAGAGATCCCACTCTGGTTCAGTAAGGCTAGCTACTGAACTAAAAGTGGTTCGAGGTTACCTCTTTCGATCTCCTCTTCAACTTGGGACATTGTAGGGGCTAACAAGTTGAATCCACACGATAATGCAAAATGAAGCAAGGTAAATAGTGCTGAGAGTTTGCCTTTGAATTGGATCCATATCTAGGGGTATATCTTATGTGATAATAATGTTTTTCATTGACACAATACAACTCCAACCCCACATTTCGCAGGATGGCTCCATCAAGAAAGCCCTAGGGTGTATCAAAGTCCAGAACTGGCATAATAAGTACTCTAGTCCTTTTTCTTTTAGGAACACATCTTAATTCCTGGGTAATCTTCTCAATCAAGCTGGGATGAATTTAACTTGGAAAACAACCATATTGTGAACCATCAGCCACACTTGGACACACTTGTCTAGACTGTTAAGTTCCAAACAACTTTGGCCTTAATTTTTCTATCAACGGGCCCCAGTCCTGGCCTGCAAAAGAACAGGTGACAAAAAGATCGGCTATAGATTTGACGTCCTGTCTACACAAAGCACACCTATTGGGACCTGTCCAACCTCTCTTTATCCTGTTGTCCCAAGTTAATAGCTTGTTGTGGGAGGCAAGCCATGGGACAATTTTAGATTTATTGGGCCATGCAATTTCTAGATGGGATGCCACCATTATATTTGTTGAGCTTGCACGTCTTGTTGTGTGAGTGCCATGTAACCCAACCTTGTAGGTTTATTTCTTGATACATAATTTTTTGACCAGACTAAAACGTCATGGTCCTCTTCATTCAGCTTGATACGTCTGGAGCACAATAGGCCAATATAGTTGTACCACTCTTCTGCTAGAGCGCCTTCCTAGTGTAACTCTGATTTGCAGTACCTAATGATTGTGTTGACACCCTGAGACTGAGCATCCCACATTGAGAAAACCACTTGTTCACGGAGACAGTCCACTAATTGTTCGACTGTTCAAGTTCCAAACCACTTTGGCCTAATTTTTTTTGCCAATGGGCCCTATTCCTGGCCTGCAAAAGAATAGGTGACAAAAAGGTGGCCTATAAATTTGACCTCCTGTCTACACAGAACACATCTCTTGAGCTTGCACGTCTTGTTGTGTGAGTGCCATGTAACCCAACCTTGTAGGTTTATTTCTTGATACATAATTTTTTGACCAGACTAAAATGTCATGGTCCTCTTCATTCAGTTTAATATGTCTGGAGCACGATAGGCCAATATAGTTGTACCACGCTTCTGCTAGAGCGCCTTCCAAGTGTAACTCCTCTGATTTCCAACTGTACTTACCGATTGTGTTGACACCCTGAGACTGAGCATCCCACATTGAGAAAACCACTTGTTCATGGAGACGGTCCACTAACTGTTCGACTGTTCAAGTTCCAAACCACTTTGGCCTAATTTTTTTTGCCAGTAGGCCCTATTCCTGGCCTGCAAAAGAACAAGTGACAAAAAGATGGCCTATAAATTTGACCTCCTGTCTACACAAAACACACCTCTTCAACCTGTGCAACCTCTCTTTATCCTGTTGTCCAAAGTTAATAGCTTGTTGTTGGAGGCAAGCCATAGGACATTTTTAGATTTATTGTCCCATGCACTTTCTAGATGGGATCCAACCACCATATTTGTTGAGCTTGTATGTCTTGCTGTGTGAGCGTCATGTAACCTTACCTTGCTGTTTTATCTTTTGATACATAATTTTTTGACCAGATTAAAACATCGTGGTCCTCTTCATTCAGCTTAATACGGCTGGAGCACAATAGACCAATATAGTTGTGCCACTCTTCTGCTACAGTGCCTTCCAAGTGTAACTCCTTTTGATTTCCAGCTGCCCCTACCAATTGTGTTGACACTGTGAGACTGACCACCCCGCAGTGAGAAAACTCCCTGTTCACGGAGATGATCCACTAACTCAAGGGAAAGTTTGAACTAGTTATTTGAGCCTGCCCAAAGATCCTCCCTATTCCTTTCTTCCCATCACCTATGTTCCATATAACTCATGGTCCTACCACAAGAAAAACCTCCACCAAGGCTTTCTAGACAACCAAGCCATTCTTGTCTGATTTATGTGGACAACAAAACAATTCTTTTATGAATAAACCTCCTTCCATGTATTTGGTCCTCATTATAAGCCCCCAAGGAGTAGAATTCTTGAGTAGGCCTCTAGAGACTTTGATGCCTCATCCTCCCAACCACTTGGGATGAGTCAAAACTGACCATTCAACTAGAGGGACTCCTTGATCTTGTCCTCTTGACCATAAGATTTGAAAGCACTTTTTCCCAATTTGGAACCTTGGTAATGGATGTCCAGTAAACGTGAATGCTTTGTAGGTCCAACGTGAGAAGGACAAGTCTTCCTCCTCTAGAAAGCCACATGTCGACCCATAAAGAGATTTGGATATCTATCTACTTTCTTATATAGCCACAACCAATCCTCAAAATTATAATTATTTGGCTTGAGATGAAATCCAAGATACTTGAACCCTTCCTCGATATTATGCTTGGGAAAAGTAGGGTTGCCTCTAGGTATAAAGACAGCTTTTGCTAGGGAAAATATAAATGTACACACGACTTGGTCCAATTTATCTCCATTTTCGTAGCTTTACAGACAAGTCCAATATACTTCCAATGCTCTGAATTTCTTGAGTTGACCTTGCACCAAAGACCAACACGTCATCAACAAACAAGAAGTTCGAAACAAATTCAGTGGGGCAGATATTTAATCCTTTTAGATCAACTCTATTTCTAGCATTGATCATAAGCTTTGTTAGTCCTTTGGCAACCAGGAGGAAAAAGGAAGGGGAAGAGGGGCCATTCTTGCCCAAAGTCCTCGAGAGTCGAGACACATTGAAGGAGTTGGAAAGGGACCAGCTTATAACAACAACAAAATTCGCTGATTAGAAACACTCCAATATCCAGTTGACAAATGCAAGGCTCATGCCCGTTTGGATTAGAACCTGTCTGAGATTTGACGTCTAAACAAAAAGCCAAATTGTTACTTCGAGATGACATCATTTAGAATAGGCTTCAATCTATTTGTTGTGATTTTGGAAATCACTTTATACACCGCATTGCAACAAGAAATAAACTTGAAATCGTCAAAAGAATCTTGATGTTGTTTCTTAGGAATAAGGGCTAGAAAATAGCTATCAAAATTTTCTCGCTCCTCTTGGATTCCTGAACCACTTGAAGAAGGTTGTTTTTAGGATCCATAGAAATTGAGACAAATTTCTATTGTAAAACCATTAGGGCCTGGGATTTTGCTTCTCTTCTTGGCCAAGAGAGTGTACTGAAGCTTGTTCTCCTAGCCATCTACATCCAAAGCGTCTCGATGTTGTTTCTTAGGAATAAGGGCTAGAAAATAGCTCTCAAAATTTTATCGCTCCTCTTGGATTCCTGAACCACTTGAAGAAGGTCATTTTTTAGGATCTCATAGAAATTGAGACAAATTTCTATTGTAAAACTATTAGGGCCTGGGATTTTGCTTCTCTTCTTGGCCAAGAGAGTGTACTGAAGCTTGTTCTCCTAGCCATCTACATCCAAAGCGTCATTCATTTCATCATTGATCACCTTAGGAAACAACTTAAGCACTACTGATATCTCATTATTTTGTCAATGGGGCATTAGCCGGCTTTGAGAACGAGTTGAAATGTTCATACTTCTGTTTTTTCCTCAAAAGTTTTAGCCAACTCTTCTTCACAAGAAATCTCCCAAATGGTATTTCAAATTTTGTGGAAGAAGGCGTGTAATTATGGAAAATCATGTTATTATCCCCCTCAGCTAGCCAAAAAGCTCTGCTCTTCAATGTCCACATAACCTCCTCTTTGGCGAGTAGCTCTTGTCTTTTCCTTTTACCCATTAAATTCTTTAGCGCCTCCACCCACTCCTTCGAGAGGAAGCATGTCTCATTTGAAACATAAATAGAGGATATTTTGACCTTGGTCTCCCTAAGCAGAGCTTGGCCTTTCTAGTTGTAAGGAATTACCCACCTCTTTGTAGGTTCGTTGAACTTGTGAATTTTTTTCTAGAATTGATGCATAAATGAACTACTTGTGTCATCTGAGAGATGCAACCAAATTGAGGTGATAGGATCCCTATAATCTTCTTCTGCCAACTTTGTATGGTTGGATTTCATGGGTGCAAGAGGTTTCTTCTCATTAAGTTCTAGTTTAAATATAATTGGCAAGTGGTTTGACAAATCCCTAGAACCTACCTGAGACTTCAAGATCCATGGATCATTGAGCAAAGCCTTGGAAGCCAAAAAGTTAAAACCTATCTAGTTGTTTCGCTATACTTGCCTCTACCTTCCTTTTATTCCTCCAAGTAGGGGTACGCTTAGATGGCTTTAAGTCCACCAAATGGTGTGCTTCTAGGATATGAGTGAAGAAACCTTCAAGAAAATCTTGATAGATCCTCCCTTGCCCCCTATAAATTAAGGAAAAGAAAAAGAAATGATATTGTCCCTAACTAGAATCTTGGGTGATGCTAGACTTTTCCAAAAAGGCTTCTTGTCAACATATGAGTCTATGACCCATACATATTGACAATTTTGTAAGGCAAGCATAATTCAAAGCTCTCAACAAGAATTCTTGAGTTCAATGTCGCTGAATACAACCTTTAAATTTGGACCAAAGGCCATGATAAGCCCACTTGAAAAATCGTTAGAATCCAAAGAATGAAAGGATACATTTCTTAGCCAATAAGAGAGATTCCATTGCCTTTGACCTAGAGCACATTGTTTCTTGTAGGAGAGTAACAGAGAATAGACCTTGACAAGTCTCTTGACGACTAAGAGCTTGAAGGTGGCCCTGAACTTGTGTATTTTAATGGACAAGCAAATCATGGATAACCCATAGAGCAGGCCCGACTGTAAGGCAATGAATAATAGTGGATTGTTTGCTAGTGCTCACCTTTTTTGCTTGAAGTTAGGCTAGAAATATATGGGATGTCCAACCAACTTGAGAATTTAGGGAAGACGCTAGAGCTAAACCTTTATTTATAACCTCAAGATCTTCGGGCTTCTCTCATGAAAGGATAAGGTACCTCGAAAAGCTGGGGGAGCTCACCTGGTTGTTTCCTCTTTGATTTTGCAAGGCTTTTATGGAAGCCCTCATTGATCATATCCTTCCCAAGGGAACCTCTTGGAGAATGGCTTGAGGGGAGCGGATAGGGGTGCTTAGATAGGGGCATTGATGAAGAGACAAAAGGAGGGGGGCTACAAGTTGCAGGGACACTGACACGTGCATGCAATGCCTAACTGGTATTGGAATGAATAAACACTTCATTGGGAAGGGAACAAGAAAAAGTGTCATGTATAATCCCATCATCCCAACATAAAGGAATAGGAAGGACAACCTTCTTACTAGGAGGGATAGTCCTCATCGAGGCTTGAGGCTGGTACTTCACCTCCTTTGATTGGTTAGCACTTGGCAAGTTTTTTTCTGCTTTGGGGTCGTCTCAGCTCCTTGGTTCTCTCTTTTTTTTTTTTTTTTTTTTTTGCTTCGAATTCTTGTCCATCTTAGCCTTCAATATCTTCCAAAGTGGTAGCTTCATTCTCGAGGGTGCATGGCACTATGCATGCGTGTGGTCAACCATATGGAAACCAAAGTAGTGGAATAGAATTCTCCAATAATCTATGTGCTAAGTCAACAAGGAATCCCCTTAAACCAATTCAACCTTCTCTAGGAAACCTTCTCTTGTATCAATCTCCACCTGCATGAAGGCCCACCCCCAACCCGTTTTGCGACTCTGATCTTCTTCCAAGCAGGTGAACCTACCAACATAAAGGAATAGGAAGGACAACCTTCTTACTAGGAGGGTAGTCCTCATCGAGGCTTGAGGCTGGTACTTCACCTCCTTTGATTGGTTAGCACTTGGCAAGTTTTTTTCTGCTTTGGGGTCGTCTCAGCTCCTTGGTCTCTCTTTTATTTTTATTTTTTTTGCTTCGAATTCTTCTCCATCTTAGCCTTCAATATCTTCCAAAGTGGTAGCTTCATTCTCGAGGGTGCATGGCACTATGCGTGCGTGTGGTCAACCATAGTAGTGGAACAGAATTCTCCAATAATCTATGTGCTAAGTCAACAAGAAATCCCCAAAAACCAATTCAACCTTCTCTAGGAAACCTTCTCTTGTATCAATCTCCACCTGCATGAAGGCCCATCCCCAACCCGTTTTGCGACTCTGATCTTCTTCCAAGCGGGTGAACCTACCAATTTTGTTTCCTATGGATTCAAGAACTTTTTCTTGCTAGAAGACAATTGAAAGCCTCAGAAGGATAGCCCAAACCACCATGGATACGACCGATTCTCTCCTGGGGTCAAAATTAACTATCAACTCCATTAGGGGGAGACCCGAAGGACCCCAGCTCCAATCCCACTTTAAAATGACCTGCGTGACTTCTGTTGATCTGAATAGTAAAATGATGCAGCCCTGAATTAGAAGATGAAATGTCCGGCAATAGCCTAAAAGTGGCTATTGTGGAAGGACTTCTCGTAAAAATGCCCAATATTGCTGTTCCTACCAAGTTTGGAACGCTATCAACAGACACATCCTCAACAATTGACAATTTTTACTGTCCCTTTCTTGGCTTGAATACACTTAGCCTTTTTTACATGTGTCGAACTAGAGGGAGCAGACATGATGTTAGGCTATGTAGAGATGGAGTAAAGGTTACCCTGAGGAACTGCTTTCGATACATTTTATCTTTGGCTACAAGCCGGTCGGGGATCTGGATCCTTCCTGTGTTCGCATGCAGGGGAACTAAATCCTGCATTTACCTTTTTTCCCAGTTCACTTGCCCTGCCACCTCGCATGTCGTCAGCTGGACCTCCGTCTAACCCTGACACAGGCCCGAATCACCTCTCATCTAGAGTCCTGTCTGCTGCTGTCCGATGAATTCCAGATCCGAACATAAAATCTCTGTTGTACATATGATGTCTTTGCTGAAATAATAAATCCTCCTGCAGATGTCAGACCTAGGGTCTAATCATTTTACCTAGGTTGCAGAGCTTCATTTCATCTCCGAGTTTATTTTCTTTAGGGGCATCTGGGACATTTAAGATTACATGAGTCTCATCTTCAATCACTTGTTCATCACATAGAAGAGTAAGTTATGCGAGTGCTTAAAAATACAAAGTATTTGCTCCTGATCTCGTATTAGAGTGGACACCAAAACATTAATTGGTGCTTTATCTCAATTATTATAGAGCGAATAACCAAATTTCTATTTTAGTAACTGATACTAGCATATTGAAAGAATGAGCAAAGTGCAAAAATGAAGCACACTGAAAAAAATTTCATGTAATACATATGCTGCATGAATTTGTTTTGCATACAGTTTAGAATAGGAGCAACCTTCCTAGTTATCTAGTTTCACTGGGCTAATCTTTGTCTGGTTTGGTCATGTAGTGGTTATGGTCTTTGTTGTTTCGGGCCCTGTGAAACTAGATAACTCATTTTCTTTGGTTTGACAGGGCTCATGTTACATGGGCTCACTATGGTTATGCATGTTATTTGAAGTAGTGGTGAGGCCATGGACAGATTCATCCTATTATATTTTACGTGAAGAGAAATTAAACAAATAATTTATCTTGTAGGATCTGAATACAATGATCCTGAAACATTTTTTTAATGAATCATCGAGTGAATGAAAATTAAATTCTATCATCGTATATTCTTTAGCCTGGGACATGGGAATTGTTTATGGTTTGGCATGTGTACATACATGCACAATCTTCTGTGCATCTGAAATTTCTCGTGATGCATACACTTTTAAATCAGGCGTATTTGTTCCCAACCAGAGAAGCTACCACCCTTTCATAGTCTGTAGTTTAGGAATAAATATATCTCTTGTTGATAACACTAAATATCTTCAGTTACCAGAATATTTGTCAGTCTTAATTGTGTTTAAAAAAAGTCGAAAAATGACATCAAATTGCTAAAACTTCTTGCTTTTCACCATTGGATCCAATCCCTTTGGGCTCCCCTTCAAGGTTGTTGTGTGAACCTGTACAACAGTAATAACGTATTTCTAGTGTTTATATGTATTGAGTGCTTTCTTAGCAATAACTGTGAAGCTGATGCCTTGGCAACGCAACATAGCTAGACCAGTTTCTTAGGCTGGGAGTTGAAGGAGCTGGAAGTCGATTGAATTGCTTAGAATGACAATTTCTTTGTTTCCCTTGTCAGCAAAGAGAGAAATTGTGGAACATTTGTAGATAAGTGGTTACACAAGTTGTGTTGGGGTTAAGTGTAACACATCTGGGAATCGATGAAGTGGACTAACTGCCGCCCTGGGAACATGGGACCAACTGCCCACTCAAGGTATTAGATCCTTTTGGTGTAATAGCAAACCTAACATGGTATCAGAGCCTTTGCCTAGGTTCGATTCCCCTGAGATATGTCGGAGGGCCACTGCACTCTGGGAACCAATTAAGTGGACTAACTGCTGCACTCTGGGAATCAATTAAGTGAACTAACCGCCATACTGGGAACATTGGACTAACCGCTTTCTCAAAGTAATGGTAAGGGTTTGAAAGTTTGCCAATGCTGCGGGTTTTGGTGTAATGGCAAACCTCAACAAGTTGCTCAGGCAAGGAGCTGGTGGGGCTAATTGCATGTCAAAATGACTACCCAACTAAAACAGGTGGTTAAATGCTTCTGCTTATAAACTTGCATGAAATGCCTTTGAAAAGCTCTTGTGAAACTCTGGAAGTGGAAATTGGCCTTCATTGTCAAGCTTCATGCAATTTACCTGCATTATATTTTGTTAGTTCCAGAATCTTCATTTTTCATGTATCTGTTCCCTCTTTTGAAAGGGATTGGATAAAATACATTAGGGAGTAGATAATTTCACAAGTACGTTTGGCAACAAAAACTAGGATTTGATTGCTTAGAGCTTGTTTTATTGATAGTTATACAACAAATTACAATTGAAAAGGTTTAGCTGTTTTTCTCACAAACTTGTTAGATTCATAATTGGATTTTGTTCTAAACTTATTTGACACTTGTTTCAGGTTGATGAATGGTGGGAACAACCAGCGGCAACGGCAGTTGATTGGATTACTGTTGATGGTCAGAATGTCGCAACTTGGCTTGCTCACGTAAAGCAACTTCAGATGGCATTTTATGACAAACAGCTCTTGTGATTAGTTACAGATACGTCTATGAAATCACGATATTTGGGATTGCTACCTTGGGAAAATGATGAGTGGTTGCTCAACCAGCCTTGGCCTATGAAGTCTCCTTGTGATTTGAACTGCAACACTCCACGAATATTTCATTAAGGTCCAATACACGGGGTTTTGCATCTTTGATGCTGTAACCGAGAAGTGGGTTTCAACTTTCCATACAGTTTTTGGCAGAGCATGGTTGAAAAGAGGATCAATTTTGTAGCTCATGATGACCCATTTAGTAAATGCTGTTAATGGAGAAATGGCTCTACAATTCTTTGCTTCCATTTTCAGTTTTATCAATGTAAATTGAGAGCCAGGCCAAGCTCACATGCCAGACTAGTAGGTTCTCCATTTATAGTATCTGCTGTTAATGGAGAAATGGCTCTACAATTCTTTGCTTCCTTTTTCAGTTGATTTATCAGTGTAAATTGAGAGCCAGGCCAAGCTCACATGCCAGCCTAGTCGATTCTCCATTGCACAGGTGTATTGTGCATTCTCAGAGTAATGCATTCTCCTGTATGTACTTTAATGTTGGAATTAGTTGGTAACAACAATCATTGTATATTGGAACCCTGCACAGGGCTCCATTGAAACTGGAAGTCAATGGGATGTCATCCACATAACATAATCTTAGTACCTGCAAGTTGCAAGGCACCCTGAATTCAACTATCCCGGGGCATTGCTTTACAAGAAATGGCCCCGATTACAGGGTGTATTGTTGTAATATATGATCTATGTTGTATTCTACTGGACTGGCATGTAAAATTTCTCGAAACAAGAAAGCAGAGTCTCAACAGGTAATGGGTTTCTTATATATGTTACAGAAATGATGGTTTGACTAGCTGAAGAATGTGCCTGAGGCATGACAATGAGTTTAGACGGGAATGCAGGTATCACAGTAGCAAAACATTTAATATTAATGTGTGGTTTCGGTGACAGTTTCAGATGACATTCTTCGGTCGAGTGGCAAAATAGTTTGTGGTCACATTTCATTCTTTTGACTCCCATATGGGCAGATGCTGGCATATAAGATGTAGCTCGCAGGGTTTGGTGATATGATTTCCCTGAGATGCTGAATGCGGTGTGTTGGAGTGTTGCAATGCATGAGGCAATCTAACATTCGGAAGGTTGGCCGTGTTAGCCATGAATCTTCAATGTATTGATTGTGCAGGCAAATAAATATGCACAGGGTGATATTCATTCTTGTTTGAAGAGTCTTAATATTGGAAATAATTTTTTATTAAATGAACTGGGCCTTTTGCTCCACATGTATTCCCAGACAATAAAACTGTACTCAGGACGTTAGATGAGAATGTAATACAATAAGTTACCGATATTATAAGCTGGTATGGCCATATAAAATATTAAGACACCTACTCGAGGGATACGTACATAATATCAATATATAAATAACTTGTATATGTACATACTATAAATTTTTAAGCCTATTCGAGGGATTCAATTTTATTGCGTATCCTATTATTAATCCGCACTAATTGCTTCAGATATAATGCACTTAACTTTTGTTTGATAAGAATAATATCCAGTGGCTTGTCTTTATCACACTAAAGAAATTTCGAGACAAAATGAACCACGAGCTGGTTTTCGTCATTATTAATCTCCACTATTACTTTTAATCTCTACTATTACTTTTATTTTTATTATTTATGCCTCAAATTGCTTTCAGTTATGGACCTCCTGCGTTTCATATTTATTTTTAATTGGTTATTAGACATTTTGAACCTATTATTATCAGTCCATTTGCTTTCATGCCAGATTGGTTTCCATTTTAAATTTCTAACTTTTGTTCTTTCTTTCCTGTATTTTTGATATCGCCTTTTGTTCTTTTGTAAACACAATTTTTGCCATTTGATTGCTGAAACAGATCTGCAAAGGCCATGTCGACTGTGCAACTGCTGAAAGTGTGCGGACTCTGGAGCAGCACTGAGGCTCATAAACGTGGTGTTATATCTTTATTTTGGGTTTGCAACATTGTCAGTCAGGATATTTGTTTTTCCCTCAATTGGGTTCTCCCAGAACATGGGCATGTCATACATACCATATGGCACATTTGGGGCTGTACTTCGTACGCAGAATCTATGTTGTTCGGTAGGATTGCAATTTTTCAGAAACCATGATGGATAAGTCAATCGCTTGGACTTTGGCTTACATAACACAGCAAACATAACGAGAGGTCTCTCCCATGGACCAAATTCATCCATACCCCACCGCCGGAAAGATTCAAAATTATTCAAAATGAAAAAGAAATCTTAATATCATCCTATCATTACTAAATGGAGGCTTTACTTCTTAAAATACAAGAACTCGTGCGATGTGTGATGCTACTTCCTTTAAAGTAGATGCTTAAAGCGTAAGCTTTTGAATCTGTGTATAGTCAATGTTGTTGAGATCGTGTCAACGAAAATATTGCCCCGAGAACGCAAAAATATATTGCCCTGAGAAAGCAAAATATCATAAATATTGAGAAAACATTGCAAAATATCATTTTATTTATTTTTATTTAAATTATTTAAATAAAAAAACACGAGCATCAAATAAAGCATGTAAATTTTTTTAGGTTTTTTCCAATCAAATCACTGGGCGGCAGTGGAAATATAAAACTATTCATGTTTTATTTTTATTTTTATTTATTTAAATTATTTTCATAAATAAAAACACCGACATCAAATAAAGTATGTATATTTTTTTAGGTTTCTTCCAATCAAATCACTGGGTAGCAGTGAATATTTTTCACCACAAACAAGGAGATTTCATACACCAATTAGATGTTTAGCTTGGCTGTGACCTTGCAATTAGAAAAAAAGGGTGAAAACATAACTACTATATAAAATGACTAGTGCTACATTATACATCGACACTGAATTATGTCTTGACCTTATAGTTAGAAAAAAAGGTGAAAACATAACTACTATATAAAATGTCTAGTGCTACATTATACATCAACACTGAATTATCTCTTGACCTTTGGGTTTTGACTCTTGATTCAGTCTCAAAATATCAACAAAGATTATAATAAATGTATTTCATGCAACCATTGCTAAATGAAGGCTCTACTTTCATAGTATGACTGATTAAAATACTGGTGCAATGTGTAACGCTACTTTGTAGTAGATGGGAAAAGCTTAAACTTTTGAGCCTCTGTGTTACAGTCATAGTCTCAAAATATCAACAAAGATTATAATAAATGTATTTCATGCAACCATTGCAAAATGGAGGCTCAACTTTCATAGTATGAATGATTAAAATACTGGTGCAATGTGTAACGCTACTTTGTAGTAGATGGGCAAAGCTTAAGCTTTTGAGCCTCTGTGTTACAGTCATAGTTAATATCACTCGCATCATGTCAAACTTAAATATTGTTGAGGGTTAGAAAAATATAATATCATAAATGTTGAGAAAATAGTGCAAAATATCACAAAATGTTGGCAAAATAAAAGATGCATTTTTTTTAGTTTTTTCAAAAATTTAACATCAAAAGTAACATCCTCAAATAAATGTATTGCCACATAAATATGAAAACAAAACTAATATGTAATATGCTCAGTGCTACATCACACATCAACATTGAATCCTGTCTTGACTCAATCTTGACACTTGACTCGTCAAAATGTCAACAAAAAATATAAAAAGTGTATCTCATCATCATGAGGCATGTACAACGAAATCAATTAAATATATTAGTGATTTCCTCCACTCCTTTTATGGGTAAAGGTAATGGTTTTGAGGAAGAATGCATCAGGGTCATGGTTGGTGTTGGACTTTGTCTTCCTCTAGAAGCAGCGTGAGGTAGACCTTGACTTCCTCCACTGGTTCTATTGCTTTGTCAGAGTGCTTGCAGGTGGTGGTGGTGGCTCACTTCTAGTCTTAATAATCACTTCCTCCACCTCTATCTACCTTGCTACCTCTTCTATTGTTACCTTCTCTAACCAATTAGGGATTGGTTCCATCCCATGTCTCTCGATCTCAAACTTCCATGTAGTGGTGTCAATCTCATCCAACAAGATGGGGTCCACATTAGGTGTTTTTTGAAGTTTGGCTCACCCACAATTGGAGATTGTAGTAGAAGTAGAGCATGTTATTAGCGTGTTGAGATTCCAAACTATATGAGAATTATAAATTATAAATCACTAATTATAATACACAATTTAAAAAGTGAGATGACATCAAATAATAATTATCATTGACAATGAATTCAAAACTTAATTTTAAATTTTTTAACTTGTTGCGCTTTTTGCTGTATATTTTTTCAAATATACTCTAATTGAGATCACATTTGGAATTGGAAAGAATTTATAGATTGGGACTCTTGCGCCATAGCTTGTCCACCAAATATTTAAAAGAAGGAAACATAAGAAAACACATTGAAATTTGGAACAATGTATGAAGATATAATAAAATTTGAAATAAAATAAAGCATTTTAGGGATGTTAGTCAAATGTTATATCTGACATCCCATATATTTCCATTTCTTTAGATATATCTACACGTTCTTGCAAAGATGACACCATTTTCTAAACACAATTGATGAATCCATTGATCATTGTGTTATCAAAGCTAAAACCATAGGACTAAGAAATGCGAGGTTGAGGTGGATCAATGCTTTTATGAAGGGGGTGATGGAGTGCATTGTCCCATTGCTCATAAATCACTATCAATATCATTAGTCATTTTCTAGACACATCATCGCCTTATACTCATAATTGGTACAAATGGTTTCTTTGGCCATATCCACTTCATATAAGTAGCCCATTGTGGGCTTGTCTCTGTTATCCAATTGAACAACCTTTACCAAAAGTTTGCTAATGATACACACCTCCACTTCTGTCCAAAAGTTCTCATGATGCAAAACTACCTTTCATATGGCTTCTCCTCTAGTTTACAAATAAATGATAAAGCACACCACTATAAAAGAAACATTCTCTTTACATTCCACATAGAAGTCAAGAGAGAGCAAGGATATATAAAACTAGTGGCAAACCATGTAATGGTCATATGCTTGAACCCCTCTAATCAATATAATGTGTAGTACAAGGAGTCCAAGGCAAGGTAGGGTATTTCAACATAAGGGACTTGTTATTAATAAAATAATTCACAACATTGTGACTTGGACAACTTTTTATGGACCTCCCTCCTAAATGAATCCATCCAACAACTCACATGATAATTTTGTATATTCAGTACGTGCAGATGCATCAACATATTTAATAAACCTTGTTCCCATGGGATAATTAATCAAGAAGTTAAGAACGGTCCTATCTTTCTGATTAATCCAACCATTTGATATCATTGTGCATCCAATATGTTTCATGATGTAGTGCAATTAACTTTTTTTATTGAAGAATATACCCAATCAACACATCATAAGAACCAACAATAGCAACAACATCAAACATAGGTTGGTAGAATGGATTATTATTGACAATGTTGAAAGGAATGCCACACCATAAAAAGACATTTACTTGCAAGCTTGTCACTGACTTCCTTTATTCTAAGCAATAACTTAATAAAAGGTTGTGTTGGGTGCATGGTTCTCAGAACAAAAGAGATGAGGTTGATGAGGGGTTGGTCATTGTGGAAGGTGATGTTGAAGAATCACTATCGCTTCTTCCCCCTCCCCCTCCCCCTCGAACCAACACTTATTGTAACTCCTCCCCTTGCAACCAATTTTTCAGAACTTCCTTGTTCTCTTTGGTTACATCTAGATAAGTACTTTGTTGGCAATATGGATGATTTTGGGGTTTGCTTCTGTGCAAATTTCTATTTCATGTCTTAGAATGTGTGCAATGTGATATTTCAACCAAAAGGATACCTCTTATCATTTTCTTTCCACACAACTTGCAATTCTAATTTTGTCTATTAAACCATCCCTTAGGTTTACCATATTTCCGCATAGGATCCAAATGTCTCAAAATTTTGAGTCTTTAATGTAATGATTAAACGTAGGGCACAAAAAAAATTTGGAAAAAAAATTAAATTAACATTCTTAAAATTAAAATACAAAATATTTGCACAAAAACCACAAAATTTAAATGACATATAAATGGTATATCTTCTGTGGACAAATAAACATTAAAAAAGAGGGAAAATTGTTAGACATGCAAAACCTATCAAAACTTTGAAAAAACCAAAAAATGAAGGTGAACATACATGCAAATACACCACTAATTGTGATAATCCCTTCCCACTCTATTGTAGCATTTTTTGGTTTTGGTAAGTTACTATCAATTAGTCAAAAAATGAAAGTATATTTCAAAAATGTTAAGTTATGATATGGATAAAAAAAAGAATATTAAATAAAAAATGTTAGGAATATTTGATAAATAAGTCCATATCAAATAAAATGTTAGAATAGATGCCCTAAAAAGTGAAGGCAAAGATAAAATGTTAGGCTAGAAATAAAAGAAAAATGATAAATTCTGAAAGTGTTGCAAATCCAAATGCCACTACTCTTAGTCAATTTTATTATTGCAAATTAAGGTTGTGTGCAGATTGTTTAAATGCCACACTAGTTCATACAATCCAATTGTACAATTTAATCATGATTGGATTTGATTTAAATTATTTGTCAATAGGTAGCAATTAAAATTGGCTCAACAGTTTAATCTGAGCCAATGGAGGAAATAAGGGGTAGAAGTAGATTAGTCATTAAAAGGAAATATTGAGTTGCTAGTCTAAATGCACTTGGAGAACTAAGTGAGAAAATGTTAGGAAAGATAAGGGTAGGTAGACAAATGGAATACAATTGGAGCATGAAATGATTTTATCCTAAGTTATAACATTGCAAAGGTGTGCATATGGTATGGGTTTTAACTAACCATAAATCCTAATTATCAATGTAATTATGCAAATATTCTAACTCCATCGATTCATTCACCCACAACCACAATTGTCACATCTGCCATAAATCTTGACCTCGCCATCACTTTCCGCTTCACGTTGTTAAATCCCTTTCATCTTACCTTACATCCCGCGCATTCCCCCAAGATCTGAGGGCCCACATCGCTCCTCGACCCTCATTTGCTGTTCGAACTTTATCGGCAGGGGGGCGGGCGGTTCCAAAGTGGGGAGTTTTGGAAACCGCCCTCTTAAACCACTTTTTCTTCATTCTAGTCTTTCGGGACTTAAAATATTGAAACAACTTACCACCTGAAGTTGCTCCCGAACGCGGTTTACATTTTACCATTTACCGCCGCTCCAACGTCACTGTCCACGTTCGCTCCATGTCGCTTCCTCTGTCCAATCAGCTGCTGCCTATCCGTTAGTCATTTAATTCGCAACTCCTGCGAATTTATGCCCCATAAACCTGTTTATCAGTCCCGTTGGATAATTAATGAGGATTTAGCCGTTCATTAAACAACCCTGCTCCATTTTTGTTCATTATAAACCCTATTCCTTCATGAAAACCGTTACACAGTATAATTCCAAAGTGGGCAGTTTTGGAAACCGGCCTCTTAAACCACTTTTCCTTCGTTCTAGTCTTTTGGGACTTAAAATCTCGAAACAGCTTACCACCTGAAGTTGCTCCTGAATGCGGTTTACATTTGACCGTTTACTGCCCTCCAATGTCACTGTCCACGTCCGCTCCATGTCACTTCCTCCGTCCAATCAGCTGCCGCCTATCTGTTATTCATTTAATTCTCAACTCCCGCGAATTTATGCCCCATAGACTCGTTTATCAGTCCCGTTGGATAATTAATGAGGATTTAGCCATTCATTAAACAACCCCACTCCATTTTTGTTCATTATAAACCAGGGAAAATTTTAAGAACCCCCCCTAAATTTATAAATATAATAAATGGGCGAATCTCCATGGTATATAGGAAAAATGGAAGGCGATTTTATCAATAATATAATATGTATATATAATTTTTTGGCGAATCTCTCACCAGGCATGGTGAATATTTTACTCAATTATAAAATCTTGTAAGATCTTGGCGAGTCTTTCACTAAATAATAAAACTTTGTAAAGTCCTAGTGAATCTTAGCATAGGCTACATGCTGGTTTAATTCCCCCATTTAAATAGGCTACATTCCAGGTGAATACCATGGGTCAATACCATGTGCCATTTTTATTTTTATTAGAATATTTTACTCAATTATAAAATCTTGTAAGATCTTGGCGAGTCTTTCACTAAATAATAAAACTTTGTAAAGTCCTATTGAATCTTAGCATAGGCTACATGCTGGTGAATACGATGGGTCAATACCATGTGCCATTTTGGTGAATACCATGGGTCAATACCATGTGCCATTTTTATTTTTATTAATTCTAATATTAGGGTTAATGATGGTTTTTTGCATGGCATTAATAACAATCTAGTCCATGGTATTTGTCCCATAGTATTTTGGCCATAGGTTTCACCTAAATATAACCCATTTTTTGAGTGTTCGTAAATATAAGGTGACTTATGGAGTAAATATAAAAAAATGTTTTATTTGTTTACCATACCTCTCGTTTATTTATATTTTTATTAATTTACCATACCTCTTTTACAAATATGGTATTTGGCCCATAGGATTCACTTAAATAAAACCTCTTTCTTGAGTCTTCATAAATAGAACGAGGGTTATGGACTAAATATAAAAATAGGTTTTATTTATTTACGATACGTCTAGTTTATTTATATTTTTATTTATTTACCATACCTTTTGAGTAAGTATAAAAAAACATTTTATTTATTTACCATACCTCCACTTTACTTATATTTTTATTTGTTTACACCCTTACATGTATATAAGGTGACTTATGGAGTAAATATAAAAAATGTTTTATTTATTTATCATACGTCTCATTTATTTATTAATTTACCATACCTCTTTTATAAATATGGTATTTGGCCCATAGGATTCACTTAAATAAAACCTATTCTTGAAAATGGGCGAATGGATTCACTTAAATAAAACCTATTCTTGAAAATGGGCTAATGGAAGGTTGTAAGTCCTAATTTCAAGGGCTAAATTTACCTTTTTTACCCTCTCCCTTAAAATAAGGTGGGCTATTTGAGGTGATTTGTAAAAATGTACTATGATACAAAATATTCGCCCACTAAAAATTTAAAACCCCTTAATTTCGCCAAAGGGCGAACATTCGCCCCTAAAATTATCCTTGTTATAAACCCTATTCCTACATGAAAACCGTTACACAGTGTAATTTTGAAACTAAATTCGTCACTGGAGATTTCGTGCTTACAACCTAAATGACAAACTCGTCATTCAACCGAATTCACCATTCCGTTCAGAACCAAGCTGACAACCAGGTCCACCTATCTAATTTCAGTTAGGCTGTTTTCTATTATCACTGTGTTTCAGACTGATTTCTTCCATTTTTGTCACTTTCAACCTGTAATTCACTTAACAAGATGCCTCATAAGGGAAAAGAAATTGCAGAAATCACAAATCCTCTTATTCATCCACAAGTTGACTTCCATCATACTCCCCTGGTCGACAGAGATTGTAAAATAATTGAGTCTTCCTCTCAATTTGATTTATATGAAATTCATTGCTGGATGGAGGATCAATTAATTGATCAGACAGATGAAATAGGACTTTGAGACTCCCACCTTCCCCACTACATTTTCCCTCAGATACGCAGAGCACCTGAATTTGTCAGGAAACGCCATGAATCCTATGATTCCACTCAAAGAGCAATCATTTCACCCACAGGAGAAATCATCTATTTCATCAACGTTGAGTCCATTGAAAAGATGTTGTAAGCCCCAACTATTGCATCAACCCATCCTTTTTCTCATGAAAGCCTGATAGAAGCTTATCAAAAGCTATATTTTACTAAAAAATCCCAGACTCTTGAACTTTTCCTAGCTATAGATAGTCCTCTGCCTAAAAGAAACCTTCCCTATGATTCATCCATGTTCCCTGACAGAACCAAGCAAATCACCACTATTTTGACCTATTTTCTTGGTTACGATTCTGATCAATATTTTAATGAAGCCATCCTAGGTTTCTTGTCAATCTTTTCTGCTGATTCCAAACCTGTTGTTCTCTATAACTTTAGCCAATTCCTAGTTGAAACCATACATGAGCAATTTGTCCAGTTTAGCACTTAAGAAGTATTCAAGCATGCTTTAGTACTTGTATACCTTTTTTTTATATTTTCAGGGAGACAGATTTCCATTCACCTTACAGAAGCTAGATGAGGAAGGCAACCAACAATCAGTGATATTTTGGACTTCAATCGGAATGAAGGAGATAGAAGAATTTACATATAAATAGTTCATAGAATTGTTTATTCATCCAACTATTAGTCTTATGAGCAGCACTCCAGTACCAAGAATTAGTGATGAAATTGTGAGTGTTGTAGCTAGTTGATCAAGCCACAACAGGAGATTGGTATCTTTACCAAAACTATACAGAGATCAGGGTTTATGGTTGTGAGCTTCCACCCTACAAACTTCCCAAGTACCTCCCCATTAGAATATTTGCATTGGAATATATTAGGCAAAGGTTAAATGGAGATGAAGTACACTTTGTGGCTGCAAAGAAGAAATCACAATTCAAGCTAAAAGCTCAGGTCGGTCCATTCATCTGCAACACTAGAGCAACAAGAGAAGAAACAGACAAGTTATTAATGGAAATGAAGTTTGGTCTTAGTTTCACTTTGTCTTATGACCTAATGTGTAAGAGTCCTATCCTAGGGTCTGCTAACAGATCTAATTTCTTCTGAAATTAAATGCAATAAGAGGTGATAACTTACTTACTTAGACGACTTTTAAACAAATAAAATTTTATCATTTACATTACAATCAACGTAAGTTAAGATGAATATTTCATTCTAATAAACTTTACAAGAGTAGTCTATGGAAAATACATGTTCCGGCGGTTGATGATGATACCTTTGTCTTATAGCTCCTGCTGAACGCTCCTTCTCACCGACCCAACCGGATTTACCTCCCAGCCAACTAGGAAATAAATTCCTAGCCCAGGAAACCTCCACAGGTTCCCTAGCCCTCCGTGCCCAAGTCCAACCAGATATAATGTGTCCTCAAGAAGAATGTGCCAAACTAGATAATGATACTTTCCTCCTCTCAAACCCAAGAAACCTCCACAGGTTTCCAAGGTCTCCCAAAATCATGACAAGGCCAAACAATCACAACCAACCCCCACAATCCTAAGCAAGACTCCCACCCCCTTTTCTTCCTTCCCCCTTCCCTTTTTATACCCTCATTCCCTTCTCCATCTCAACCACCTCTCATTAATGTCATTAACTTCTCATCCATCCTTACAATTGACTTCTCTTCTCCCAAGTAAGCTAGGGGTACATTTGGAAATGTGACATGAATATAAAATTGAGAATTTAATGGGAAAGGATCATGTCTTCTTCCAAGTAAATCTGAAAAGTACATTTGGGAATGTGAGGTGAATATATATATATATATATATATATATATATATATATATATATATATATATATATATGATAATTAAATGGAGAGGACTATGTCTTCTCCCAAGTAAATGTGAGGGTACATTGGGGAATGTGAGATGTAATTACATGGAAAGGACCATGTCTTCTCCTTAGTAAATGTGAGGGTACATTGGGGAATGTGAAATGAATATATATATATATATATATATTGATAATAAGATGGAGAGGACTATGTCTTCTCCCAAGTAAATGTGATGGTACATTGGGGAATGTGAGATATAATTACATGGAGAGGACGATGTCTTCTCCTTAGTAAATGTGAGGGTACATTGGGGAATGTGAAATGAATACATATATTTTGAAATAATGGAAGGAGACCATATCCTACCTAATATTCAATTTGAGAAGGTAAGTGGGGAATTTGAATAATGGAAATCGTGAATTTTATATTAGACCAATATTTCTCAATATTTTTAGATAATGTAAACATTAACAAAATTTGTAGGATAAGATTTAAGTGGGGCATTACATACACCCCTCCTTCAGAAAACTTCGTCCCGAAGTTAGAATGAAAAGATACAAGGAGTTTGAAAGCATAGCAAACTAGAGAGAGTTATAGCATTAAAATTTGATAAGTCAGACAATGACATTACTTCCCATCAAGAGTCTCCAACTGATCTATATCTTCCTATCCACCCTGGCCTACTTCCGTTCCCGCCCTATCCGTCCTCTGCTGCCTTATCAGTGGCAAAGGCCATACTGACCACTGATAAAATCGACATGGTGGGAGCGTCGAATGCCTCGACCGAACTTTCCCAGCAGGAATCTGGCAATCGTCATCACACGTCTAGGGGGAGCGTTCAGCTGTCCTCCCCACGATTCCAGGTTTCGGAGGATACACGGTGGGAAACACCTCCACCCCTCCTTCAGAGCACGGACCACACTACAGAGCTGGTTGGAATTGTCATCGAATAATCCAGTTAGGTCATCTTGCCACCTGTCATTTGCATTTTACTCATGTCATAAGAGTGCATATCAAGTAGATACCAAATGTAATAGAACAATGTACATCGTACCTTTCCTCATTGGTCGTGTCGACCTTCCCCAATGGAATAGTAGATCTTGGTTATCATACGGTTCTTTCCAACTTGTAGTTTAGTTCTCATCCATGCATATATACAACCACAAAATAGATATAGATACACGATCTTAAACATCATGTTTATTAAGCCTAGTGTCCACGTGTCAATTTTTGTTTTTCATACTGGAAATAAATCTTACATCAGATAAATCATAATTTCACTAAGTCATTGATTAGATAAATCATATCTATATAAGCCTATACGATGCAACAATAACTCTGACAAGTCATGCACTAGATAAATTGTAACCAAGTAAGTCACACATTTGGTCATACATCCAACATTTCCATCATCAATACCAAATCCATTAATTGATTTTCACGTGTCCAACCAAATGTGTATAATGTTCATAAATAACAACATGGAACTGCAAAATAGAACCTTAACATAGGTGGCTATCTATGTTAAAAGGGGCATCATAAATGCTCATGTGACATCCTTGTGGAACCCCTCAATAACAATTAGAGTTGAAACATATTCAACTATCCATAATGGAAAATAACATTTGAACCCGTATATGCTATAAGGTGGTACCAAAACCAAAATAATAGCAAGCAACAGATTAGTGCACTATCAATTCCACTAGGAGGTGCTAGTATAAGTTTTATGCATATAATTCCTTTAAAACCTTAGTGAATATAAAAGTCCCACTCTTCCAATTTGATGGTTTTTTTTTTTATATCTTCCAACCCATTTAGTTAATCTTGAAAATAAAAGACTCCAAACTTCAGAAACCGTTTCCAACATGATTTTCATTTTTTTTTTGTAAATTGAGAGGAATGTCCTCTAAATGTCAAAAGGTTCAAATTTATTATATATTTAATCAGTGTTTACTAGTACTAAAACAATCTCATGATATATATTGCAGCTCACAATATGACTAGACAAATGACAAATAATTAAATGAACGGAATAATTGCCTTTGCCCTGTTGCTATTATTATTTCCCCTCTAAATGGCACCGCATTTCTAAAGATGCCTACTCCTTTCATAAGTGGCCAGTGACCACAAAAGTTGCGAAGAAAGTTGAGGGTCCTTTTATCCAAAACTAGAGACACATTATTTTTCACGATATTTTTATTCAACACTAGAATAAGGGTAAAAGTGTATTTTCACTAGTCTTTTATTGACTAAATAAGCTTCCATTCTAAAATCCCAAATTCTCTACGAATTGATCTTTTCATTTAATTTAAGATCATTAAAAAAAACTGTCAGAGTAAGCCTTACACAAGTCCATGGTATCCAATCTATGTTGTCACTAGAAAATTACACCACCCATAGAATAATCATTAACATGACATATAGGATATTTCAACACATCCTAATATGAATTCCCATGCTTCATAGTCATTTACTTCTCAAACTCGAGATTTGTTATTATGACTTCCTCCATGAAGAATGACAATATACTATCTGAAAGATAATCCTACTATCTGAAATGGAAAATTTACTATATCTTAAAGAAGAATAATGATAATCTACTATCAACAGAATTAAAATCCACCCTCGTATGTAAAATAAAACTGACTACATTCTTTAGATTGGGACACATTTTGGGTATAAATTACTGGCTCCATTGTAAAGCTATATATGGATGCTAATGGTTCTTGTTGTGCATGTTGAGGAAAAAGGGGTCAGATTAGGTGAAAGTTTGGGAAAATTTTGATAGATATCTCAACAACCTATCACCTAAGCTAAAGGAAGTCTATGTTATGCATTGCAACACTGACCTTGGGGCATGCTTCTCGAAACAATTTCAAAAAACGAATCCTATGAATAATGTGATCACATCTTGCACTTGACATGTGGAACATAAGTTAGGATTGTACAATCCATCATATAAGAATCACACCACTAGGGTAGATATGAAACCTACACAAAGACTCTCTCTTGCAAACAAGTATGTTCTTCATTGTATTTTCATCATGTTGTATCCTCTGGATAAGGCTTGAGATTTCTTAATGGAACTCTTACCTGACTTCACATTTTGTTTCCAATCACGATAAAAAGTGAACCTTTCCATATAGGCTAGTTAAAATCATTGCATGGCATTGCCATAGACCTAAGCAAAGTTCGGCAAGAAGAAAATGCATGTTCTCTGACTGACAACGTAAGCTTTTAAGAATCATCCAAAAAGCCTAAAAAATTTAACGGGGTCTTCAGTTGGCTCCAATCAAGACAATGAAGTTCATTAAACAAAATAGGTAGGTTATTCCAAATGATCCATGTTTCAAGGGAAATGCCTTTACTATGCAAGAACGGAAATAATGGCTAAAACTGGACCTTATGATGAGTAGGTAATACATATTACTAAATACAATTAAGTATAAAAATTTACATCTTCTTTATATGTGTTGTATCATGTAAAATGCGTATGCATATACGCATCATGCCTATAATTATGGAATGAATAGAGTCGATGGTGAATTCTAATGTGTAATTGAGTGTGTAAAATTATTATTCTATACAAGGAGAAGCTATATTCATTTAAATTTCTAAGATGCAGCTGAATTCAGAAGCTACCTTTTCTACTCAAGTTAACTTTTCTTCCATTGCACAATTAACTAAAATTGATTGAGAAGTTAACAATCTTCATGTTCCAAGATCAAGTTTTGGGTTTCTCTAGCTCAGCTAGAAAATCTATTCAGCGTTTCTCATCTTGCTCTACCTTTGGTCCACAATAAAGGTATCAACTCCTCAATATTGATGCCAAATTTGCAAAATTATCAAATTCCCAGTGCTCCAAGGAGTGAATCTTCTATCTTGAGTAGTGGAAGGTATGAAAAAGGATTTGCAAGACCTAGGTTGGCATTGTCAGTTAAGCTGATGGCCTCCACATGCACCCATTATTGGGAGTGTCATTCCACACTTGAATTTGCAATTCATCAACTGCATGACATTGTCTTTGGAAAGTCAAGACATTACAGATTCAACTATTCAGCCATCATAGCTTAATTCTGAACTTAATCCTTAAAACAGCATAGAGATTTATCACCCTTTATACAGATTTAGAGACAACTTCTTCCATTCAACTAAATATACCTCTTGAGAACCAAAACTAGTTCATGAATTATGTTTTTTTGACTTTAATTGATTCATTAGTCCTCACATTGTATATCATCATTTCTCCCTTACCACTGCAACTTGCACGCCTAAATACCATGACCAACTTTCTAGTCAATGTCTTCACTTAATAAATCAATTGTCACTTATGTTATTACAGCTAGAATCTTTACACACATTATTGCTTGGAAACTCTACAAATACTTGAATCAATTCAACAAAATTAGAATCAAAGATTATATTAGGTTCATTTTCATACATCTAAATTTTAAGTTGAATATGAACAGGAAGACATTACTTTTTAAGAGCACTCTTTGTCATCAAGGGCAGTCTATTCCTGTAAAATTTGTCCTGAAATTTGACAGATATCTGCAGTATGTATAAAAGAAAGCAAGCTTCACTGCATCATTTAAGAGAAGTAAAGAATTAATTGTAATAATGTCTACAATTGATCAAAATAAGCAAATGAAATTATAAAGTGTAGCATGCCATGTTGGCAATACAGGAGCCCTGAAAGGCAGATATCTCATAGAAAAGAAATAAGTAATAATAAAATTAAAAGAGTACGAATGGGAGAATCCAAGAGGTAAACGCTAGACAAAGAAGCAGGTATTGATCCTTTGTAGTAAGAAGAGAAATAATAGCATGCACCAAAAATGAAATGGAATGAATTTAGATTAATGTACACAAATGACCAATATAGGTTGGTGGCACTCCGAAGAACAGTAATAAGGAGTGCCTAAAATACCTTCAAAAACAACAAAGAAAATACTAAAACCTAGTTTAGAGAAGAATCGACAATAAGAAAATAAGAGTGAACCCAAGGAGCTAGGCCCTAAATAAAACACATTGCAAATTCTAATGAAAACCCTGAGGATGTCTAGTAATACATTTAAGATAAGCATTAAGGTAAAATATATAACTTGGTGCGGAGAAACATATCCCCAATTATGTACTGAATTTAAAGACTGGGAACTAACAATATTTACATAATTGATAGATTGTTAGACACTGCCAAAACGGTAGGCCAATTAAAGTCGGTGATAGCAAACCTCGAGTTTAAGCTTAGTGAAGCTAGTGAAATTAAAATAGGTTTGTCACTTATAATCAAACGGTTTCCAAAGCCAGTGTAACCCCAAAAAGCTTGCAGTCATCCTACATTATGTAAGATATAAAAAGAAGTTACTGCTACTAACGAAGTTTTGAACATAATAGAAAAAAAAAAAAAATTGGCACTCTCATACATTGAACCTGTAATGCAAGTCACCAGACAGAGAAGAATGCGCTATAACATTTTGCCCCACAAAAGAATATTCGTACATGAAAAGATAATGCCCCCACATTTTCTAAACAAACATAGTGTTAACATATTATGTTGTACACTGATAATATAATGGGAATTGCCACAATCTTTTCTTTAAAATAAGAAGAAATATTTAAGAATATAAGAGATCCATTCAAGACAGAGTCATCATACGTTATAGATTGAGCATGACCTATAGCAATGAATTTCTACCACCCAAGAACCAAGAACCTTCCTTAATAATAAAATGTTGTGGTACACCTCAATCAATGTGCCAATCTATTTTGTTCCCAATTATACTTTTATTGCTACTCACAAAACACATGAAACTCTTCTTCCTCTTTGTATGCAACCACATTGACTTGCCTTTCCTCACACTAATCTTTGGAAGAAGGCTCATGGTTTTTTTTTTAGATCTTTTTTTTTTTTTTTTTTGGTGTAAAGGCTTAAAGACATATGATAGATCTTATTCATACTAAGTTGTAGGTGTCCCTCTTTCGCAAAACAAGAGAGCCCTATACTAAGTTGTAGGTGTATCTCATTATACTAAGTTGTAGGTGTACCAAAATGGACTATAGAGTCAAATGGGTAGACACATCATTTTTAAACGAAACTCTACAGAGTGGACGATAGGTACTAATTCTGCATAAACCAGAATTCTGGAATTTATGACAGCAACAAAATGGCAGCTTCAATCACGTACCTTTTATTAGGTTGAAAGAAGAAAACTACATTAGCTAATCATTAGCAAAACACCCTCCCAAAGCTTGAACTCTCTCCCTCTTAACTTCTTTATCTATGTGATGTATTATCTCACTCTTAACTTCTTTATCTATGTGATGTAACCTGTCTTTCTTTTATAGACAAGGAGGACAGAAAATAATTTGAACATTGATACCCAGTTATGCACCTTACAACCTAACCCTACGCACCTAGAAGGCATGTGCTTAGCCCACATGGATATGCTTGCCTAGAATAGAGTGCCCACTAGAAGAAATGACAAGCATGCACACTTTCATTTCTATTCCAATCACCATGGGTGGTGAGCTCCAGTAAACAGAGACTTGACAAAGCAAAAGCAATTAGGATTACAGAATTGCATTGGTGTGGCAAAAGTGTGTTAAGGGGCATTGCAGAGCTTTGTTACCTAAAACCTTAAAAGTGACGCATAACAAGAACCCAAAACATACAAAAAAAAACAAGGGGACAACAGAGCCAAAAGAGATAATGCAGGTTAAGACAGAGATTGGATCAAATGTACATTTATTTTGGGTACAAGAGAATGAGCTACAAGAATAGCAAGGATCGAAAAAATATGAGAATTCACTGTAACTCTTAACTGTCCAAACAACTACGATAGAGTTCGATCTTATGACCCAATCAATACAAAACTGTGTACCTACAGTGTAACATTGTATGATGAACACTAGGATTGCATGATAATTTACAAATGGAGTGTTTCCATATATAGATTTTGTACAAGAGAACAGATAGAATCTGCCATCAATGCATTGGTTACAAAGTCATCCACAAGAACAACAAACTCCTAGGATTTTTGTAAACCCACCATTTGGAAGTTACATTGGAGTGGACCTGATCAAATCTAATCACCAAATGGCAAAGGTATATGGGCACTAACCGATTCAACTAAGAGATTTCACTAATGATGCCAATGAGTCTGGAGTTGAGTTGGCAAGGTGTTACGCATATTAGTTTGTTGGTGCTGCGACACGGATGGTATGCTCAAGAACGATTTGTGCCATGCTAACGATCAAGCATGGATCGTAGCTGAAGCGATCATGAAAACAAACAAGAATCTCTTGAGACGGATCCTGTTGTAAGCACTATTCTAATTGCACTAAAGGTTGAGGAAAGCCTCTCGAAATATAGAGTCATACCTTCACATGAATCAGGGAAACTGGGAAGGCAAATGGGAGGAAGAAGAGGACATCAGGGTGGATAATATGCTGCAATACATTAAATTTCTAAACAAGTGGGTCAGAAAAAAAAAAGGGTATAACATAAATGAATAGAAGAATGGAAGGGAATCCTATTGTTAAGGGCTACAGAAAGAAGCGAAAAGAAGCTGAGAACATGAAGCAGGAATCAAGCAATATGGTTATTAAACGAACAAATGAATAAGAAATCAACAGCAAAGATATCCAAACGTATGAGAAGACAAATTCCGGGATATATGATGACTGTATCTTGGAATTTTGGAGCACATAGCAGCAATAGGAAAGTCAAGCATGAGGAGCATGGCTGTAAAAATTATTCTAGCTCACCCAAGAAGAAGAACAATGTAGTGTGGAAATAAAAGCATGGTGTCTTACTTAGGAATAGATCTAAGATTGATAATAACAGGAATACATGTACTACGACTGATATCTCGCTTAAATAAGGTACAGAACAAAATCCAAATCCAGTGAGGGAAATGACCACTGGCATCCCATTTGCGTTATTATTTTTTTTTTTTTGTATTTTTAATAACAAATAAATCTTTTATTTTTAGTGTTGGTCTTCTTGCTCTCAATAGCCTTTGCTAACTCCATCACATAAACCAGTTGCCCTAGTGGACATTATAATAAAATCTCTCTCTAGCATTTGAGAGAAAGAGGAGGAACACATAATGATTGACCTGTATTTTTCTTGGGTAGCAGTTCATCTCAATTTTTTATGATCTCTACATGACAGTACATCTCTAACATAGGGATCTGTACAATCAATTTTTGTATACACAGATCCCATTGATAAACTAATTCAAACTTGCAATCATTCATAAACTAATTTAGTCATCCATTTTCTCTCGCGGTCTATGTGTGCACACATTTCTCCTTGAAAATACAAATATACATTAATACTTTTTCTCTGTTTTCTTTTAATTCCTGTCCTAATGATGGTGTTAATGGGCATACATACCCCTGCAGGCAAAGGAACCATGAGACGATGATGTGGTTGTTGTTGTTTCTGCTAAGGAGGACAAGGTGTTTTTGCCCACTCGTAGCGAGTGATGCCGAGTCCTCATTCTCTGAGTCGTTCCCATCTGAACTTGTCTGCAGATGATAAATTGGACTCTTCCACTCCACCTCCTACAGGGTGGTTGACGAGGAGTTCGTGCCTTCTAGTGGATGGCTGGAATGCATACAACTTTCTGTAGAGACTGGAATCAGGGCTCAGTAGATATGAGATGAGACTGTTGTCTAGTGAGAACGACACGCACGCTAGTATTACACAACCAGGCAGAGGATTTTGCGCTACCTCTTCTAGTGGGAACATGCACATTTTCTCTGCCTCGCCAATTCTCGGATTACCACCCTAATGGTGACCTGGTCATAAATCATGGCGTTATTATGTTAAATATATTCTACACCATCGTTCAAAAGTATGATTGCATCTAAAGATTGCGAATCTCTCCATATTGAAGGAAGATTTGCAGGGTTTTTTGACATTTTTATCCCAAGTTCCAGATTTCTGATGGACGAAAGAAATATTGTGTCATGGAATAGCCTAATGCCAGCTTTGCCAAGCTGAAGGGGAAGATTTCGAGTTCTACATGCAGAGCTACTCGATAACTCTCGATTGAATGAACGTATACTAACCAGACTAGCATCTTCCTCCTTCCTTCCCTGTTGGTGTAAGCTTTCTCACTGCTTCGACATGTGTAGCACCGTTTCACTTCCTTCAACATCTTAGCTACACCCTCCTCCATGCGCTCTCAAATCCACAAGCTTATCCCTTAGGAGCCCCGTCCACACTAGCATGAATTCCGCGCCACCTTCCGCCCAAACTCAAGTAACTCAGGTCAGAGCTCACATTGGGCTCATAGTCACCAAACTCAGGTTAGAGCTCAGAACAACAAACACAAAGATATATTCTTCTTATTCACCACGAGGCATGGGGTCCCCCGACCCCCATCGTAGCGTAGGTTCTATTTTTTAGGTGATACTCCAGCATTCTGTTGACGTCGATTTGTTCCCACTCTGCGGCAGTATGAACATTTCTCGTTTACGCGAGGATTTACTATGATTAAGAGGTTCACGCTGGAAGTTTTGGGGGAAATGGGTGTTATGTGGAAGGAGTGCTATATCTTCCCGGAAACCCTCCACCTAAGCTCGATTCACAAGATATGTTGCAGGTCGGGGACAAATTTTTTTATTTTCTGCTGCCAGTCAGGAGTATTGTGGAGACTCATGTGAATCTTCGTGTTGCTGCTTTGGCTTCTCATGTTTCAGCCTCTGGTCCTATTATTGCTGCAGCGGTGGCCAAGAAGAGAACGGGAATGCCTAGAGGAGCTGGGGACGAGGACGGGAATAACCAGAGGAAGTCTGGGAAGCAAGGAAATGGTGAGGAAGAGGCGCTGATGGTGCCCAATGCTTAGCCCTCCAAGAAATGATGACCTACAATGTGCTGCCACCGGGAACGTCCACTAAGAAAGGGGTTTCGCTGAGTTGGTTAGGGCTCGGTTTATTTATGTAGTTACAAATTACATAGAGTGTGCTAAGCATTTTAAGTTTTTTTTTGGCATGTACTTACTTATTCTTGGACTAGTGAGAGTGCACTGGCCACATAAAATTATTTAGTGCTGCTCGATAAAATATGTGGAGTGTAAGCATGGGCTCAAATCTATATGCAAGGTAGGTTTTATTAGTGGGAAGTATAAATTGTGGGTTTAGTGGGCTTGGGTCCAGATTTTGAACCAAAGCTCTGATACCATGTGTAAGAGTCCTATCCTAGGGTCTGCTAACAAATCTAATTTCTTTTGAAATTAAATGCGATAAGAGGTGATAACTTACTTACTTAGACGACTTTTAAACAAATAAAATTTTATCATTTACATTACAATCAACATAAGTTAAGGTGAATATTTCATTCTAATAAACTTTACAAGAGTAGTCTATGGAAAATACATGTTCCAGCGGTTGATGATGATACCTTTGTCTTATAGCTCCTGCTGAACGCTCCTTCTCACCGACCCAACCGGATTTACCTCCCAGCCAACTAGGAAATAAATTCCTAGCCCAGGAAACCTCCACAGGTTCCCTAGCCCTCCGTGCCCAAGTCCAACCAGATATAATGTGTCCTCAAGAAGAATGTGCCAAACTAGATAATGATACTTTCCTCCTCTCAAACCCAAGAAACCTCCACAGGTTTCCAAGGTCTCCCAAAATCATGACAAGGCCAAACAATCACAACCAACCCCCACAATCCTAAGCAAGACTCCCACCCCCCTTTTCTTCCTTCCCCCTTCCCTTTTTATACCCTCCTTCCCTTCTCCATCTCAACCACCTCTCATTAATGTCATTAACTTCTCATCCATCCTTACAATTGACTTCTCTTCTCCCAAGTAAGCTAGGGGTACATTTGGAAATGTGACATGAATATAAAATTGAGAATTTAATGGGAAATGATCATGTCTTCTTCCAAGTAAATCTGAAAAGTACATTTGGGAATGTGAGGTGAATATATATATATATATATATATATATATATGATAATTAAATGGAGAGGACTATGTCTTCTCCCGAGTAAATGTGAGGGTACATTGGGGAATGTGAGATGTAATTACATGGAGAGGACCATGTCTTCTCCTTAGTAAATGTGAGGGTACATTGGGGAATGTGAAATGAATATATATACATATTGATAATAAGATGGAGAGGACTATGTCTTCTCCCAAGTAAATGTGATGGTACATTGGGGAATGTGAGATGTAATTACATGGAGAGGACCATGTCTTCTCCTTAGTAAATGTGAGGGTACATTGGGGAATGTGAAATGAATACATATATTTTGAAATAATGGAAGGAGACCATATCCTACCTAATATTCAATTTGAGAAGGTAAGTGGGAATTTGAATAATGGAAATCATGAATTTTATATTAGACCAATATTTCCAATATTTTTAGATAATGTAAACATTAACAAAATTTGTAGGATAAGATTTAAGTGGGGCATTACATAATGGGAGTTATTTCTAAACTTAGGGTTGAAAATAAGTTTACTGCATATCACCACACAACGAGACCTGAAATAGAGCAGTACAAAAATCAGTTGGAATGGAAAGAGAACACCCTTCAAGAAGCTGAAGAGCAGGCAGTTTCTACTTCAAATGTACAAACTCCACTTGCACAAGAAAAGATAGCCAAACGAGGAAGGGAATAACAATCATCCCCTACAACTGAAGCATCAATCCAAGGCTTTAGGATTGTGCATAGACAGGAGACCTACGATCTCTGTGATTGTTGGTGCAACAAATGAGTCTCAGAAAACAACATTTGATGGACTTGGAGAGACTTTTCTCTATACACAGTTTGGTGGATATTCTACCCAGTCCCCAACTTATTCCACTACTTCTCAGGAATATCAGGTAATTTAGACTAGTGGAAGCATTCAGAAGGACAAGGAGGAGGACATATTTCATGTTTTTAGTGAGATTAAAAAGAAGAATGAAGAATTGAAATTGAACACCTATACCCAATTCTGGAAACATTCCTCGAGCTCTCAAGCCAGATTTCTTTCAGTCTTTGACTCTGAGAAGGGAAAGATGCAGATGGATTTCCTGCAAGCTTAAATTCCACAGCCCAGGACTCCTGCACATTATCACAAGCAATCCTCATTTGAGTTTAATGTAAAATATGTACATCCAATTGATCAAATTGAGATGCACAAACAAACTGGTCAGATGATTTCTTCCACTTTAACTCATACTGCGATGAGTTTGTCAAAGTTGTAGGTCACCTTGGCCAACACATAGTCACAACTCAAGTTGGAAAAAGTTTCCTCACTGGCAAAGGACACCGAGATCAAATCCTTGGAAGATCTGGTGCTGAAGATGGGATATGATGCCTCAAATATAAATGCTGTAGAAGAACTTGTCAAGAAGAAAAATGCTGAGCTCTCAGCGTTAAGAAAGCAGCTCAAACTGCCAGCTTCTGAGGACCCAATGAACAAGGAGATTAAAGAAACTGAGACTCAAAAATATGACATGGTGAAGCTCATCATGGAACAAAATCTGCAAATAAAATAGATGGAGGAACAAATGAAAAAATTGGTCAAAGAGAAAGAGGACGCTGTGAAGAGGACTCAAATTCCAATGGATGCAGTTCTTCTTTCAGCAGTCTCTATAACTGAGTTTCTACCTTAGGCACAACACCAACACCAGGTACAACAGAAGGAACTAAACGACTTGCAGAAGCTGTTTAGAATCTATCCATTTAGACAGTTGAAATTAAGAAGTTGCAGGATGAATTGAAGGAATTAAAACATATGAAGGCAGTTGCAGACAGTTCACATGCAGCCGAGTTGCAGAGGACAAAAAGTCAAGTTGAAGTTTTGTAGAAGGAAATCAAAGAATCTTACCTTGGGAACAGACTAGGTTTGGCAAAGGAGATTCTATGGGAAGAAATTAGTGAATCAATCAAGGATATCTGGCCCTATATCAAGATAGTATTTGATCAAAAAGACCTGTTAGAGAAAGCTCAGGAAGCTGTTGAAACTATTTCTAAAGACCTTGAGGACATGCCAGAAATTTCTTTTGAAATCAGCAAGTTCTTGAATTCTAAAGACAACTATGAGCTTGAAGAGTTAGGTATAAATGACAAGACAAAAAATATACTGGAAGTAAAGAAGATCATTGCCAAGAAAAACCTCAACCTTTAGTTGGAGGAAAAGTGCAGCAATGTGAATACCATTGTTCAACAATTTTTCAGCAGGTTAGAGCCCTTGACCAGCAAGGGTTTGCCCTCTATGCTTGTGATAAACGACAAATAAATGTCTATTGAAGATTATATTCGAAATTTTATAGAGGTAGGCACCAATGCAGGTTTAGTTTCAAACATAAGAGGGGCAACAACACCAAGGGTTGTGTTGAATGCACTCAGATATTCCTTTTTCATTCTAAATATGAAATTAGACATATATTTCCAGCAAAACCCACTTTTACTAAATATACAAAGATGTTTGAAGTTTATAGAAGGGTAACCAAGTTATCTATCCCAGATAAGAAACGCTGGGAAGAATTAACTGATTTAATTAACTAAAAGGGTGATCAAACATCATTCAGTATTTTCAGGAACAATCATCACCAACTCAACAATTCTCAGTTTTTCCAGCAATAGTCATCACCAACTCAACAATTCTTGGTTTTTCCAGCATCAGTCATCAACAACTCAGTGCCAAAATAGTGACAGATCGACTATCAGTTTATATTTCTGATTTTGTATTTATCTATTTTTGTAAAATAGTTTAAGATATTTTCTCACTTCTAAGATTGTATAAATAAATCTCTTTCACGAGTTATGAAAGGTTTCACCCTTGAAGAAACATTTTTAAACATTAAATGTACTTGAATTTTCTGAATCATTAATACAAAAGCAAAGAATTCTGAATTCTGATTCATACAGTTTCATTTTTACTGTAAGTTTTTCCAGTTTTATTTCACAGTGTTTTCTTCATATTCATATGTTTTACAAAGATAACCAGGTAGGAGTAATTGTGTTTCAATTTATTCCTATAATCTTCTGAAGTGATCATCTATAAAGAAAATGAATTATATAAACTATTTGTTTAATTAATTCCCTCTAAATCATAAAATCATCAACATATTTTGTAAGCTTAAGCATATTTTGTTAAACCTTCTAAACATAGTCTAAAGGTTTTCTTACTTATGATTATTTAATTTTCAATTTGAAGACTGTGATAGTCATATCATTTCTCTATTTCTTCTCACCACCAAACAAGCTATATCACCGTGTGAATTTTAATAGCAGCCCTCTGTTTAAATATTAATACTATTCAAAAGGTTAGGCATAACTATTTTAAATGTTGGGTTGTGTTCTATTCTTTCCACAACTAACCCACGTAGTTCACTGGCGGGTTAGAGGGGGGGCGGAGCCCCCCATTCATTACGCCGATTGCGTAGCGGGGGGGTCACAGGGGGTTTGAGGGGTGCAGGTAACCCCACTCTATGGGGTTCGGGGCAACGCCCCGGAAAATTTTGGTTTTGGAACCTATGTTAGGTTGGGCAGACCCACCTATGGTTTTGTGCATGATTTTCGCACATGTTTGTGGACGCGATGGTTTTTGGTCCATGGTTTTAGACGTGATGGTTTTCAGTCCATGGTATTGGATGCTTCAACATGTATAAATATGTATTATAACATTGAAAGGAACATAATGAAAAATCAAGTTGGTAGTCCTAGTTTTGGGATCCAGGGGAAAATCTCTGTGTATATGTGTTTTATGTGTTATGCTCTCGCATTGTTTATTTTATGTGTTTTAGAATTCGTATGCAGGTAATTTCTGTACAGGGTTAAAACCTACATTTGGTATCAACGCTTTTTTGGCTTCAAGGGGACGCCTTTGTTGCTGAGGGGTTTCGCTCGAGCCTGTGGTAGACCCTGTTCAGTGGGAGATCTACGAGATCGATTATGGTGGTGAAAGAAGATGGCGAGCAGTGGAAAGCTAGAGATCGAGAAATTTAATAGTAAGAGTTTTGAGTTGTGGAAACTCAAGATGGAGGATCTGTTGGTGAATAAAGATCAATGGATCATGGAAGATCCGGGTACTAAACCAACGGGAGTGTCCGATGAAGAATGGAAGAAGTTGGATCAGATGGCAAAGAGCACAATACGATTGTGTGTCTCAGATTTAGTATTGTTGAATGTATCAGGGGAAGCTATGGCGAAGGCTTTGTGGGACAAGTTAGGGACTTCGTACCAATCTAAGTCTCTGGTGAATAAACTGTTCCTGCGGAAAAAACTGTATAACCTGAGGATGAAAGATGGAGACTCGGTGATAGAGCATATAAACACATTTAATATTGTGGTAAGTCAACTAGCATCTGTTGATATTAAAATTTTAGTTGAAGATAAGTGCATCAGTTTATTGTGTTCTCCACCAGATTCGTGGGATAGTCTGGTTATTGCAATAGGTAGCAATGCAACTGACTTGCAGTTTGATGAAATAGTCTCATCCTTGTTGACAGAGGAGATGAGACGGAAAAATATGGAGAGCCAGAATGGTGATGCCTTGTTTGTACGAGGACGGTCCCAGAACATAAACAAAAATAAGTCATCGAGTGGGAGATCTAAATCTAGAGGGGGATCTAAATCTTCAGGAAAACCTGTAAAGGTGGTGTGCTGGAAATGCGGAAAGGAAGGGCACTACAAAAGGGACTGTAAATCTAAAGCTCCTGACAAAGGAAAGGGATCTGATGATGCTCCTTCTGTAGAGGCAACAACCACCTCAGATGAAGGTGGGGATGTGTATTTGGCTTCTTCAAGTACACATGTAGATCATGAGGCATGGTTGATTGACTCAGGTGCATCCTTTCACTTCAATCCCCATAGGGAGTGGTTCTGCGAGTATGAGAAATATGACAGTGGTTATGTCTTCTTAGGGGATGATAGGAAGGCTAGAATTGTTGGTCGTGGAAAAGTAAAGTTGAAGTTGCAAGGTGGAAGGGTTAGAACACTTCCGGGTGTTCTACATATTCCTGCATTAGCCAGAAATCTGATTTCTGTAAGCAAGTTGGATGATGCAAGTGTAAAAACAGTGTTTGAGAAGGATACCTACAAGATGGTTTGGGGAGCACTAGTATTGATGCGATGAGTTCGGATTGGAACTCTGTACAAGCTACGTAGCACTGTTGTTGATGAGTGCAATAGTTTTGTGGTTCCTAAAAGTGGAGCAGAAAATCCAGTGGTCTCTGGAGAGAAGACCATGCTGTGGCATCAAAGACTTGCACATATTGGAGAGAAGGGCCTTCGAATACTTCATGGTAAAGTTACGAGTAATAACTCTCTGGATTTTGATTTCTGTGAAAATTGTGTATATGGGAAGCAGAATCGGGTGATTTTCCCTCTGGTGGTAAGAGGGAAAAACATATATTAGAGCTTGTGCATAATGATTTGTTTGGATCTGTGAAGGTTCGATCACTAGTTAAGTTTGTGTACTATGTATCATTTATAGATGACTTCTTAAGGAATACATGTATATATTTCCTTAAGAAGAAATCTGAAGTCTTTGACAAGTTTAAAGAATTTAAGGCTCTGGTGGAAAACCAGACAGAGAAGAAGATAAAGGTGTTGAGGACAGAGAACGGTGGAGAGTTTTGCAGTAAGGAATTTGAAGATTTTTGTAAGAAGTGTGGTATAGCACAACAAAAGACTACCCCATATACACCTCAACAAAATGGAGTTGCAGAAAGAATGAACAAGACGTTGATGGAAAGGGCAAGAAGCATGCTCAGTGGTGCCGGGTTAGGACATGAATTCTGGGCAGAGGCGGTGGAGACAACATGTTACCTGGTCAATAGATCACCTTCATCAACGTTGGAGGATAAGACTCCATAAGAGGTATGGACTGGTAAGAAACCCTCTCTTTCACATCTGAGGGTATTTGGATGTGATGCATATGTACATGTTCCAAAGGAGAAATGAACCAAGTTGGATAGTAAATCTGAAAAGTGCATCTTTATTGGGTATAAGGATGGTTTAAAGGGTTATAAGCTTTGGAACCTAGTAATAAGGAAGGTTGTGTATAGCCGAGATGTGGTGTTCAGAGAGGTGAAAGATGTTATTAAACATGAAGTCCAACCAAAAAAACCTGAGAAGATAGAGTTTGAGCTAAAGGAGGAAGAATTAGACTCTACATCAGAGGAGGAATCAGAAGATGAAGAGCCACAAACTCTGGGTGTGAGAAGATCAGTTCGAGAAAGAAGGCAGCCATAACGGTATAGTCCATCTGCTTTCTGTTCAAATTTTGCTTTATCTATTACTGATGATGATCCTAGAACTCTGAAGGAAGCAATAGATTCAGAGGATGGAAAACTCTGGAAAGAGGCCATGGTTGATGAAATGACATCTTTGCACAAAAATGAGGCTTGGGATTTCGTGGAGTTTTCGGCTGGAAGGAAACCCATTGGTAGCAAATGGGTTTTCAAGAAGAAGACAAAAGGAGAAGGAAAGGTGGAGAAATACAAAGCTCGGTTGGTAGCAAAAGGTTATTCCCAGGAGCCGGGAATTGATTTTGGTGATATTTTTCCTCATGTTGCCAAGGTAGCTTCTAATAGATTACTTTTATCTGTTACTGCTGCTTTTGAATTTGAGGTAGAACAGATGGATGTGAAGACAACATTTCTTCACAGGGATCTGGAAGAGGAAATCTACATGAAGCAACCTAAAGGCTTTGCGGTGAAGGGTAAGAAAGCACTGGTATGCAAGTTAAAGAAGTCTCTGTATGGGTTAAAACAGTCACCAAGGATGTGGTATCAGAAATTTGATACATTTATACAGGGACTTGGCTTCACCAGAAGCAAAGAAAATCACTGTGCATATTTTAAATTGATTGGTGACCATGTAATTTATTTGGTCTTGTATATGGATGATATGTTGTTGGTTGGAAATGACAAAGAAATTATCCAGGATTTGAAGACCCAATTGTCCTCCAAATTCGAAATGAAAGATCTTGGTTCTGCAAACTAGATTTTGGGCATGGAAATTAAAAGAGATTGGGCAAAGAGGAAGCTCTGGTTAAATCAGAGGAAGTATGTCGAGACAATATTGTAGAGATTTAATATGCAGTATAGTAAATCAGTGAAGGTTCCTATTCTTGTAGGTGTAAAGTTATCTGTTGAACAATGTCCCAAGACACAAGAAGAGGAAGAAGATATGTCCCGTGTTCCATATGCAAGTGCAGTCGGTAGCTTGATGTATGCGATGGTCTGTACTAGACCAGACATTGCACATGCAGGGGGAGTATTGAGCAGGTTTATGTCAAAACCAGGGAAGGAGCATTGGATAGTAGTGAAGAGGGTTTTCAGGTATTTGCGTGGCACTAGTGATTATGATTTGTGCTACCAAGGAAGACGAAGATTGGATAGAGTTTTGGATATCCGTGGCTTTGTTGATGCAGACTGGGCTGGAGATTTGGATCAGAGAAGATCTACAAGTGTGTATGTGTTTAACCTATTTGGATGTGTAGTCAGTTGGATGAGTAAGAAACAATCTGTAGTGGCACTATCAACTACAGAGGCAGAATACATGGCAACCACTCATGCAACAAGGAAGCAGTTTGGTTGCAGAGATTGTGTTCAAGTATGGGGTTAGTATAGGGAGCTATAATGATAGACTATGATAGCCAAAGTGCAATTTTCTTGGAAAAGAACCCTGTATATCATTCAAAGACAAAGCACATTGATGTTCAATATCACTTTGAGAGGGATATGATAGAAGACAAAAAGGTGTTGCTAGTAAAGGTGGACACTTTGAAGAATACTGCAGATGCATTGACAAAATCTGTGAGCTCTGAGAAGTTCTCTTGGTGTAGAGAAACAATGGGCGTTGCAGGGATGGATAAATGACTAAGCTTTCTTGTGGCTTCCTCTGGAAAGAAAACAACAAGTGGTAGAATGTTGGGTTGTGTTCTATTCTTTCCATGACTAGCCCATGTAGTTAACTGGGGGGTTAGAGGGGGGGTGGAGCCCCCCATTCGTTGCGTCGATTGCGTAGCGGGGGGTTCACGAGGGTTTTGAGGGGTGTAGGTAACTCCACTCTATGGGGTCCGGGGCAGCGCCTCGGAAAATTTTGGTTTTGGAACCTATGTTAGGTTGGGCGGACCCACCTATGGTTTTGTGCATGATTTTCGACATGTTTTTGGACGCGATGGTTTTCGGTCCATGGTTTTGGACGCGATGGTTTTCGGTCCATGGTATTGGATGCTTCGACATGTGTAAATATGTATTATAACATTGAAAGGAACATAATGAAAAATCAATCTAGTAGTCCCGGTTTTGGGATCCAGGGGAAAATCTCTGTGTATATGTGTTTTATGTGTTATGCTCTCGCATTGTTTATTTTATGTGTTTTAGAATTCGTATGTAGGTAATTTTTGTACGGGGTTAAAACCTACATTAAATCCGTTTCATACGTTAGTCCTCCAAATTAAAACAAAGCCCCCAAAACAAACATCTTAGATGCCTTGGCATGATAGCTGACCATTATCATCTTAGAGATACAACACACTCCACATCGAATTGATGATGAGAAAACTAATGGGTAAAAAAACACTAGGTTAAAAAAAGAAAGAAAGAAAATTGATGTGCACACTTGCAAATATCTTCATAGTCGAAGGAAACCAATTCTTATTCCAAAAAACATGGTGATGACAAACGAAAAAGAAAAAATGTTCTCCTTTGATCATTGCACGATATTATAGCAATATTTTTGTTTTTGAAAATGTCGTGCTATTCATTGCCGATAATATTGTTTTTCTTAGAAAATTGTGGGATTGTGGTATTGTTGCAATTGCGATATTAGCAACATTGGTTATAATCATAAGTCTTACAAAGAAATTTAAATTCAAACAGGAATCTGTTAGGGTCCTTTTCGTAAGTCCATGGAAATGGGAAGGTCATGGATTAATATTTTTCATCCTCATCTCTTTCTCGATTTCTTGGTTAGAAAATTGAAATTCAATGGCAAATCCTTTCTTTCCTTTACTATATTATTCAGAGAAAGAAATCCCGACGTAAGCTCAACCTTTTTTTGGCCTGTCTTGTATTTGTGAGCGAAAATATCTATGACCTTTTTTGTATATTCTTTATTTTATTTATTTATTTTTATAATTTTTTGTTGTTGTAAAATTTGCATTATAAATGTTGTAGTTGATGCTAACCTCAAGATTACAAAGATTCCTAACCTTAGGTTTCAAACAAAATCAATGCTTTACTTGCCAAAATTGAGGATGCCTGTGTCCATCATAGTATTTCTTACATGTATATTTTCTTAAAAAACGCTTAAAATTCTAATTACTTAAAAAAGATTTAGTGAAATAAATGGTGATTATTTTCCTCTTCTAGCCCAGGTTTCTTGAATGATATTCTTGATTTTCAATATACATATCTTCAAGCATCTAATGAATTGTATCATCCTCCTTGCTTGTGGGAACAAAGTTTGTAAATATCCTATAGTTGGAGGCTGTTAACGAAGAACTTTTGCTTAAATTGAGAACCATTTTTTTGAGGATGTTACACTATAATGCTTCTAGGGTGTTAATTTGTTAGGTTTTTTCCATGTTATTGCATTCATGATTATGGTGCTCTAAGATGCGTAATGATGCTCATTTTCATGACACTTTTGATGTCACTGAGAAAAATAGAAGTTTGATTGCATTGGATGGATTTCTTATGTCTACAAAGTGCTTTTTGAATTTCTTCGGCTTCTTTGTAATCCATGAAATCAATACATATAACATAACAACATTTCCAGCAATTGGCAGGGATGATTCTAGGTTTAAGCATGAAACTCTTAAACCCAAGCGCTAGAAAAGCCCAATTAAGGAAAGATACTAAGCTTCTTAACGATCATGGATTGATGAGATAAAAGTGTCCTATGTTGTATAGAATGAAAAAGCCAAAACCCTAGGTAAAGATGCCTAGAACACCAACATATAAGAGAATCCTTGAAAAGAACAATAGAATAGTTACCAAGAGTAGCCCCAGGATGGATAAAACACATAAATTTAACTACATAGATAAATTCCAAAGGCTGGAGAGTTGTTGAAATTCTAGAAGCCAATGAGGCAAGTACCCAAATTCTTTAAACAAAATCCACAATTTGAGGGAGATTCTTAGCAATATGTCTTCAACTAGTGAAGCCTTGCTCTAGCCATTGATGAACACTTTACATTGAGTTCCCTTATCCCACCACCTCGGCTATAAACCTTGATGCAACATTCGGTGAAAATATTGAAATTGAGTTTGGGCATGTGAAGTTGAGGCACATATCTCAAATGGAGGTCATATTCCCACATCCGTAATCATCCAAATATCCCAAATGGTAAAACATATCCCCACATTAATTTTCTACATGTTCCAATAACAAATGCATTGAATCACATATAAGGTGAAAATATATGAAATGATCATAGCCTATTGTGGATGTTAGCCACCTTCCTGACAATGCCACCAAACATTGATAGGTTACAAAATTAAAACAATAAAGTATTGGACTCCATACAACACTCACATATAAGGTGAAAATATATGAAATGATCATAGCTTGTTGTAGATTTTAGCCACCTTCTCGACAATGACACCAAAAATTGGTAGGTTATAGAATTAAAACAATAAAGCGCTAAACTCCATACAACACTTTTAACTATCAATCTTGGATCATACAAACTTTGGAGATAAGTTGGACCATATATGCAAATCACAAGGCCAATGGTAAGTTTGATGTTGAAGGGTTTTAAATGTTATTTATCTATAATGTAATGTCAAAGCATATAACCATCTATGTGCACAAAACATCAACACAAATATTAACTATCAATTTGGGATCACACAAACTTTAGAGAGAGGAAGTTTGATGTTGAAGGGTTTTAAATGATTTTTATCTATAATTCAATTATGAAGCATATAACCATCTCTATGTGTACAAAATCTCAACATAAATATATGTTGAATATTTAATGTCATTGATGTCAACCCAAGCAACAAACAGAAGAAGCCATGCTTTCCCTGCTCTCGTTATGGCATATGATCTTGAGTACGCAGGCAAGACCATCATAAGATGATAATACTCTTCATGCCGTTTTTAACGGTAGGTGGCACACCATGTAGCTCCTAATGGTTGAGGAGATATTCCTTCTTGAAGATGAAGCCTTGAATGTGTGGTTATGGTGACCAACTAAATGATAAAAGGTAGCCTTATTATTGGTCAAAAATGGGATTAATTTTTAAGAAATCTTAGAGAAATTATGTTGACCAAGTCGGCACTCCATAATTTAAAATATTCAATTTGAAATCAACATCATAAGAGGAAAATAAGGCTATGCTAAAAGAAATGCTTTTTTTGAGGTATATTCTTATGTGAAATAAGGTTGGTTGCATGGGTTTAAGGGCAAGTTGTTCCCCCTCCTTCAAGTATAAATAAATGATTCAACTCCTCTCTAAAGGCATCAAATTATCATGCATTATCTCAAGTAAATCATTCTCTGAGGCTAGGGTAGTCATGAAGATCAATTGTAGAAGGCTAAGGTTTTTAGTGGGTTTCTTTGCTTTAATTTTCTCTGGGATTTCATTGGAAAGTGATTTGTTCTAAGATTATTTCGTTTGATGGTGATCTAGTTTTGAGGCAATATTTGGCCTCCTCCTGAAGCCTAATCAAAGACATCTTCTGAGCTATTTTCGACCCCTCGTAAGGGACAAGGTCAACCCTTTTCTGAGACAATTTACTGAGGTCTAATTCAATCATTCGTGAGACAAGTTTGAGGCCCCTATTCGGTCTTCCTATGGCAGAACTTCAAACCCTTGAGGGATAATTTCAGATCCGTTTTTGAAGGCTAAATCAAGTTTTGTTAAAATTTTGAGGCAACATTCAAGGAAATGGTTAGTGTTACATCTTACTATGGTATTTCTTGTTGGACAAAGACCCTTTTTTGAGGCATTTTCAAATCTTGTCCTAAAGATAGTTTTGTATTGTTACAGCTCATTTGAGGACTGATTGGATCCTGAGAAAATGCCACATTACTTCCATTAAGACACAATGATTAAGGATTGTCTTATGGAAAGTTATTTTTTATAAAAGTATAATGGTTTAAGGCCGAGTTTAAGGATAATTTGAGGGCAAATATTTTACTTGTTGAGGCTTGTTTAGGTCAACTCAAGGACTAATTTAAAATGGGTGTAATCTGAAGCATAAGCCTTAGAGAAATTTTGAGGTTTGAAATGGGCCTCCTAAGGAATATTATAAAATAGTAGTGCAAATAATAAAATAATATTAGATTATCTCATCAAGTTTTAGAGGGGAAAAATAGAAAACTACCTTTTTCAACTCATATTTTCAACTTATCTCCTACGATTTTACTCAAATTTCGAGTGCAAGCACTCGTTGATTTATTTTGCATCTAAGTAGTACCGATGTTTCATACTTTTGATGGAACCTGCTACACGAAAAATGTGAAATACATGAAAAAACGTGTTTGCAATGAGTGCTCCTGCTCAAAATTTGAGTAAAACCATAGGTAGATAAGTTGAAAATACGATTTGAAATAATTATTTATTTGTTTATATTTTTACCTTTTTACTCCAAAAATGGTGAATCATACCCCATGGTTCACATCATCATATTAAATCCTATTGGTTCTTATAAGATTGACTTTTGTTGTACATTTTTGTTCTAATGCCACTTTTTGACCTCAAAATTTCTCTAATTTGTAATGATTGTCTTTGGCTTGTATTGAGATTTTTTAAGAAACTATTGAAGGATATATTAAGGTCATCTCCAAGGGAAAAAATATTGGCAAATTTGAAGCAAATCAATGGTAGACAACAAAATTAATTTGACGAGCTGTGTTAAGACAAATTTCTAACCTGCCTTGAAGTCAAGGACGTCATTGCAACATCTGAGGTATGATATTATGTTATGTGCTGAACATTGTGTTAAGGTTAATTGTTCATAAATTATGATCTAAAACATCGTTTACAAAGGCCGTCTTGAAGGTTGAGCAGTTTGTTGACCATAACACCATTATATATATCTTGTGTTTTGAGCACATATCAATGAAAATAGTAGTGAAGTTTCATTTATATATCATTGTAAATGGGTCATTGTCCCTGGTATGGGAGCCCACATTTATTTTTATTTAAGGGTGGTGCATGGTAGAGATTGAAGTCTCCTTAGTTGGAGTCAAAAAACAGTTCACGGTGGCAGGGTGGTGCTAGGGCGACAAATTATTTCTTGTAGGGTGTTGGAGCATCCTTCCAGTTGGAGTCGTTAAAACCAAGGTGTTGGCACATCCTTTCAATTGGAGCTAATAAAACTAGGGGGTTGGAGCCTCCTTCCAGTGATTGCTGGAGAATATTGGAAGTTGGATCTTCTTATTGATGTAATTCTTCAAGACATATATTAAATGAATTCAATGGTTTTCCTCCTGGAAGGGTTTCCACCTAAAAATATCTGTCACAAGTGTATGCTTTTAAAGGTATTGATGTTGGTGCTTTCATGATAGATTGGTGAATGGTATAATGGTTAACTTTGATATAAATTGAATAATTGTTGAAATACTGACTCACCCTCCCCCCCTCCCCCAATGAGTATTTCCAACAATTGGTATCAGAGAAGGTTCCTTCGAAACAGTCTAACCATTACTAAAGTTAGATCATGGATTGTGCCAAAAATGGAATTTCATTGTTTGATGGAAAAAAACTATGCATTTTAGAGTGGAGTGGATGAAAGCATATGTGCAAGCATAGGGATTTGATGTCTGACAGTAGGAAGTACGTGGGTACATTGAACCTCCTGCTTGAATAGATGATGTTTGTAAGAAACTATATGAAAGTAATGCAAAAGAAAAGAATGTTATTTTAAATGGCCTAACATGTTCAATTTATGTTAAAGTAATGCATTGCAAATCTGTAAAGATGTTTGGGACAAAATTTAAAGCATATGTGAAGGAGATCATAAAGTCAAACTTTAATTGTTTAGAGGGAAATTTGAGCAGCTAGAATTGATGGAAGACGAAAATATTGCAGGCTACTTCCTTCGTGTAGATGAAATAGTAAATGGTTTTCTAGTAGAAAATTGGGGGAACCAATTGAGAACAAAGAAATTGTTCTAAAGGTTCTAAGATCTATTCCGATGAGATTTCAATTCAAGAAGAAAGATTAAATCTTGCCACGTTAAATAGATGAGTTGGCTGATATACTTACAACTTACAAAATGAGAACATAATAGGAAAATCCATCTAAAAGTGTTCGGTCCTTAATTTTAAGGAATTAAAGAACATTGATGAAAGGTGGACGGTTGATGATATTTTTCGGAGATAGTTGTTGGGAAGATGTAAGGGAGACAATCAAAAAAAAGGAAGGAGCTCATAGAGAAATACCAGTCATGAAGGAATGGTGGAGGAAGGCAACCACAACCGAGCAGAGAAGAATAATGACAACCGAGCAACATAAGCAACCGAGCAAGGAAGAAGGCAGAGTCTCCAGGAAAGAATTGGTAGTGTAAGTAGAGGAAAAAATATAAGGAAGGGTGTAGGGAAAAGGGAGAAGAGGAGGAAGAGGTATCAAATTTCTGGTGCGGATCTGTTTGAGCCACACTGTATCCGTTGATGTGGTTATGGATTGATCTCTATGATATCTTTGTAATGTTTATATGGGAATCTTAAGTTATATGTAATATTGTATGGCCATATGAATTAATAGAAAATGGAGTGTGCTTGGATATCTGTGTAGTGCATGAAAGGTTATTTGACTTCTTAAATATTTTTAATAGAGTTGTATCTGTGTTGTATTTCTCTTCTTCATGTTTGTGATATATTGTGACTAAGTTGTTTGATTGATATAATTCGGCTCCTTGACCTCTGTGTTACTCTTGTGACCTCTCCCCGGTACTGGACTTCCAACCCCATCTAACTAAGGTCGCGACACACCTCGGGTGAGACTCCTTATCCTTTTTTGTGTAAGGTGAAAATGCCGACATTGTGCTAGACTACAATGGAGCTTTGTTGACCCCTGTGCCTGAACCAGGGAAATTTTTAAGGATGGAAAATTATCTTGAAGTTTAAAAATATTGGCAAATCTCACTAGTCCCTAATATGAAAACTATAAAATGTTTATTGATGCATTTGTAAAATTATTCAAATTTATAATGATTTTATATATATTCTCTATCTAATTTTTGCAATTTTTAAGGTAAATTAATACTATGTTGTAAAATTTAGGTGAATCATTTTTATAAAAAATGGAAATTGGCGAATCTTTTTTTTTTTGGAAAAATCATGGAAAATTAGCCCACTTTCGAATATTAGCCCCTAAAATTTTCCATGTCCCAAACCATGGGTCTCAACCCTGTTGATATTTTTACACCAACAAATGGTTCCATTGTTGGGACCCTGAAAATTCAGGAAGTTGTTTGGAATATGGTATCGAGGATCTTTAAGAAGTAGCTGCAAGAATGGTGGCACAAGAAAGTGGACCGGTTTGTCTCTCAACAAGATCAACTTCGCCAACAAGGTGTATTGAAGTTGAAGGAAGAGATCCTATACTTAGAACCAACTAGAGATCAATACGAGATCTTCTGGTGCAAGTTTCCAGAGGATATTTACTTGTTTACAGAGATTGCAAGTAAAAGGAAGAACCAATGGACAAAACCCATCTCGTCACGCATGGACTCAAGCAGATATTATCGAGCTACATTTCCTTGACAAAGATATGATGTGAGCTGCAGATTTCTTGGTGCATGCCACACTAGAGGGATACATTATTGAGTTCGCAATAGAGAGTCATCAATATTTTTCTAAATCCAAAGCTGTGTTCAGGTCTGGATTGAGAGGAAGAATATTAAAGGAAATTCCGTTGTGGGTTAAGATCCTAATGGTGGAGGAGAACTTGTTGGTATTCCAGAACTTGAACATGGCAGCTTAACTGCCTACTAGGGGAAGGACCTAAAGGGAGGAATGCTACCGAGTGGGGAATTATGAGAATGTCACAAGAATAGACACAGATGACTTTTGAAAGGCCAGGGATTTGAGGGCGCAAAGGAGAGCGCAAATAGTTGAGAAATGGCAGGAGAGGGATCTACAAGAAATTAAGAGGCGACAAAAGAGTTTACACTAAACATGAGCGGTGTTAAGAGATCAGGAAGAGGAAGAAAGTATGGAAGTTGATCCAGTGGGAAGAGCAGAGATGACCACAATGAATCTAGGTCTGGAAGGTGACAGGGACCCACCCTTGCCAGTAGAAATGGAAACGTTATATGGAGACTATTTGCTGAAAATGACGTGTCCAATGGAATTAACGATTTTCCTTCCCAAAGGTATGATAGTTAATCCCCCAACCTTCCCCTGGTACTCTATCATAACCCTGATAAATTTGTATCTAAGTTAATCAAAACTATAAGGGTTGACAGTGTGCATACTTATTACAAAGCTAGTGCTAGTAACAGTGGAACTAGTAATAGTGGTACAAACTTGTAAGGATCATTGTAGTATGGGTTGCGGGGATTTGTACTCCTTCCACAAGTTTAGTCAAATATGGCAGGATCATTCACCAAGTATGCCGAGTTCTCTGGTAAAGGGAATGATGATGTAAAGAAGCATTGGTATCTATGTAAAGCCATTTGGAGGGTCCACTAGACACCGAATAATGTAAATCTAATTGAATTCCAAACCACTCTCAGAGAAAGAGAATTGAGATGGTTCATAAAGTGGTTAGAACTACACCATAGTCCAACTGTAGATGATGTTAAGAAGGAATTTTTGCAGGAATTTTAGCTTCCTTAGACCAATCAACAAGGGATGTCCAAAGTATGGGAGATAAAACAATGGGAAGGAGAGACCACATGGAAGCAGATGCAAAGATTTAAGGATGCGATTGGTAAATTGAGCTATCCGATAGACCCAAATAATCAACGTGACTGGTTCATTAAAGCATTATTAACCCTTACTTGAACACCGCTGACTTAACAAATAATTGACACGTTGCAAGACGCTTTGGAGCAAGTGACTCAGATTGAGGACATGGTGGGATATCCACATGGGTATGGGGGGGGGACACCTCATGATCTCTCCATAGTAGGTATAAAACATCAAATTGTGAACTTGACAGAGAATTTGAGGGATCTGCAATCGGCATGTTTGATGTGATCGAATGTATGGTGTATTAATTGTTTAATGGAAGGTCATGTTGCTACGGAATGCCCAAGGTTGCGGGGCCCAAACACTACACCTACACTAGTGGGGCGATTTGGATCTACACCCTCTGTAGAAGTTGCGTAAATAGGGATGCAAGGATTTTACACATGGCGCAACGAATTTCATGTGTTCCCGAATCAACAGAATTAAGCACAAACTGAGTATTGCAAGATATGCAGAGGATATGGGCAACCCCTCGTCTTTTTCCGATACTACAAAAATACTCAAATGTTCCAAACAACACATTTTGTGATTTATTTGCTTCAAAAACTCATCATAATGACCAGTGTAGGGCACTGGATGCCCTAGCCTACTTGTTGGATTGATCAGCATTTTGAATCAATGAGACTCCTCGAGGATGAGGAGGAGGAGGAACAAGGGCAGGTAGGACATGGGGTAGAGGCCCAATTCGTTGTTATAACTCTGATCTAGAAGGGCATGTTGCACAAGATTTCCCATTACCCAGAAGACCATGGTGCTCTCAGTACAGGGTCAACACACATGCAACAAAGGACTGTTTAGAGTTTATTGCTCGATGGGAGGAACACAACTGCCAACGGGGGGAAAACTTAATCAATTCAGAATCGAGGTTTCCAAAGACAACTCCCCTCTCAAATATAAACATAGTCACCCACAGAGGAAAAAATACTGGAGATGACATAAGAGCCACTGAACAACCCAAGATTATAAGACCTACTTCCCCAAAGTGCTCATATGACCCTGAAAAGCAAAAGTGGTATTACAAGGAAGCCATATATACTTTCAACAAATTAACACTAGGAAGAGGGCTACAGAAGGAACAACCAGGATCCCTTAAATCTAAGAGCCCAGACCCACCACAATCTAATGCTTGACCCATAGAAGAATGGTTCAGATTATTTTTGCAAATCATGAATGAAGATCAGATGATGGGACAATTGTGGAAAAGTATGAAATTTTCTATCACAGAGGGGTGGCTGAGGGAGAAATCATCTCTGCCAACCTACCTGAAAGACACTTTAGGAGGGTGTGGAGGAACAAGAAGAGAACGTGAAGGGAGTTCTGAATTGACGCTCAGATTACGAGTTTCCAAATTAAGGACACCATGTTGGATCTAGGATTAGAGGTCAACATTTTTCCAAGAAAGACTTGGGAAGCACCGGAAGGCCTACGCTGACGTTTTCACTAATCTATTTGTGTATGTAAAATCAATATTATCTCCTCCAAGTCAGATGAATGGAAGACGTGGAAGTCGATATAACGGGGGTGAAGACCTATCCGGACTTTGAAGTGATAGACATCATGGGGGACAAGGATCCCTGCCCAGCATTGCTTGGGATAGACTAGGATTTTAAGAACATGCCATAATTGATTTAAAGAAGGAGCTGATGAATTTTGAAGTAGAATGGGTTAGAGTGATCTGACCCCTAGACCCTTATCAAGGACTAAGGTTCACATAACTGACAGATGACAGGGAAGAACCAAAATTGTTGGATCAACTATATAGACTAACAACAAGAAGAAGGGATTATTACATCAACCCAAAGACAGAAGGGTCCATCAACTGATAGAGCATTCAGAGTTCAGAGGTTGGCTCAGAGGTCGCTTGGGATGATTTGTAGTAAGGTGGATACGAAATCAATGCTATGTGTTGCACCACAATCCATCGGATCAACTAGATCAGAATTGAGGTATGATAATTCCCTATTTTCAATGGTATAGATTCAGTCGATTCTTTTATCAACATAGTTGACACAACTGTTCTTGAAGAACAAAAAGTGCCTCTACTGAATGTTGCATTACAAGCAACACCAACAAGGTCGTGGGGAGTTCACCGCAACCGTCTTAGAGAATGGGAGAAGATCAAAACAATAATGGAAGTCAGATTTAGACAAGAAGGGGAGTACCCTCAGGATTTTGTGTACATAGGGGAATCTGATCCTCAACAACATTTGTAAGAATGTGAGGAAAAATGGAACATGGAAGGAGTTTCAAAGGAGTTATAGGTGCATGGTTTTATACACACCCTAGGGACCTTTCCAAAATCATGGTATATAAAGGAATAAACAAGTAGACAGACTGGAGGGATTGCCTAGCTGATCAGTTTGTTACCAGCTTTTCCATCTCAAACAACGATGAAAAGCTGATCGAGGCGTTGCAGGCTGTCAAGCGACTTTTCCTTATAATAGGCCAACTAATGGAAGGATGCATAGATCAGAGCACTGTAAATCATATATATGACTTCAAATATTATGGGGCTGTAGCCTGTGGGAAGATGGATAGAAAATTAGATGAAGATGATCTGGAGCAATTAGAACATTTGACATTCAATGAAACTGAGGGGGAATGAGACATCAAGGATGGACTTGTGATCGATGCTCCACACCTACTCTCCTTGAGGTTACATAAACATAACATTGGGATTGATGACAAGACGAAGTTAGCCTCGATTGGATATTATTGGGATGTGAAGACTACAAGAGAGATCTTTGATCTCTTGAAAGAATATGAATATTTGTTCCTCTCGTTCGTTGTAGAATTGAAGGATTTTAAGGGGGAGTTAGGGGAGATGAAGATTATGCTTAAAGTAGATGCAAAACTAGTAAAGCATCGACCATACCGACTAAACTCGAGAGTTAAGGAGAAAGTGAAAAAGGAGATAGATAAGATATTAGCAGCAAGGCTTATATTCTTGGTTGATGAAACGGAATGGGTAAGCCCGATCATTATACAAAATGAGAAGGATGCTACAAAAATAAGGGTTTGTTTGGACTATCACAGTCTAAACAATGCTTGTGTTCACGATCCTTTTCCTACTTCGTTCAGTGATGAAGTTTTAGATAATTTGGTAGGGAATGAAGCCTATTATTTTACAGATGGATTCTCCGATTATCACCAAGTCAGGATCGCAGAGGAGGATAAGAAGAAAACCATATTTACCACGGAATGGGGGTCCTATGCATATCATGTTATGCCGTTCAGACTCAAGAATGCACCCGTGATGTTCTCAAGGATTGTGATTGCTGCTTTTAGAGATTATATCCACAGGTTCTTAGAAGTTTATATGGATGATTGGACAATTTATAGTTTGCTGAAGAAACACTCCAGTTTTCTTAGAATCATGTTTGATCGATGTAGACAACTATAGATCTCATTAAAATTGAAGAAGTGCATATTTATAGTCCCCTTTGGAATGATCTTTGGCTATATAGTATGCAAGGAAGGAGCACGTGTAGACCTTGCTAAGGTTGTGGAAATCGTGAACATGGATCCACCCACAAGTGTAAAATAGCTCAAGTCCACTTTGGGCCACACAAGGTACTACAAGAGGTTCATTCGTAAGTATGCCTCGATTGATGCACCAATGGAGAAGCTGTTAAATAAGGCTGAACTATTCACGTGTTCAGAAGAATGTGATGTTGCACATAATATACTGAAAGAGAAATTGGCAAGTGCACCAATCTTGGTTTATCTAGAACAATTTCATGTTCACACTGACGCCTGAGGTATTGCATTAGGCACTGTCTTGGATCAACCTGATGAGAGAAACCTCGATCAGCCCATTTACTTTACTAGAAGAAAGTTATCTATGACAGAGAAAAAATATACCACAACTGAGTGCGAGGCGCTTCTGATGGTATATTCACTTCAAAATTTCCGACATTACCTTTTGGGAGGTCCGTTCAAGTTTTTCACTGATCATTCTGCTTTGAAGTATTTAGTGAACAAACCCGTACTTGAAGGTAGGATTTGCAGATGGATTTTTTTATTCCAAGAATTCACATTTGAAGTAATTGTTAAGCTTGGCCGACTAAATGTGGGGCCTGATCACCTCTCTTAGCTAGAGCAGGTGAAAGTGGAGGATCCCTTGATGATCAACTACCACACGCTAATCTATTTCGAATTGAAGTGGTACCAGACTACTTGGAGGATATAATAGCATTTCTAGCTATAGGTAAATGCCCAAAGGAATACACAACAACACAATAAAGGCATATGGTCGTCCAGGCTGCAAATTATCAATTGATTGCGGGACAACTGTACAAATTGGGCCTTGATCAAGTGTTGCGCAGATGTGTCCTCAACCACGAGAGACATGATGTATTATGGGAGTGTGGTTGTGGGAGACCATGTTGGGGGAAAGGACACCACAAGGAAAATACTACAGGCATGGCTCTGGTGGCTCACAGTTTTCAAAGATGCGAAGGAATATGCTAGAAGGTGTGCCGTTTGCCAAAGGATTTGGAGACCATCACATCAAGATGAAATGCCCTTACAACTAGTACGCGCACTGCAGATCTTTGAGAAATGAGCAGTCAAATTTATAGGACCTATCAATCCATTGACATGCCACTCCCACACCATATATATCATTATAGCCACAGAGTACCTTATCAAATGGGCGGAGGCCGCACCAGTTAAGGATTGTACTGTGAATACCACTGCGAGATTTATTTTTAAGAACATCATATCCATATTTGGGTGCCCCGAGAGTCTCACTAGTGATCAGGGGACCCATTTCATAAACAAAACAATTGCCTCATTACTTTAAAACTTCATGATACAACACCATAGGAGCAATCCGTGTCACCCTCAAGTAAATGGCACGATGATCCGAACTTAAACATGAACGCAAAAAATTACAGAGATAACCATAAACACAGATATGCAGCGGAAATAATACTTCATTTCATTAATGTAAAATACTGAAATATGCTTACAAACAGTAATGGAAATAAACCAGCTAGGGCGATGGTAGCTTATCTCTGAGCAGAGATGTGGTTGCTACATGCCTCTGAACTATCTTACAATGAGGCTCAAGGGCCTTTTTATTATTGAACAATAAGAGAAAACCCTAAACAACCAAAACCCTAACTCGAGGAGATGTAACACCAAGAGTTTGTGGGCCCCGCTGGGGTGAGTTGGATAGCCAACTTCCCGGGGTCGCGAATTGGTGATATTATCTCTGTTTGACGCGCATGATGGCCCATTGGAAATATCTCTCCGAGGACTACGACGGAGAAAACGATTTCTCGACAAAAAAATTTTTGGCGGTAGATTTCCCAAAAAACGTCGTTTAGGGCCTCAAAACAGCTCTGGAAGTTTAGGACTCGAAAAACTGCTAAAAATAGTAAACTGTGCTACAATTTAGGAAACTGAAAAGACTGAAAGAGACAGTTGTGGGGGTCCAAATGGGATAGGTGGGTGGCCACCAACATCCACCTGGATCATTCCTCCCCCCTTAGGAAGCAATGGTCCCCATTGCGTTGAGTTCCTCCCTGAGATGAGGAGGCTTCTGCTGAGTTGGGTCTCTGGTGAGCTGTTCTGCAATCTCTGATGTGTCCAGAAATGGTGGGAAGCATGGTCGACGACGGTCCACATTGAACACTCGGTGCAAGCGAAGGAATGGAGGAATGTTGTGCTTCAAAGCATTGTTGCATGTAGCCTTGGTATTGGTGTAAGGACCATGTCCGAGTGGTCTGATTTTCTGATGGGTTTTGGTAAGGCGTTCTCTCTGCAGATGTAACCAAACTTTCTCGCCCACCTGAAACTTGTGTGGTACCCTTGTGGGTGAGGAGAAGTTGTTCCTGTGTTCTGTCATGACCGTATCCCTTTGCTGCTGCTGCTGCATGGAGGAACCCTTTGCGAGGGTCATGGATGTAGCAATGATCTTCCCCTTACTTTGGGAGCAAACCAAACAGGAAATAAATTTCCTAGTTTGTGATATGAGCTTGCCGCCTTTCTTGGTAGTGATCAAAGAGGTGGCGGTAGGTGGGGCTACCTCCGGTGTCCTGTATAATGACTTATCCAAAGAAATAATAACAACACGAGGCCTTAACTCATACACAGCATGTCGCTTCCACAAGTATGGTTGGCCTAATAAAACATCACACACATCCAGAGGTGTAACATCACACAATACCTCGTCTGTGAAAGGCTTGATGCTGTAGGGAAGGCGACACTGCTGGCGAACTTTGAGATCTCGTCCTTCATGAAGCCACCCGATACTGTACGGCTGCGGGTGTGGTGTAGTCGGTAGGCCCAACTGCTTCACGACCTATACCGAAACGAGGTTCTTCTGGCTCCCACCATCAACAATGAATTGCAACGACGAACCCTTCACCCACATTTGTGAGTGGAAAAGGCACTCCCCCTCCTCTAGGTCTTCTGGATCATTCTTCTGGATCTTGGCGGTGACAACAGTGGCGCTGGGTTCTGCATCAATGATCTGCTTCCCTTTGCCATTCCCCTTGTCAGGTTCTGGCTCAGGGTTGGAACACGCATCTGATTCAGAACCCTTCAACTCGGCCACCAACGACTACTTGGTCCGACACTCACTTGTGTTATGAGTGGGACTCTTGTGGAACTCACACCACTTTCCCGTGTCCTTCTTTGGCTTCGTGGTGTTGTTCTTTTCTTGTGGCTTCGACATGTTGTCTTGGGTCACCTCGCCTTGGCTTTGTCCTTTGGGCTTCGGACTTGTAGCTCCAAAGACTCGCTTCTTCTGTTTGAGCTTTTGCTCGATTTTGAAAGCGTATCGGTATGCTGTGCCAAGTGAGGAGATGTTCAAGAAATCCATCTCTTCCTAGATGTATCTGTGTAGGCAGCCGCGGTATTTGAGTACCAGATGTAGCTCAGAATCTTTGATACCCAACTGTGTTCGAAGGGTATGGAAAATGTTTGTGAACTCTGGCACATCCTGGTCTCGTCCCTGCCGCAATGTGGTCCATTTGATGTATTTGTCCTCATAGCTTTTGACAGGGTAGTACTGCTCCTTGATGGCATCTCAAAAGTCATTCCAAGTGGGTGCGGTTGAAAATAGTGAGCCTGTACTTCCATCCTTTTGCTCGCAGTAGGTTTCCCACCAGTCCTTGACGTGGGGAGCTGCTTTGAGAAGAGCGAAAACAATCTTTTCCCGACTCGAAAATTCATGAACAAAAAAATAACCCTCTAGCAGATTTAACCATTTATCTACGACATCTGCGTCTATCTGACCCTCGAATATGGGGATTTCAAAATTAACTTGTACCTTAAAGGGCGTGGTGTTTCCAGAGTAGCTGCTGGAAGCCGATGCATCACTTCTGGGTAGCCGCTGAAGGATATGGGCAAAGCTGTCCATCATCGCGTTCCGTTGTCGCTCGAGGGCTTCTTCGAGCAAGATTTTGATAGGATCTCCTGCCCCTTCATCTTTCTTCTCATCCGACATGGGAGGCTGTTGGGATTTGCGAGGCTAGTCTTGCAAAGGTTCGACCAGTTCAAGCCCTAACTCCTTATATCCCGACGTCGTTGGGGACATGCAAAGAAAAACAAAGAAAAAGCAGACCGCTCTGATACCACTGATCCGATCTTAAACAGGAATGCAACAAATTATAGAGATAACCATAAACACAGATATGCAACAGAAATAATACTTCATTTCATTAATGCAAAATACTGAAATATGCTTACAAACAGTAATGGAAATAAACCAGCTAGGGCGATGGTAGCTTATCTCTAAGCAGAGATGTGGTCACTACATGCTTCTGAACTGTCTTACAATGAGGCTCAAGGGTCTTTTTATTATTGAACAATAAGAGAAAACCCTAAACAACCAAAACCCTAACCCGAGGAGATGTAACACCAAGAGTTTGTGGGCCCCGTTGGGGTGAGTTGGACAGCCAACTTCCCGGGGTCGCGAATTGGTCATATTATCTCCGTTTGACGCGCATGATGGCCCATTGGAAATATATCTCCGAGGAGTACGATAGAAAAGATGATTTTTGACAAAAAAATCGCTGGCGGTAGATTTCCCAAAAAACGTCGTTTAGGACCCGAAAAACTACTAAAAATAGTAAACTGTGCTACAATTTAGGAAACTGAAAAGACTGAAAGAGACAGTTGTGGGGGTCCAAATGGGATAGGTGGGTGGCCACCAACATCCACCTGGATCACACGATGGAGGATTTCAATAAGATATTGGAAAGGGGTCTAATAAGATATTCTCAGTCAACAAGGATAATTAGGATGAGCGGGTTCCAGCGACTTTGTGGGCCTATCACACAACTGTTAAGAAATTACACAAGAATACACATTTATAACTAGTATATAAACGGGAGGCTTTGGTAGTTGCTAAATTTTCTATTCCCATTCCTTTCATTGCACGGGTCACTCATATGAAAAAGGAAGAGTCCTTTCTGAAGAGGTTGGAGGAACTTTGAGAACTGGATGAGGCTAGGTTCATGGAAAATTTCCATCAAATGGTCGAAAAGTAGAGGCCAAAGGTATTGCATGACATACACATTTAGCGGAAATCATTCATGGTAGGAGGACATGTTCTGCTATATGATAGAAAATTATTGAAGTTTCCAAGGAAGCTACAAATGCATTAGCTAGGACCTTTTATTGTTGCGGAAGTGAATGAATCAGGTGCATTCATGATTGGCAACTAGATGGTGGTCTACTGCCAAGATGGGTGAATGGTGCATGCCTGAACCCTTCCAGGGATCAAACAATTCCACTCCAAATTGATACATCTCTGAAAGGAGATCATAGGTAGGATTAGGTAGCATCAGTTACTTCTTTGTCATGTATTAGCTGTGTCTGTTATTTCAGTTGAAATTATTCTAGAATAAATCTCCTTCCAGGTCTCTTCCAGTTGTGAAGATACTTTCACCCCATTGCAACTGCTTGTGGTCGTGGAAGAACCAAATGTGTTAGGTGTCATTTCCGTAATAATTAGGGAATAATTTCTAGTGTCATCTCAAATTTCTATTAAAACATTCCCATAACACCCATAATCAATTCCTAAGCATCTTGCATCATGATACCATAATTACCCATCAAATCCACCTTTCCTTTTCCAGTTTTGCGTCATTCGAGTCAGGTCCAACTCAACCAACAACAATGTCAACACAATTGAGAATGCATAGGGAAAGCTACCATAGTAATTAGTTAGGAGATCTATTCATAAATATCATGTTGATATTTTATGCTTAATCTTCATGGCGATGATAAGTTTCTCAGAGTCCAGAGCTAAGGTGGTAGAGTTTCCAAGTTTAGAGTCTGTTCCTAATTCCTGCTATGTCAAGAACTAGTTCGATCCCCCTATGATTTGTGTATTAGCATCGTTATAACACAATGACAAAGGCTGTGATTTCTGTCCTAGAGGTTGAATTTAATGAAAGAATTATAAAGCGAGAACCTCTATATGTTAAATATTATAAGGTAGTGTTCGTCGAAAATGACCTCTCAGACTCCTTCCAATTTCCAGCACTGAAGCGAGAGGTCTACATTAAACTAGTGATCAATCCTGATGGAAGTCAATCCATAAATGTAGAAAATGATTTCAGGGGGATTTAACGATCGACATTATTGAACCTGAGGAGTCTTCCTTTGTTTGGGACGACAGGAGAATCCATGAAGTGTACCAAGATTCTTATCATCTGGATGCATGGAGGATCATTGTGGCTTGATAAGGACTACCCAATACATGCAGTGGACCTTCAAATACTTAAAACACTATCTGCTTCTGGGGACGCTATATCGATGACATTTCATACAACTTCTAAGTGAGCAAAGAAGATAGGGAATGAGAGCTACTACAACAAGTGTGATACCTGGAGAGGAGGCAAGGGTGCAATGATAGAACCAATCAACACACGAAATGTTAAATTCGCTTGTTACATTATTGTAGGGAAGCTCATGCGGCATTTCTCGTGGAACGAATGCACATTAGATTCTATTTCAGTGGTGTAGAACTACATACAGGGCGCACAACTGATTTAGTGCAATTTTTGAGTTCACGAGTTGTTTGAGGCCTGCGAGGATGTATACAAGAGAGCCACCCATTTCATCTATGGATATCTTGTTTTTATGCTAGAAATATGGAAATGGTGCCCACTAGAGGGGAGATAATTGACTCTAATCACAAAAGAACAACCACTGGCTGTTAGGTATACACTTTGGCAAACCTCGAGGGACCCAAGCAACAAAGAAATTAACGAGGCCTCCTTTATTGGATGGTACCAGAAGATGATGGAATTTGTGAAGGCCACCGAAAGAGTCCCAAAGATTTTACTTGATGATTACTCACTGAACATATGGTTCAGTATCAACCATGGCCATGTATGTATATGAACAAAATGTGTGCATCCAGACATGTTTCAAATGAGGGCTCATAAGTTCATGTTGACTGAAGTGACATTCCACACAAAGGTTAATTATTGGCCAAGGATCGTCAGAGAAATACGAGAGGGGAAGCACATATATCTGTTTGGAGGGATGGAGCCAACACCACTACTGGGGGAGACATCTGCAACATCAAGGAAATGGATGGATGAGGAATAACTCGATCCAGTCATGAAGAATATCTAAAATCAAATGCATTCCATTCAGGAGACCATGGTCAACATTGAATTTTCGGTAAGTACCTTCCCCACTCTCTTAATTTCAAAGTTCAAGGATGTATGAGTCTGTGGCTGGTGCTTCCGTCATCACTTTTCTCCCTGTGGTGGTTTCCCATTCCCAGTCAAACTTGTGATCCCAAATCCCCGTAGATTGAAAGCTACAAAAACTCTATCTGGGTTAAAGAAAAAGATCACGATCACCTCCACACAGATTTTCAATCTCACAGATGGAGAAAATCCATCATCTACCACCTCACCCATTGTCGAAGAAAATCCACCCTTCACTTTTGGCGCGTCACCCCAATCGCATAATCCGTCACCCTGTACAACATCTACTTCCTCCACCATTTCAGAGACGTTACCCCCTGCGACACTGCTAGGAACAAAGATGGAAATGGAGGTAGAATTTGTTATCTAGTCCATCATGACAGTTACCGATGGGGAAGTCACGCTACAATCCATAATGTATTTATTGCTCAAGTCATGTCCAATCATTATCACGAAATGGATCAGTGACCCTCCTATTACCACTGCACTCCATACATAATCACTACCCTTTCATATTCCTCTGTCAGTACCATCTCATTTATCTCCCACTCATATAAATCCCACGACTATCAAAACCTCGCAACAACCCACCTCACCACAAGAGCACTTGAAAAATTATGGTGCTAGTGGACAACCATTTGCAGGCTCAGTTTCCCAATCTGATGACAATAAGCCATGATAATCTCCAGGGTTGGTCCTCATCCCAGTTGTTTAATTTTATTCAACAAGTCGCACGCCGGGCAGAGACATTACATAGAGTCCTAGTCACCGTGAACGCACAACAACAATGATAAATTCTCACTCTCACTGTAGAACGTGATCACTTGCTTCGACAAAAGAAACATCTCCAAATTCAGGTTGATTAAATCATTGAAAAGTTCTAGGTCTTATGACCTTCAGTGTAAGAAGTGGTGGTTAATGCCTAGAGAATTTTTCTGTGTGTACCCTCGTCGAATGTTGTGATCACATTCAAGCAACATGTGTTGATATGATATCAACAAATCATGAGTTCCAACACAATCTTGCTGATTCCAACTAGGAACTGCCTGACCCAACCACCCAATACACAAATGGGATAGAGAAAAAACTTGCAGATGTAGCGGACCTAAAAGAGTCACTCATCAAGGCTGCAAAACAAGGTCACACCCTTCAATAGCAAGTGCAAGACTAGTCTGGCTGTTTGCAAAAGAAGAAGCGACTTGTCTACCCTTTGCACAACCATGTCAGTCACTTGCTCAATTAATCCTGAGGCACAAAGAATAAGAATCAACGAAAATAGATTTTACCAAAAGTTAATGAGCTTGAGAACTAGAAACAACGAATAAAATACAAATCCACAAAGATTATGCAGATACTTCGGGACCTTCGACCTCCTGCACAGAATCATTCGGAATCACTGTATCAACTCTATGAAGAAACAAATATGCAGTGGAAATCTCTACTGGAGAAATGCCCAACGCAACCCACAACCGACATTGCCATTGAATTCCTAGCTCAGGCTGCTACCCTCATAGGAACATGGAAAGAAGCCCTGAGTTGGGTCCTTCATTTGAAGGGACCATCCAAGGGGAAGAAACACAGGAAGTAGCACCGAGGCATCAATGGCACCAGAAGCATGAGCAGAACCAGGGGCATCAACAACATCAAAGGAGCCAAAAAAATATTGACTCGGGGACAAGTCAATGAACTGTGGTTGAGGCCCGTTGGGTCCTTTGTTTTGAGGAATTTTATGACAATTTAGATGACTGATGATATTTTGCGGAGATAAATGTTGGTAATATGTAAGGGAGACAACCAAAAAAAAGGAAGGAACTCGCGAAGAACTACCAGTCGCAGAGGAATGGTGGAGGAAGGAAACCACAACCAAGCGAAGAATAACAATGAAAAATGAGCAAGGAAGAAGGTGGAGTCTCCAAGAAAGAACTAGTAGTCCAAGAAGAGGCAAAAATATAAGGAATGGTGTGGGGAAAAGGTAGAAGAGAAGGGGTGTAGGTTTTAGTCCCATACAAAAATTACCTACATACGACTTCTAAGAACAAAAAATAAACAATGTGAGAGCATAACACATAAAACACTTATACACAGAGATTTTCTCCTGGATCTCAAAACTGGGACTACCGGCTTGATTTTTTTTATTATGTTCCTTTCAATGTTACAATACATATTTATACATGCTGAAGCATCCAATACCATGGATCGAAAACCATTGCATCCAAAACCATGGACTGAAAACCATTGCGTCCAAAACCATGTGTGAAATCCATGCACAAAACCATGGACCGAAAACCATCGTGTCCAACACCATGTGCAAAAACCATGCATAAAATCATAGGTAGGTCTGCCCAACCTAATATAGGGTTCAATATTTTTTTTCCCGGGGCGTTGCCTCGAACCCCGTATAGGGGGGCTACCCACCCCCTTGAAACCCCCTGGACATGGGGGTTGCCATTCCCATGAAACCCCCTAGACAGGGGGGCTGCCGCCCCCTTGAAACTCCGAGGACAGGGGGGCTGCTGCCCCCTTGAAACCCCTTGGACAGGGGGGCCGCCGCCCCCCTGAAACCCCCTGGACAGGGGGGCTTCCACCCCCCTGAAACCCACTGGACAGGGGGGCTACCACCCCCCCCCAACCCCTTGGACAGGGGGGCCGCCATCCCCCCTCTAACCCCCCAATTAACTATGTGGGCTAGTCGTGGAAAGATTATAACACAACTCAACATTCTCCCACTTGTTGTTTTCTTTCCACAAGGGGCCACAAGAGAGTTTAGTCGTTTATCCAACCCTACAATGCCCATTGTTTCTCTACACCAAGAGAACTTCTCAGAGCTCATAGATTTTTTCGATGCATCTGCAGTATTCTTCAAAGTGTCCACCTTTACCAACAACATATTTTTGTCTTCTATCATATCCCTCACAAAGTGATACTGAACATCAATGTGCTTTGTCTTTGAATGATAAGCAGGGTTCTTTGCCAAGAAAAATGCACTTTCGCTGTCACAATCTATCCTTATAGCTCCTTGTACTAACCCCATATTTGAACACAATCTCTACAACCAAACTGCTTCCTTGATTGCATGAATGGCTGCCACGTATTCTGCCGCCGTAGTTGATAGTGCCACTACAAATTTTTGCTTACTCATCCAACTAACTGCACCTCCAAATAGGTTAAACACATGCCCACTTGTAGATCTTCTTTGATCCATATCTCCAGCCCAGTCTGCATCAACAAAGCCACGAATATCCAACACTCTGTCCAATCCTGGTCTTCCTTGGTAGCACAAGCCATAATCACTAGTGCCATGCAAATATCTAAAAACCCACTTCACTGTTTTCTAGTGCTCCCTCCCTAGTTTTGACATAAACCTGCTCAATACTCCCACTGAATGTGCAATGTCTGGTCTAGTACAGAACATCTCATACATCAGGCTATCGACTGCACTTGCATATGGAACATGGGACATGTCTTCTTCCTCTTCTTGTGTCTTGGGACACTGTTTACCATATAACTTTACACCTACAGGAATAGGAACCTTCACCAATTTACTATCCTGCATATTAAACCTCTACAATATTGTCTCGACATACTTCCTTTGCTTTAACCAGAGCTTCCTCTTTTCCTGATCTCTTTTAATTTCCATGCCCAAAATATAGTTTGCAGCACCAAGATCTTTCATGTCGAATTTGGAGGACAATTGGGTCTTTAAATCCTAGATAATTTCTTTGTCATTTCCAACCAGCAACATATCATCCAGATACAAGACCAGATAAATAACATGGTCACCAATTAATTTAAAATACACACAGTGATCTGCTATGCTTCTGGTGAAGCCAAGTCCCCGTATAAATGTATCAAATTTCTGATACCACATCCTTGGTGACTGTTTTAACCCATACAGAGACTTGTTTAACTTGCATACTAGTTCTTTCTTACCCTTCGCCGCAAAGCCTTAAGGTTGCTTCATGTAGATCTCCTCTTCTAGATCCCCATGAAGAAATGCTATCTTCACATCCATCTGCTCTACCTAAAAATCAAAAGCAGCAGCAACAGATAAAAGTAATCTAATAGAAGATACCTTGGCAACAGGAGAAAAGATATCACCAAAATCAATTCCCGGTACTTGGGAATAACCTTTTGCTACCAACTGAGCTTTGTATTTCTCCACCTTTCCTTCTGCATTTGTCTTCTTCTTGAACACCCATTTGCTACCAATGGGTTTCCTCCCAACCGACAACTCCACCAGATCCCAAGCCTCATTTTTGTGAAAAGATGCCATTTCATCAACCATGGCCTCTGTCCAGAGTTTTCCATCCTCTGAATCTACTGCTTCCTTCACAGTTCTGGGATCATCATCAGTAACAGATAAAACAAAATTTGAACAGAAAGCAGATGGACTATACCTTTCCGACTTCCTTCTTTCTCGAAATGATCTTCTAACACCTGGAGTTTGTGGATCTTCATCTTCTGATTCCTCCTCTGCTGTAGAGTCTGATTCTTCCTCCTTAAGCTCAAACTCTATTTGCTCAGGTTCCTTTGGTTGGACTTCATGTTTAATAACATCTTTCACCTCTCTAAACACCACATCTCGGCTGTACACAACCTTCCTTGTTACTGGGTTCCAAAGCTTATTACCCTTTAAACCATCCTTATACCCAATAAAGATGCACTTTTCAGATTTACTATCCAACTTGGTTCTTTTCTCCTTTGAAACATGTAAATATGCATCACATCCAAATACCCTCAGATGTGAAAGAGAGGGTTTATTACTAGTCCATACCTCTTGTGGAGTCTTATCCTCTAACGTTGATGAAGGTGATTTGTTTACCAGGTAACATGCTATCTCCACTGCCTCTACCCAGAATTCCTATCCTAACCCAACACCACTGAGTGTGCTTCTTTCCCTTTCCATCAACGTCTCGTTCATTCTTTCTGCAACTCCAATTTGCTCAGGTGTGTATGGAGTAGTCTTCTGCCGTGCTATACCACACTTCTTACATAATTCTTCAGTTTTCTTGCTGCAAAACTTTCCACCGTTATCTGACCTCAACACCTTTATCTTCTTCTCTATCAGGTTTTCCACCAGAGCCTTAAATTCTTTAAACCTGTCAAAGACTTCATATTTCTTCTTAAGGAAATATATCCATGTATTCCTTGAGAAGTCATCTATAAATGATACATAGTACACAAACTTACCTAGTGATGGAACCTTCACAGGTCCAAACACATCACTGTGCACAAGCTCTAATATCTGTTTTGCCCTCTTACCACTAGAGGGGAAACTCACCCGATTATGCTTCCCATATACACAATTTTCATAGAAATCAAAATCTAGAGAGCTATTACTCATACCTTCTACCATACCTTTACCATGAAGTATTCGAAGGCCCTTCTCTCCAATATGTCCAAGCCTTTGATGCCACAACATGGTCTTCTCTCTAGAGACCACTAGATTTTCTGCTCCACTTTCAAGAACCACAGAAATGTTGCACCCATCAACAACAATTCTACCTTTCAACTTGTATAGAGTTCCAATCTGAACTCCCCGCATCAATACCAGTGCTCCCCGAACCATCTTGCAGGTATCCTTCTCGAACACTATTTTTACACCTGCATCATCCAACTTGCTTACAGAAATCAGATTTCTGGCCAATGCAGGAATATGCAGAACACTCGGACGTGTTCTAACCCTTCCACCTTGCAACTTCAACTTTACTTTTCCATGACCAATAATTCTAGCCTTCCTATCATCCCCTAAGAAGACATCACCACCATCGTATTTCTCATACTCGCAGAACCACTCTCTATGGGGAGTGAAGTGAAAGGATGCACCTGAGTCAATAAACCATGCCTCATGATCTACATGTGTACTTGAAGAAGCCAAGTACACATCCCCACCTTCCTTTGAGGTGGTTTTCACCTCTGCAGAAGGAGAATCATCAGATCCCTTTCCTTTGTCAGGAGCTTTAGATTTACAGTCCCTTTTGTAGTGCCTTTGCTTTCTGCATTTCTAGCAAACCACCTTTATAGGTTTTCCTGGAGATTTAGATCTCCCACTCAATGACTTATTTTTGTTTCTCTTCTAGGACGTCCTCATACAGACAATGCATCACCATTCTAGCTCTCCATATTTTTCCTTCTCATCTCCTCCGTTAGCAAGGATGAGACTATTTCATCAAACTGTAAGGCAGTTGCATTGCTACCTATTGCAATAACCAGATTATCCCACGAATCTGGTAGAGAATACAACAAACTGATGCACTTATCTTCATCTGAGATTTTAATATCAATAGATAATAACTGACTTACCACAGTATTAAATGTGTTCATATGCTCTGTTACCGAGTCTCCATATTTCATCCTCAGGTTATACAATTTTTTTCGTAGGAACAATTTATTCACTAGAGAGTTAGATTGGTACAAATTCCCTAACCTGTACCACAAAGCCTTAGCCGTAGCTTCCCCTGATACATTCAACAATACTGAATCTGAGACACACAATCATATTGTGCTCTTTGCCTTCCAATCCAACTTCTTCCATTCTTCATCAGACACTCCCATTGGTTTAGTACCCAGATCTACCGCAATCCACTGATCTTTATCCACCAATAGATCCTCCATCTTGAGTTTCCACAACTCAAAAATCTGACCATTAAATTTCTCGATCTCTATCTTTCCACTGCTCACCATATTCTTTCACCACCAGAGTCGATCCCGCAGATCTCCCATTGAATAGGGTCTACCACAGGCCTGAGCGAAACCCCTCAGCAACAAAGGCATCCCCTTGAAGCCAAAACAGCTCTGATACCAAATGTAGGTTTTAACCCCGTACAAAAATTACCTGCATACGAATTCTAAGAACATAAAATAAACAATGCGAGAGCATAACACAAAAACATGTATAAACATATATTTTCCCCTAGATCCCAAAACCGGGACTACTAGCTTGATTTTTTTTATTATATTCCTTTCAATGTTACAATACATATTTATACATGCCGAAGCATCCAATACCATGGACCAAAAACCATTGCGTCCAAAACCATGGAACGAAACCATTGTGTTTAAAATCATGTGCGAAAACCATGCACAAAACCATAGGTAGTTCCGCTCAACCTAATATAGGGTCCAAAAAAAAAATTCCTGGGGCACTGCCCTGAACCCCATAGAGGGGGGCTACCTGACCCCTTCAAACTCCCTGGACAGGGGGGCTGCCACCCCCCTTGTGACCCCCCCGCTGCGTAATCGGTGCAATGAAGGGGGGCTCCGCCCCCCTCTAACTCCCCAGTTAACTACATGGGCTAGTCATGGAAAGAATATACCACAACCCAACAAGGAGAAGGTACCGAATTGCTCTTGCAGATCTGTTTGAGTCACACTGTATCTATTGATGTGGTTATGCATTGATCTCTATAATATCTCTATAATGTTGATATGAGGCTCTTAAGCCATATGTAATATTGTATGGCCATATGAATTATTAGAAAATGGAGTTTTCTGGGATATCTATGTAGTGCATGAAAGGTTATCTAACTTCTTAATTTTTTTTAATAGAGTCATATCTGTGTCATATTTCTCTTCTGCATGTTCATGATCTATTGTGAATAAGTTTTTTGATTGATATAGTTCAACTCCTTGACCTCTGTGTTCCTCTTGTGACCTCTCCCTGGTACTATACTTCCAACCCTATCTAACTAAGGTCATGACACACCTTGGGTGAAACTCCTTATCCTTTTTGGGTAAGGTGAAAATGGCGACATTGTTCTAGACTACAATGGAGCTTTGTTGGCCCCTGTGCCCGAACCCAAGGTCTCAAACCTGTTGATGTTTTTACGCCAAAAAAAAGAGAAGGAACTTTCAAGGCATAAAATAAAACATGGAAGAGTAAGCAACAATCAAAGTGTAGCTCCAGTTTTAGTTGCAATAATGTTTCCGATGAAGAAATAACCAACTTTGAGAGGAGGCTAAAGAAAGGAAATTACAAGTACAAAAGTAATCTCCCTTTGAAATGTTTAATTATGGTGAAATATGTCATTCTGCTTCAAAATGTGCATATGCAAGATGTTTAGATAGTGATGATGAGGAAGAAGCTGTTGAATTGGTTTTCATTGATGTCACCCCAAGCAACAACAAAAGAAGCCTTGCTTTTAATGGAAAAAAAATGATAAGAATGTTAAGGGTATTTGGTGCCAGGATCAAATTCATTTGATATACCTCTTCAAGATGATTCTAACGATAGGTGGCATGTATAACAACTTTTCACGGTTGAGGAGATATGCCTCTTTTAAAGTTGAAGCCCCATTTGTGGTTAAAAACCCCAAAGATGACTCTACAAGCAACCTATGCAACCTTATATTAGTGGAAATTTTGTTTCGATATTTATTTAATGATGGGCCTATTCTAATGATTTTTTCTTGCAAAATGAAGGGAAAATTACTTTTCCAAATGAGCCTCCAAAAAGTAAAATTGATTTTGGCTCTAATCCTATTCAAAATTGTAGAAGGTCGACTTCCCTCCATTTCTGATCAAGTCAGCCACCCAAAATATTCCACAACCACTAAATAAGGGACTCGTTTGCCTTCCATTTTTGCAACAATCTTGTCATTCAAGTGAAATATTTCCATAGAGATATGAAATCGTGGATAGTCAAGCAAATATAAGCAAGAGATCGAAATCGAAGAAAGGTTTTTGGGTTTAGTTTTCATGTTTTTGGTTCAGGTTATGTACTGAGGTAATGAGAATTCTCTGAGGAGCTTCAAACTATTTTAGGACTATCCGACAATAGTTTTGACCCCTTCTGATCAGTTCGGTGGCTCAAACTTTCGATATTTTGAATTAGTACCATAACACATTTTCAACCCTCCTTGGATCAATTCTGCATAACCTTTTATTTTTTCGGCCCTAGAGAAGGAGGTTTGGCATGACATTTGAGGTACAAAACAAAGGTTCATTAGTTTCCCTTTCATCCTATATTAAGGCTTAACTTGGATCCACCTGTAGCATCTCTTGAGGCTAAACTTATTGACACATCAATCATTCTTTAGGGCATCTCTATTAATTATTTGTTGTTGTTTTTCACTGTTTTGAAGGTAGATTCATGCCCTAGTTCGAGGATTATTTTGAAATATTTATTAGGGTTAGTTAAGGGTTTCATATATGTATCTTATGAGGCCTAAATTTGGAACTCTGATTGAATATCTATGACAATATTTCATCGAACTGTTCTTGTGTCTGAGGCAGATCTGAAATTTTCGTGGAGCCAAACCTCTTGAAGCATAACATCTGAAGCAAACTTTTTTGTATTTAAGGACTATTTTGTGGGTAATTCAAACTCTCTTTTGTCTATGTTAAAATGTTCCTTGGTATTAATTTACAAATCTTTGAGGTAAAATTTAAAACCGTAATCCAAGCCACCCTAAGCATCTTTTAGTAAAATCTAATCCTAGTTCAAGTTGACTTCAAGGACGAGTCATTAAAGGAGGTGAAACAAATCACCTTTATGGTTGATCTAAGTTTCCATGGATTATTTTTTATCTTAGTTTTGTGGTTATTATTCATCATGGTTTGAGGATTTTCTGTGGTTACATATGTACTGTCATTTTATCTGAAGTTTTGAAGGTGGATTTAGCACGTTCTTTGAGCATCCATTGACATACCTATGAAAATATGATTGAAGTCAATATTCAGAGATCTGAAAGTGTACAATTTGGTTGAATACTTACATTTTTTGTTTAAAGACTAGCCTAATTATTTTCTTAGACATATTAAGTATTTAAGTAGGAGCAGAGAACTGACATAATCATCGCAACCTATCGTCACAAGAGCATCCTTAGCAGCATAGAATCTAATGCACAATAATAACAACAAGAAAAGGGTAGAGAAGGTAAAACAATAGAGGTTAGATAAATGGTGCATGAATATATCCTTAGGAAAATCCTTGGTAACCAACAAATTTGAAGGCATATTCATGTACAAAAATGGTAGAATACTTGAGGTACATGATTGATCAAATTTAGTTACATTGCTAATACAATTGGTAACAGTATCATTTAGAAGTAGTTCCCAAGTTTTTGAAGAAGTTTGATATTTGAAGAATATATACGCAGAAAGGTTTTTATTGAATATCTATGTAAGTGGGCCATTGTCCTTGGTACGAGATCCCACAAATTAGTTCTCTATCTTTATATATTTTGAGGGTGGATGGGTGGTGCAAGGCAGGAGAGTGAAGTCTGCAAATTGTAGCCTAAAAATACTTCAGGGTGGTAGGGTGGTGTTATTAAAATTTAGAGCTTCCCGATAAATTGAATGCTCTTCTATATTACTAGGAAGCTGGAGCTTCCTCTTCAGTTAGAGCTGAGAAATTTGTACTCATAATTATATTAGAAAAACATTTAGTGGTTTTTATTTGGAAGGGGTTCCACCTAACAAATTTCTTGTGTACTGCTCTTGTGATGTGCTGATTATTCTTGTTTGATTTTCTGGTAATGCTCTAAAAATTAACTAATTGTAAGTGAAATATTGATTCACTGCCCTCTTAGTATTTCCAATAGAATCTCCTAAGAAGGAAAATAAAAATCAGAAAAGAGGCAAGAAACAAAGTAAAAGAAAAATCTTTAAGAAAAGTTTTTACTCAAAGAAGACTGCTCCTCATTTGATGAGGAAAGAAACAATGACAATGACTCAAAAAGGGTGTTATTCTTGGCAATGGAGAATCAAGAGGGTGATGAAGTAGATTTTGAGAGATAATTGGTCAATGCTTTCAAAGATCCAAAATTAGAAAGGAAAAAATTCAAGTCATTGGAGAAAGAACTAAGTGAACTAAAAGAGTATTCTAATAATTTCAACAAAAAAATTGAAGAATTAGAGAAGACCATCATCAATTTAAAAATCCCGTCAAAGGAAGCCAAAATGATCGAAGAAACACTCAAAAACTAGTTGAAAGAAAACGTTGAATTGAAGGAAATTTTGGAAGCATATCTAGTTTCACTAAGAAAGGAAGTTTAGAAGAAAAATGCCCAACAAAATTTTGTAAACAACACTAAAATTTTGGATAAAATTATTAGCAGTCAAAGGCCATGCAACGAAAAAAATGGGTTAGGATATAAAACAACCTTTGTTGAGAAGGTTTCAAGCTCCATGAAGATAGGATAAGAAGCGGAACAAACGAGTTATGCAGATAAAGGGTCATATAAAGGAGGAATGCAAACCTTCAAAAGAGAATGTTTAACTAGTAACAATTCAAAATTAGTCATCAAGAGAACATGGAATCAACCACCGACGATGAAGAAAACTCAAGAAGGTTTCTGGACAACAACACCATCTAGAGGATTCCCCACATCAATACACCCTATTATATTTCATGGTTATTGATTTTCATGTACTGACATTGGGCATAAGGATATGGATTACAAATCTTATGACATGGATGATAATCAAAGTCATTATCAAAACCCTAGAAGCAATTTTGCAGGAGTACAAGGCAAATATCTAATTGGATTCATCAACAAAAAGTACATGTAAATTGGTCCTTCATTTAGGTACCACATTGAGTGTTATATATGCCATAACTATGGACACATAGCTCGTTCTTGCAGAAGCATGATGAAGTCTTCCATAAGGGAAAAGACTGATATTAGGTACAAGAAGACTTGGGGAAGAAAGCAAACGAAATAAGAACATGTGAATAAATAAATACCAGACTTCTAGCTCACAAGATTTATAAAGTCACAAGATCGTGATGACGAATTCAAGGTTCAAAATGATCCTACAAAAAAATAGGCTCATATATCATTTTAAGCAATCTGGATTGAAGACTCTAGTATTGTGTATGTTGAATGAGGGAGTCTAACTAGTAACAATTACAAATTTGAATATCTATCCATTGGGTAGTTTGACTAGGGAATGCATATGCACAATGGCTTGATAATAGAGTTGTGAAATGTCTTGTGTAAGATATGTTGATTTATTTAGGTGGAACCTGCTAGGCAAGCATGAGAAGGAGAGAAGCTGTCAAGGGGAGATGGTTGATTGGTGTTGTCATTGATGTTAAAGTCAAACATGAATGCGTCCTCCTTGGAAGTATGAATGAAACAAGAAACACTTTATGTTGAACGATTTTAATATATGTCAGTGAATTGCATTAATTGGAAGTACCAAAGGTCAGGAAGCCCTAGAAGAAGAAATGGGGATAAAGGAAACTTGCAGGAAGAAAGAGGAAGATATTTCGTCAGGGGGAGTTACCATTTTCCATTGATATCAAAGGGGGAGAGAAATTAGGAGAGGAAGATCAAAATCATGGAGATAGGTGGAGCAATAAGCGTAGGGGGACTATGTGTGTTGTTATCAGTGCTAAAGGTGGAGATTGTTGAATATTGGTTTCCATTGATGTCAAACCAAGAAATAACTACAATAAGCCCCACTTTTCCTACTCTTTTTATGGCATATGATCATGAGTTTGCAGGAAAGACCATCATAGGATGCTAGTAGTTGTTATGTCATTTCTAATGGTAGATGAAACACCATGTAAGTCCTCATAATTGAGGACATATTCCTTCTCAAAGATGAATCCCTGAATGTGTGGTTATGCTGCCCAAATGAATGATAAAAGGAAACCTTATTAGTGGTCAAAATTTGAATTAATATTTAAGAAATATTGGATAAATTATGTTGACCAAGTCAACCCTCCATAATTCAAAATATTCAAATTGAAAAGCTGCCTCATAAGAGGAAAATAAGGTCGGGCTACAAAAAATTGAATTTATTGAGGTATATTCTTATGTGAAATAAGGTCGACTCCATGGGTTTAAGGGAAACTTCGCCACCGCTCCCCCCCCACCCTTATTGACACCCTCCTTCAAGTATAAATAAAGGTTTTGAATCCTATCCAAAGGAATCAATTATCACACATTATATCAAGTAAATCATTCTAAAATTTTTCTGAGGCCAAGGTAGTCACAAAGATCAATTGTAGAAGGTTGAGGTTTTTAGTGGATTTCTTTGCTTTATTTTTTTGTGGGATTTCATTGGACAATAATCTAGTTCTAAGGAAAATTTGTTGGATGGTGATCTTCTTCTGATTCAATCTTCAAACTCCTCCTGAAGCCTAATCAGATACATATTTTGAGCTATTTTTAGCCCCTCCTAAGGGAAAAACACTACTTTTTTTTTTTTTTTTTTAGAAAGTTTATTGAGGCCTAATTTGATCCTTTCCAAGATAGTTTTGAGGCCCCTATTCAGTCTTCATGTGGCAGATACTCGACTCCATCAGGCATCATTTCAGACCCCTTTTTGAAGGCTAAATCAAGTTTTTTTGAAGTCTAAGGAAACATTCAGGGCAAAGGTTATTGGGCCTAAGTGTTACATCTTATTGTAGTATTTCTCACTGGATAGATACCCTTTTTTTCAGGCATTTTAAAATCCTATCCCAAAGACAATGTTAGAATGTTAAAACTCATTTGAGGACTGATTAGATCCTAAGAAAAGGCCACATTACTTCCACTAAGCCACAATGATTGAGGAATTTCTTAGGGAAAGTTATTTGTCGTATAAGTACGTATGAGTTTAAGGATCATTTGAGGGCAATGATTTGACTTGTTGAGGCCTATTTAGGTCAACTCAAGGACTGATTTAAAATGTAGTGCAATATGAAGTAGAAGTAAGGTTTGTCCTTGGCTTTTATTGAGACTTGTTGAGCAGCTATTGAAGGTCATATTAAGGGAATCTCCAAGGGTAGAAAATTTTCTAATTTGAAGCAAATCCATGGAAGATGACAAACTTAATTTGAGGAGCTGTGTTAAGATAAATTTCTAACCTGCATTGAAGTCAAGGACATCATTGCAACATTTGAGGTATGATATTATGTTATGTGCTAGAACATTGTGTTAAGTTTAATGGTTCATAAAGTTTGATCTACAACAACATTTAAAAAGGAAAGTCTTGAAGGTTGAGTACATTTTTGACTATAACACCATTGTACATATCTTGTGATTTAAGCATATATATGTAGAAATAACAATGAAGTTTCACTTATATATCATTGTAAGTGGGTCATTGTCCCTGGTATGAGAGCCCACATTTATTTTTATTTAAGGGTGGTAGGGTGGTTCATGGTGGAGATTTAATTCTCCTTCAGGTTGGAGTCTAAAAGCTCTTCAAGGTGGTATGGTGGTGCTAGGACATCATATTTTTGCTAGCTGGGTGTTGGATCATCCTTCTAGTTGGAGCTGCTAAAACCAAGGTGTTGGAATATCCTTTCAGTTGAAGCTAATAAAACCATGAGGTTGGAGTCTCCTTCTAGTACTTTCTGGAGAATATTGGAATTTGGAGCTTCCCATTGATGTAATTCTTTAAGACATATATTAAAATAATTATGTGGTTATTGTCCCAGAAGGGTTTCCACCTAAAAATATCTGTGTCACATGTCTATGATTTTAATGGTATTAAAATTGTTGCTTTCATGATAGATTGATCAATAGTAGGATGGTTAAAATTGGTATAAATTGAATCATTGCTGAAATACTGATTGACCTCCTATCTTAGTATTTCTAACAATATCTTCATCTAGCTATCAGAAAACATAAGAAGGATAATTATCTTATCTACCACTTATTCAATTAATCATTGAAATTAAACAATGCATATGATTATCACTGCAAGTATTCAAAATAAAAGAGATACACAAGCTATCTAGCTAATATTAAAATCACATTACATTGCACTATGAACAAGGGGATTCATTGGTGATCTTTGGGTGGGCCTTGAGTTGAGAGAAATTGATGAATTAATGGGTGAAATATCAATGCAATAACATGGATCCATCTTAACGTCAGATTTATCGAATGTCGAGAGCAATAAAATCCTTAAAGTGGAAGCCTTTGTTTGATTGCAAAAAAGTGAGAAAAGATTTACACCTTGGGGCTATGATCCCTCTATGTGCATGATCGATCATAAGTTAAGATGGATGTTTTATTTATGATAGATGTTATATTAATGATTGTATTTAATCCAAAATGAATTGAAAATTTTCACTTACTATAAGTTGATTGCTTATTGGATCACTAGTACCCTCTATTTGTGATTTATTACATGTTTCCTCTAATATAAATTTGAAATTTAATATATTTATTTGACCAATTTAAAGTCAAAATATCATATCCATAACTGCATTCATGATAAAACAAAACATCAAAATGTTTATGGGTTGCTAACTCTACCTATAGCATAAAGAAACATATTTCTTAAGATATTATTGAAGAAATATATAACCCTATAGATATAACAATTACGTCTGTATATCCCAGATATATCAAAAGTAAAAATTTTACAACCAAAAACCCAATTATTCATAGAATCATAAGTTTAGAGTATCATCACCATAAAGGTAAGAACCTATTAAAAAAAACTGATTTAAATTGACTTAGTTGGAGAATCTAAAATAAAACATAGATAGTTCCCTGTTAGGTCCCTATAATACTAGTGTAACCCCTATATTTTTATTGTTGTGCCCCATAGAAGCCCACTATTGTTATTTTTGTGCGCTTAAATTCTTATTGTTATGTAGGCTCTAATTATGTTTGGACCCTTTATACTCCTATATCTACCAAGGAGGTATTGTCATTTGAATCGTCCAAGAATTGTTCATTTATGTGATGTAAAGGGAGGTTTCCCCCTTCAAAGTGGCTTATTATCTAGTCATTGATCTATATTTTCTTATTTTTATGTGTTTTTTTGAGTTGTATACATAATATTTGGCATCAAAGCTCTTGATCCTAGGGTTTTTTTTGCTTCAAAAGAGTCATCATGGCATTTTCACTACAATTTTTTTTTTGTTTTTTTGTTTTTATTTTCTTTTTCCATGAATGTTAGGTCCCTATACTACTAGTGCAACCCCTTATTGTTATTAGTGAAACCCCCTTATGGTATTTTTGTGCCCATGTAGTCCCCATGTTGTTATTATTGTGCCCCATAGAAGCCCACTATTGTTATTGTTGTGCCCCTACAATATTATTGTTAATTAGGCTCTAATTATATTGGGACCACTTAAACTCCTATATATATAGAAAGGAGGTACTGTCATTTGTATCATCCAAGTATTCATTTGTGTAATGTAAAGGAGTTTTCCTCCCCGAAGAGGCTAATTTATAAGTCATTGATCTTATTTTTCTTATCGTTTTGTGAGCTGGTTTCATAACATTTGGTATCTGAGCTTTGGAATCTAGGGTTTCGCTGCTCCAAACAGGTCATCGTGGAATTTTCGGTATAATTTTTTCTCTACGAAGTTTCAGAAGCTAAAAAAAATCCCATTTGAGCTGAAATAGTTCTAAACCTCAGGTTCGAATTTCAGATCTTGTCTCGCAATATTTTCGCAGATATGATCTGAGGAAGTTAGGGTTTTTGCAAGCTCCAGAATTCCATCTTAAACAGGCCATCGTGGAATTTTCACTACAATTTTTTTCTACAAAGTTTCCGACTCTGAAATTAAAACCCATTTGAGCCAAAATCTTGGTAAATCTCGGACCCGAATTTCAGATCTTGTTTCACTATTTTTGGAGATACGGTCGAAGACATTTATGGTTTTATTAGGATCCCAAATTACATCCCAAACATGTGACCTTGGGAAAATCGTCATAAATTTCTGTTTGAGCATCAGATTGAAATTTCATAAGAAATTAAAGAAAGAGGACAAATTGTAATTTTCTTTGTATTGTTTTAAGGTCTGAAGGGTGAAACTATGACATGTGGCACTTCATACAAGTTCGCTCTACTGAAAAAGAATATAATGAGGTCATCTTAGGAGGTTGGGCATAAATCTTTCTTGGAGAATCCAATTTCGATCAGATTATTGGCATTAGAAAGAGGACACAAAGGGCTATTGCAGGTCACAATTTCAGACCTTGGAGATTCGGAATTTAAGAGATACAACAGATTCAAGAGCGAGCTGCTAAAAGAAAGAAAAAGAATGTCTCGAATCAAGAAAATAGAAACACATAGTAAGAAAAATTGGATGGATGATTTGAAGAATGCGATCGAAGATAAGATAAATAGTTTTATATGTGCCATGGAAGCTAATATCGATGGTAGGGAAGCATATTTGAAGAAAGGCATGGAATATTTGAAGAAAGACATGGAAGGTTTGAAGGAAGGTGGGAGAAAGCTGATATAAGAAAGGCCTCCTAATGATGAAAATGTAGTAGAGGAAACTCATGATGAGAACAAAATAAATGTTAATCATGATTTCATAGAATCAAACATTGGATTGAAGACCCACCAAATTCCAAATGTCGATATAAGGAATTTTGATGGAAAGGATCCCATAACATGGATACTACAGATGGAGAAATATTTTGATCTACATGATGTGCAACTGCCACGAAAGGTAGGTATTGCATCTTTATATTTAGAATCGAATCAATTTTTATGGTATAAAGGACTTTGTTCTTGTAAACCACTTGTCACCTGGTCAATTTTCACGGAGGAAATAATAGCACATTATGATGATACAAAGAGCAACACCTTCTTTAGCCAATTGATAAATCTCAAACAAAAGGGTTCAATGGCAGAGAACATTGAGGACTTCCAAAAATTGAATATAAGGGTAAATGATATTCCAGAGAAGCAGAGGATTGATGTCTTCATAGGGACTTTAAAGGATAACATTCAACATGAGGTTCATCTTTGGGAACCCGATTCATTGGAGAAGGCATTCAGGTTGGCAAGAAAAAATGAAAGCAAAATTATGGCAACAAGAAATCCTACCGCTCAGAATTATAAAGATGGAATTGTTGTTGCTCCTATCCTTCCACAACCTACAAGGTTGACACCACAACAATTGGAAGAAAAAGGAGAAAATTACCTTTGTTACAATTGTGATAGAAAATATATTAAAGGTCATAAGTGTGCTCAGAAGAAATTATTTTACATTGCTTGTGAAGAGGAGGAAGAAAAGGATCAAGAAGCGTCAAAAGAAGAGGATATACACCAAGAACCAACCCCATAGAAAGAAGAAATGAATCCGGCCATATCTTGTAATGCATTGGTAGGAATTACCACTCCTCAAACTCTCAAGATAAAATGACATATCAAGAAGAAAAAGGATAACCTCACTTTCGCGCAGAATCAAATGAAACAACATGCAAATCAACATTGCAACGAAAGAAGTTTTGACATAGGCGACTGGGTATTTTTACGACTACAACCATACAAACAAATGTACCTCAAGCAAGCTAAGAAGGATAATAAATTATCACCAAAGTACTATGGTCCTTATAAAGTGCTGCAAAAGATTGGTACTATGACATACAAATTGGAGCTTCTTGCATCTTTTCGAGTGCCCCCAATGTTCCATGTTTCATGCTTAAAGAAGGTTATAGGTGACAAGCTCCCAGTTCAAACAATATTTTCGGAACTTGACGGGGAAGGAAAAATCATATTTGAACCTGAAGAAGTCATGGAAACAAGAACCTGACAGCTACGAAATCAATCAATTTCAAAGTATCTCGTCAAGTGGAAGAACTTAACTGCTGAATATTCCACATGGGAGGACGAGAATTTTATACAGAAGCATCCAGAACTACTCAAGCGTTGAGGAAAACACTTTTTTAAGGAGAGGGGAATGTTAGGTCCCTATACTACTAGTTTATCCCCTTATTGTTATTAGTGCAACCCCCTTATGGTATTTTTGTGCCCATGTAGTCCCCATGTTGTTATTATTGTGCCCCATAGAAGCCCACTATTGTTATTGTTGTGCCCATACAATATTATTGTTATGTAGGCTCTGATTATATTGGACCACTTAGACTCCTATATATATATAGAAAGGAGATATTGTCATTTGTATCATCAAAGAATTACTCATTTGTGTAATGTAAAGGAGGTTGTCCCCTCGAAGAGGTTGATTTCTAAGTCATTGATCTATCTTTTTGTGAGCTGGTTTCATAACATTGAAGCTTCAAACCATGGAATTGTTACATGGAGGAAAAATATTGATGAAAATTTGGTTAAAATTTCATACCTTGGATTAGTATATTTTCAGATATATGGTCCAAGGAAGTTAGGGCTTTTGTATGCTCCAAAATTCAGTCTCAAAAAGTTGTCCCATGGAAAATCATCATAACTTTCTCTTTTCACATTAGATTTGAATATTGTAAAACGTGATTGATAGTGCACAAACTTTAGTTTCTTGGGTACAAGTTTATGGGCCAAAGGTTGAAACAGTGACACGTGACATCTCGTATAAGTTCGATCTACTAAACCAGTCTATAATCAAGTCATCATGGTAGATTTGGCATAACTTTATTTTGAAGAATCCAATCTCGGTTTGACTTGTGTTGGAAAAAGTACATATAGAGATACATCATGAAGCAATTTAAGACCTTGGGAGGCATAAATCACAAAGATCCAACAGTTTCAAGGTTATCAAGTTCGACAAGCTCAAAATCAATCACTTAAAAGGTGTGTATTTTTAAATTTGCATAACTTTTGTTTGAAAAATCAGTTTGAAGTGATTTAAAGGGCATAGTTAAGCATAGATATCATTAATTGGTTCCAAAATCTCTCACAAAAAAATACATTCTACACCCATTAAGCCCTTATAAAGTTCTACTATGAAACATGAATAATAAGAAGAAATGCAACATGATATATCAAAATTACGAGACCAAGTGCAACGAATTTCGCTCTCACAAAGAGCAACCAAAGATAAAATTAAAATGATGAAAGAAAAAATAAAAGGCGACATGGAAGGTTTTAAAGGGGACATGAAAGGTTTAAAAATATACTTGGAAGATTTGAAGGAAGGTTTGACAAAGTTATTACAAGAAAGGCTTCCTAGTGGTGACAAGGTATTCCATGAAACTCATGATGAGAACAAAAGGAATGTGAATCATTTAGAAACTATAATTTTGGGTTGAATGCAAACCATATTCCAAAGATAGATATGAAAAAGTTTGATGGAAGGGATCCAGTAACTTGGATACTACAAATGGAGCAGTGCTTTGATCTACATGACGTGTAATACACACAAAAGGTACACATTGCATCTTTATATTTAGAACCCAATCAAATTGTGTGGTATCAATGAATTTATTTTCGTAAATCATTTGTCAGCTGGGAAATTTTTATGGAGGAATTGATAGAACATTATAAGGATACTGTTGGGATAGGGTCCCTAGGGTCAGTTTTGGGGTTAGTTAACCCAAGTTTTGTATAAATTTTTGTAAAAGATGTAAAGTCTTCGTGAAATGTGGATGCAGAGTGCGCAGATAGATAGGAGTCAAAGGGGTCTTAGCCCCTTGTTTGGGTCGGTTTTAATATTATCCCATGATCCACAGACCATGGTATTGTATGGAAGAAAGCTATAAATAGTTGAGTCATAACGAGTCTTAGAGATAACTTAGAATGAAAAATTGTGAACTTTGAATGGTTTTTGTTGTTTTGGGCAAGTGCTAAGGTAGGAAGGATTTGCTTCATGTACTTAGGTGAGAAGGGGAAGGCTCCTACAAGTGACTGTGTCGGAGGCCTTGGTAAGTCCGTAGCTGAGTGCGCAGACCCCTACAGCTGAGTGCACAAGGTAGAAGAGTCTGTAATCTGAACAATGAAGATCAATAAAGGCTAATTTTGAAGAATTACTGTGCAATCTGAGCATTTTTGTTGTTTCTGTTTATGTTATATTCTATCGCTCAATGATATGTTTTCATGAAATAATGTATGAATGCTACGTGAAAGTACTGAATCTATCTTAATTATGCATGCTTTGAGTAATTATCTATGTTTGCGAAGTTAAGGGTTGATTCTGCTATGTTTTTTAATGAGTTGGATAGATATGTACGAAATCAGATCTAGGGTTATTTATTGATGCGCTAAAGTAGGTAATGTGCTTGTTCAAGGTCAAAAAGATTGATCGTAGGCCTTTGCGAAGGTCCTGAAGCCTTTTTCACAGAGTTTTAATAGCGAGCCATAAAAGACTACCGATCTGTGCGAAGGCAGATCTAAACTATAGGAGCTTGGGAACCACTTATCACATGTCCCTGGATGCAGAAACCTGGTTCTAACATCCCACAATACTGCGTCGGGTGGGGCTGCATCCTACGCTATGCAGGTTGTTTCCGAAAGGGCCAACAGTTAAGGTTTTGTTGGTTGGCACGAACAACTCTAAACCTGGATCATGTCCCCTTAAGCCAAAAAATGGTTCCGTTGCCGAGACCAAGATCTATATGAGAGATGTGTGATAAATGGTTTCCTATGAAAGAGATTGATAAGTGGATTGATCGAAAATCACACACGTTTGCGGCTCAGGAAAACAGGAGCCCTAAATTATCCAAGGAGCAATGGTTGCAGAGATTTTTGTATATAGAAGAGACCAAAACATTCTTCTGTTTCTTCCTTAAATAACTATATGAGTGGTTGTCTAAATTAGCTGATAGTCAAGGGACGTGGAGGCTCGAAGGCCTTATAGTGTGGGCTGTTGAATTGGTGCGACGTTTGGAAGCATCATAAAGCAATATCATGTGGGCTATGGATCACTGGGTTGATCGCACGCTGGGCAGTTTTGTGACTTATTTCGCGATCGATAGAAATATCATATATAGTGAAGGATCTTTAAAGGACCGCAAGGTAAGTATTTGAACTCACTGACGACTTGGATTAAAACACTATTATGTGAAAAGAGGGTTATGTAGTTTCCTTGATGTTTGGGGCTACGTGAAGTGGGAGATTCCTTAGAAGAAACAAAGGATCTAGCCCAAAATATAGTCCGCTCATTGAACTCCCTTCAAGCGACAACAAAGGGACAATGTTGGCTACACTGCGAAGTGCGGTTCTGTTAATTACACAAAGTATTATGAGGATATCTCATCCATCCACTCCACCTCCACCTCCACCTCTGCCTCATACACCTTCACCTACACCTCCACCTCTACCCCCACCATTCAACATGGCAAACACGATGAAGATGTTGATTTTCAAAGGGACAGGGACTGAAGATCCAAAACAATTTTGGTTTGTCGCAGATGTTGTTTTGACAACGCAATAGATTACATATGATAATATTAAGAAAGAGCAATTGGTTACAACCTTACAAGACCGAACACTAACATGGTATATCAAGTATTGCACAGATAACCCCAACGTGTCATTGGAAAATACCCAACTAAATTTGAACAAGGAGTTCAATAAGCCTAAGTCAGAGGCACATTTAATAATTGAATTTAAGGAGATCTGGCAGAAGGTTGATGAAACACCTTGGGACTTTTCTCAGAGGTTGAAATTCCTGATCAAGCATGCTAATATGAAAATCTCAGATACCTAGCATCATGACTGGATTATAACATCGCTATTACCACATTTAAAAACACCTCTGTCACAACAGAAAATAGCAATGCAAGCGGAAGCCTTGGAGATTGCGATGAGGCTGGATGTATCGCCTATCCAAGATACGAACTTGGGAGTGAAACAAATTCATTCACAGCTGGAGAGCCTGCACTTGGAGTTTCAGAGCCTGAAGAAAGGAAGGGAAGCTCAGCTGGAGTTGCGCGCTGAGATCTAGTGTCTGAAATGTAAGAGTCATGGACATGATAAGGATCATTGCCCAATCTTTAAGAATTATATTATAGGGGGAGGTCATGTGCCCCTAAAACTAGAGAATAATGTTGGGACGAGTGCGGGATCTACGCTGCGGTGCGCTATTTGTCAAGTTACAGGACAATATGCTACTGATAACTGCCATCTATTGTAGAAGTTTGTACAGACCCCGCAACAATTATTTTTCAATTTTCGTAAGTCTGTAGGACATGATGAACATCATTATAGGAGTTATGAGCTGATGATGGATAAAACCCCTACCTACAAGATGTAGGTAGAGAACCGGCCTTAGGATCAAGGTATAGGAGCAATGCGCCGAGGATTCCAAGGTTGAGGACGAGGAAGAGGTTCTGGACCAGGATGAGGGCGTGGGCAGGTGCTTTGCTATAATTGTGGCGAAGCAAGGCACTTCGTGTGAGATCGTACAAACCCAACACATCCCTCATGTCAGTATTATCAACAGTTTGACCATGTCATAGAGGAATGTATGGTTCTTATGGAAAAGATGCAAGAAAAGAAGGCGCAACCCCAACAGCTTACCCAGAACATTCAAATGATGAGGGTTGAGCCCCGAGAAGAGGATCAAAACATCAATATTGTATTGAGAAGTGGTATGATGAGTGGCGCAGATAAAGGTAAGAAACCTGAGGAAGACGGATGGGTATGCAAGGCTACTAAGAAGGAAGTTGACTTTGATTGGAATCGTGCTAAAGAAACTTTCTTAGAAGAAAAGAAGAACTTCACTGAGGCCTCCACCTTAGGAAGTCAGGAGAAAATGTTGGAGACTAATGTGTCACAAGAAGTAGATCCTTCAATACTAGCTACGTTTCTAAAGACTTGTATCAAGTTGCTGCATGATTAGAAAACTGTCGAAGGATTGCAAGACCTAATAGACAAGTGTGCCAATAAGGAAAAGACTCCTATAGAGCAACGCACAGTAAAGAAGATTGGTAAGCATAAGGCATGAACGGGGTGTGAGATGAGGCTAACCACAGAACTAGGTGACTATGAAATGGACAAGGTAATCTTGGATCTAGGGTCTGATGCAAACGTCTTGCCTAAGCAGAAATGGGAAAGGATGGGGAGACCTACGTTGCAGTGGTCTCCTATTCAGTTGCGCATGGAAAATAAACAAAAGATTATTCTGATGGGGTGCTTATATGGTGTAACGGTGGACATTGAGGGTGTGAGTGCACTGGCTAACTTTGAGGTTATTGAAATAGTGGATGATAGTAACCCATACCCCTCGCTGATAGGGATTGATTGGGCTATTGATATGAACAAGGTAATCAACTTGAAGAAGTGGAAGATGTCATTTGAGAATAAGTCTCTCAGGGTTGTAGTGCCACTAGGCCTTGGAGAAGGAGCACATTATACTAAACCTGTGTGCGACTATGTAGAAAGTGACGACGATATAGGTTAGATCTACAAGATAACAACACGAGATGAGGATTGGATCAATCCTACAGTTGATGGACAAATTATGTGGGACAGGGATAACTCCTGTGCCTCAGATTCAGATGAAGAGCTTGAACATTTGCAGAATAGGCTGCATGAAGTATCTACGCTCCGCTGTAATATGATGACCAAGTCATTGAGGTGTGTCTCGACTGAGGTAAGGAATCTTCTGCATTATGATGGTTTGAATGATGTGGAACTGTTTCTAGTTGAATTTGAAATGGAAGTACTAGAAGAACATCGATTCCAGGCACTGGAATTGGTGCTGTGCGCTACGTCTGCCCGTTGGTGGGCTACGCACAAGGAAAGATTTGCTGGATGGAGAGAATACAGAAGAATGATGAAGTTAACATTAAGTTGTGCTAATAATTAGATGACAAAAGAACACAGTGGGAAAGATGATTCATGCGATCATTTAGCATGATGGACTAAGGTTTGGGGAACAAAACCACAAGCAGAATGGGTGCATATCTTTAGTCATACCCTAGACATGATCCCAATGAACTCGTATTTGGAAACAGAGCTTTGCCATAGAACTACTGAATGAGATATTTTAAGGGAGATATTCTATTAACCTTCAGATTTGAAGATGAATTTCAGAGCATTGATGAGGCACTACAAGAAATTAAAGTAGCTATATTTAGAATTCCGAAGGAGCTGGTAGAATGGACTAATCCATATTGGAGTACACAACTACGCCACATGATGGAATGCTATAATGTGACTGCTGAAGAAGAGGATGACCCACAAAATATTACCATTCCTGAAACTGAAGGAAAATTCGAAGTCGAAGGACCGAAGGTGGCGAACTCGGATATATTAGAGCCTTTGAAAACTCGACAGGTAAACATTGGATATGAAGAAGAACTGAAGCTCGCGAAGATAGGAGACTATTGGGACAAAGACACAGTGGATAAAGTAGTTGAGCTGCTGTGCAAGTACCAAGACTTATTCCCCACGAAGTTTTCAGATTTTAAAGGGATTGTCGGAGATTTAGGTGTTATGAAGATCATGTTGAAACCATATGCGAAGCTTATTAAGCAACGACCTTATTGACTGAATCCAAAGTATAAGGAGAAGGTGCGCCTAGAACTGGATAAAATGATGGAAGCTGGTATTATTAAGCTTGTAGAATAATTAGATTGGGTCAGCCCAATGGTGGTCCAAGAAAAGAAACAAAAGGGCAAGATCCACATATGTGTAGATCTGCGGAAGCTGAATGATGCTTGTGTGCATGATCCATTTCCGACACCATTTACGGATAAAGTATTAGAGAGTGTGGGTGGACAGGAGGTGTATTCATTCATTGATGGGTTTTTGGGTTATCATCAAATAAAGATTGTGCTGGAGGATCGAAACAAAACAACCTTCGCAACTGAGTGGGGTTGCTTCCAATATACAATTATGCCATTCGGAAATAATTTATTCATAAGTTCTTGGAGGTATATTTTGATGATTGGACTGTATTTTGGTTGGTATAGAAACATGTTGCGAGTCTATGCCTAACGCTGGATACATGTCAGAGATATAAGATCGCGCTGAACTTAAAGAAATGTATATTCTCTGTGCCTTTTGGAATTTTGCTCGGCCATGTTGTCTGTAAGCAAGGATTGATGGTGGACTTCATGAAGATCGCTGTCATTGTGAATTTGGAAGCCCCTAGGAATGTGAAACAACTACGTGTGACACTGGGTACTATAGGAAGTTTATCAAGGCGTATGCCCAGATAACTGCACCAATGGAGAAATTGTTAAAGAAAGATGCGATGTTTTTCTAGGGTGAAGATTGTCACTGCAACTTAGATGCCTTGAAGGAGAAAATGGTGACAACACCTTTTTTGGTGTTTCCGGATTGGCAAAAGTAGTTTCATGTGCATGTTGATGCCTCCTGCATTGCGCTAGGAGTTGTTTTAACACAAGCCGATGAGGGAGAGATTGATCATCCGATAGCTTTCTTGAGCAGAAAGTTATCCAAAGCTGAGAAGAATTACTCCACCACAGAGCGCGAAGGGCTGGAGATGGTCTATGCGCTGTAGAAGCTTAGTAATTACTTGATGGGTGGACACTTTAAAATGTATATAGATCACTCCGTGCTGAAGTACCTGGTTAATAAGCCTATGTTGGGGGGAAAGATATGATGATGGTTACTATTGTTCCAGGAGTATGAATTTGGGGTGATTGTGAAGCATGGAGGGTTGAATGCAGCCCCAGACCATCTATCCAAGATTGAAACAGGAGAGGAACCTAGTATTTTGAATGAAGGACTACCGCACGCACAACTCTTTGCGGTGCGCATCACGAGCAATCATTTCACCGATATTATTCAGTTCTTAACAACAAGATCATCTCCGGAAGGTTATTCCACTCAACAAAAGAAGGAGTTAGTAGTTTGCACTGTGGAATTTTCAGTAATTGCGGGTCATTTGTATAAGATGGGGTCAGATGAGATGTTGCGAAGGTATGTTCCGGAGTTTGAGCACGCTAGTATCCTAGCTGAAGCCTATGGAGGAGTGGCAGGAGGTCACTATGCAGAGAAAGCGAACACACAAAAGATCTTGCACACCGGGTTATGGTGGCCAACATTACACAAGGATTCTAAGGCATATTGCAAGGCGTGTGATGCTTGCCAAAGGATGGGGCAACCTTCGCGAAGGGAAGAATTGCCTTTAAATCCCCAAGTTTCGTTGTAGATATTTAAGAAATGGGCCATTGACTTTATAGGTCCCATACAACTGCCAGGAAAGAAGACGGGTGCATGGTATATCATTACTGCAACTGAGTATTTAACCAGGTGGGCGGAGTATTTATCATCTAGACTAATTTACTAGATGGATCAAAGTACACCATGTAAATCCAATTTTACCATAGTAAAATTATTTTCATTGTGAGAAATTACTTAATAAATCACCTTTGTTAAGTAATTTATAATTAAACCCATGAAGAATAATGAAATAAATCACTATTTATTTGATTTTATTATAGGAATAATTAATTAAACCATTGTTTAATCATTATTCCTTGTCATATTTGACCCAATTATGAAAAATCAACAGATAAATTATTAATTATCTTATTTTTCTCTAGGAATAATTAATTAATCACGAATTAATTATTATTCGTCGTCAAATTTGACTAAATCCCATAGGAATAATTAAATAAATCATTATTTGTTTATTACTCCTTAACCAATTTCTTGAAATGATAAACAAATCATTTATTTATTTATTATTGTAAAATAAAAGTTTAAATACTTTTTCCCTCCTAACCAAATATAATAAAATATTCCAAGTGGTTATTCCAAGAATGGGGTTAATAATATTATATTATTGCTCATTATTCGAGGATAATTCAATATTTTGTTATAAATAGAAGGGTTTTCCATTCATTATTCACTTTTGATTATTTTCATTGTTGCACTCACTGTTGTAACTTTGATTATTTTCATTGTCGCACACCACTATTTCCATTTGAGTTCCCATTGAGCTCAAACATTTTATTTTTTGGGTTTACACATTACAGAGTGTTGCACTAAAAATTGTCACCTTGGAATTCTGCTATCTGTGTGAGTTCATTACCACTCATACTTTCCTCCTCTGCAAGTCTAAAACATCAGTTCCTCATATCAAGCCTGGAAAATAAGAGAAAAGCCCTCAAAAGTCTTTAAAACTCTAGTTTCGCACTTTATCTTTGTCTTACCTGCGGTCCCACACCTAATGGTCATGTCTCCTGTGCACCTGACTGCACTGTCTCTGTGTTAAAGGTGCGGACCCCTGTAAAAGTTAAAAAGGCGTGAGTATACTCTGAAAAACTCACTTTCAGTCATTTCTAGAAGCTTTTGGAAGGAATCTTGAGGTGGCAAGTTCGCTCTTTTAAGGTTCATGTATCCCCTACCTTAAGGAGCTAACCCCTTGATGTGAGGAGCTTATCCCTTTGAAGGAGGATTCTATCTCTTCATAGATGGACTAGTAACCTCCTCCTCTGCATTATAAAAAGAAGCATTGGGTTGGTTACTTTAGAGGGGAGAAGCTTGGTATTTTTTGAGGTGAAATGCTGCTGGAACTTAGTCTTCTTTAGTTGAGTTTTTATGAGGAGAGATTACATACCTCTAAGATCTCATTTGGAAGAGGCAAGGGTTGTCAAAGTAAAGGAAATTCCTGTTTCAGACCCCAGGAAGAGCTTGTTCAACATCAAGGCTGAAAAGGTTGTAAGTTTCTTCTACTATTCAAAGTTAATACAAATATATTTGTTTTTCTCAATAAGCTATTAATTGATGGTTTATTTTATGGATTCTTTGATCACCATAATAGACATGATTTGTAATATTTGCTATGCAGGTGCTGTTTAATGTTTGCTTGTTTGTGATTGTAGGTCCTCAAAGGTAACTCTTTCGAATGACCAGGGGATGACTACTACGAATAAGCATTGGATCTAAGGTAGGATCTTAACGCCTTTGTAGTATTTACTTATAGATCGCATGTCTAGAGAAAGATAGGTTTGTTTTTCTGTTTGTTGCTAGACTATCTTCTGATACTAGGGAGATTGGCCTTGTCTGCAAGAACGATTTATCTGGCCAACAAATTGGTGACTCTGCTGGGGAATGAATTTGATTTTTGGTTTTCCTTTGTTTTGACTTGAGAAAATTATTTTGTTTTCTGGTTTTTGATTGATGTATACTAGCTTGGGTAGCTTTTAGAATATGGAAGTATTTTTGGTTTTTTTTGAAGTTTTCAAGGGACCGCACTTTTTCTTTATAGACAGTGCAGGCATCTCTGCACTTTTCCTTTAGTAAACAGAGCGGAACCGCACCTATTACTTCTCGAGCCTGCTGACCCTATAAAATTTTTAAAAAACCTAAAATATCTTCTTCCAGTTAAGTTTAGGTTTAATTTAGGATTTTTAGTGTCTACCCAGATTTGTATTTTTCCTGTCAAAAATCTCTTGTGAGTGAGTTTCGATATTATTTTGTTTTGGATGATTTTCTAGAAGTTTTGCATGCTTGGAGTGGTTTTTCACTTTGTCTCTGTAGTGACTCAACGATCAGAAGCTTGAGAAACCTTAGATCACCCTAGTGTCTTTTCGTCTTCTTGATGAGTCTAACTTGGTTGTGAAATATATCCTTTGTGAGAAATAGATTTAGTTTTCTCGTTGCAAATCTTTGAACAAACTTTGTTATAAGTTCTGAATTTCATTTTTACAAAAGAAAACATATCTGGATGTTTTTTGATTGGTTTGTTATTATGAACAAATGAATCCTTAGTTTACTGAACAACTAAGCAAAACGTCCTCAAAAAGAATTGAAGCTTTTATTCAATTAGATTTTCAAAGTTTTGAGATCTCAAAATTAGTTTTTGTAGTTTTGAGTGTTTTTCTAGAACTTGTAGATTTCTTTTGAAGCAAATTGTTTTTTGTAGTTTCAAATTTTGAAAAGAAAAAGGGATTTATTGTGAGCCTTAATTATTTGTCTCATTTTGAGTTCTTATTGAAAAAAAAAAATATTTTCTTTCCATTTCCTTGTTGAAAGAAAGAATTGTTTCTTAAAGAATTGCATTCTCGAACTCTTTCTTTTAGCTAGAAATTCATTGAAAGAAAAACGAATTGCTTATCATTTTAGGTGCATTTTTTAGTGTGTTTGGAGTCGAGTCTTCACACCATCAAAGTTTCATTTCTATACCTATCGAATTAAAGAACAACCCATAAAAGCAATGCTTAATTAAAATTGATCTAGTAATCTTTTCTATTTCTAGGGCTCTTATCACCAATATAGCTTAGGCTAGTATCTTGGAGTAGGGAGTAATTAACTCTCCAAGATAGTTAAAACAAACAAGCAGATACATCTTGCGGTAGGAAATAAATCCAATTGTAACTGATATATTATGGGAAGCTTTTCGTAAAGGATTCAATCACGAGATCATGTCCGAACCTTTGAGACAATCAATTCTGTTTCATTGGGAAAGATAGAAGATTTGTGCGTTTATAAACGGTAAACCTCGGATTAACCATTGTCGAGGAGCCTGGGGTCACTTGTTGGTAAACCTTGGATTAACCATGTCAAGGAGCCTTCAAGGGGATTGAGCTTTGTTACTCTGCCCTTGTGTGTAGATCGGATCGTAGACTGTTCCCCCAGTTGTATTGGTTGTTGTTGGTAACCTTAGTGTCCATAAACTTAAGATTATTTCCTAAGGTGACGGTGAAGGAAGGATCTCATTGTACCTGGAGTAGACGTCGACTAGACTCACTTGGACTCTCTGGGGGGTTCTCTTCACTCGAGATGGTTTTGTGAAGAAACTTGTGCCAGTCTGTTTCATTAAGCAAGTTGTCGAGGTAACTGTTCCAACCGCCCTTTCTGTATTAAACTTCTACTAAGTTGGATTTCATCACCAACTAGTGTTTTTAGTACGAGAAGTTACTGTTTGTGTGTGGTTTGAACTCTTATATTTTTTAGGTGTGTGATTCAACTGTTTGTTTCTTTAGAGACTTTAGGTGCTTTTATTGAAATTTATTTGTTTGCGTGTGATTAATTAATATTTAATCGTGGCCGAATTACCCAGACAATCTCGTAGACTTCAGGGGAAGCCTCCTGAGTATACACCAAGCCAGCTTGAAGGGCTACGAGCTCTTGTATCACCTAGTGACAGTAGAGTTGGATCACTAGAAGCCGGAGATTCATCTTTAATTGTTCATCCTGATTATCAAATACCAACAATAGAGTATATTCAGTACTGGCAATATTTCTCCTTCCAGTGAATTAGCTGAAGAACCTGAAATTTTTGAGCCTGACACTGAACCTGCTGTTACTCCATCTTCAGGATTTGCTTCTCCAACTTCTAATGGTCCTGGTTAACCTAGGGTAAGAAATATCATTACTCAAAATCTTCCTTCTGGCCTCATTTCTATTGAAGAACTTGTTAGTCCAGATGGAGATGTAACTCTTCCTGAAAACCAACAGATTTTAAATCTTAGGGAGCGTGAGTCAATATTCTACAGTCCTTTTAGGAGTGACGCTTGGTATTTATCATTGACAATTTTTTTAGAAAACCTAGGTCTTAGTTTTTCACCACCTCGAATTCCTTTTCATCCTACACCAAGAGGTTATTATCCTTTATCGATCATGTCAAGACAGTCATCTATGTTTTCCCAATCATCTGAAACATTTTTATCAGGCAGTCCTTCTATTCCTTCGGGGTACCAGTCACTCTCTGGAACTTTTTCAGGAGCAACTCCTCGACCAATTGAACAAGAGTTATCATTTGCTAGTAATGTAACTCAAAAATTGAACACAGAGCAAATCCTTATGATTTCTGGTAGTATTCCAAATCCTCAACCGCAAGGTAGTCAGTTACCGCCTGGGGGGAAACCTTAAGGTAGTCAGTTACCGCCTAGGGGTCAACCCCAAAGTAGTCAGTTACCACCTAGGGGGCAACCCCAAGGTAGTCAGTTACTGCTTGGGGGGCAACCTGAAGGTAGTCAGTTACCACCTGGAGGTCTACCTCAAGGTTTTCAACCTTCAGGACAGTACATACCCCAAGGTCAACCCCAGACTTAGTACATAGCTCAAGGTAAATCCCAGACTCAGTACATACCCCAAGGTCAACCCCAGATTTAGTACATGCCTTAGGGTTATCAACCTCAAGGTCAGTACCCAACTCAAGGTTTCCAACCGCTTTCTGGTCAATCATTTTTACAAGGAGCTAGAAATGTACCATTTAATTATCAGCCCTACGTGCAACTAGGTTATGGTCCTCCATATGCACAACCTTTTATGGGTCCATACTCGAATGAACATGGTGTGGAATCCGTCTCAAACTCAACAGACTATGCAACCTAATGTGCAGTTACTTAATCAACCTGGACAACCTTTGGTTTTTGGTCCAACCCAGCAACCTGTCCAACCTACTGTTCAAATCCCTGCATCTGGTACAATTCAACAACCTGGGCCTAGCTCACCTCGCACTCCGCCTCAAACTGCTGTAACTACTGCAAATTTTGTTCAACCTACAACACCTGTTTCTAGAGTATCTGCAGCTCTGGTTTCTACTACCCCTGCATTAGTGCAAATTCCTCAAGTCTCTGTGCCACAGTCAGGACCTACAGTTCAGACTTCGGTCCAGATGCCTGCAAGACAAACTGGTACAAGTACGATTGCTACAATTGCCATAAGTCAACCACAATTTACATATCAACCGTACCAGGGATAATATCAATTCGGTCCTACTATACAAAACCCAATTTATTAGTATCAACCGTATCCTGGCTATACTTATCAACAACCTCAACAACCCCAGTTTGGTCTGGTTAATCATGGTTTTCCAGGAGGTTATAACATTCCTAATGCAAATCCGATTCCAAGTTATCCTGGATATCCTCCTCCTAGAACTGGTCTCATTAGTCAAGGTTTTCGCGACCTTAATCGTCAGTTACCATTTATTGCAACTTTGGATTTACCTGATTTGTCGCGCCTTATGAACATCCGATTTACTATCTTCCGTATTGGCCACCAATGCCTAGTAAGTTGCCTAGTGATATCCCGAAATTCGAGGGTAAGTTAGGAGAGGATCCATCAAATCACATTATGACTTATCACCTCTGGTGTGCATCTAATTCAATCATTGATGATTCAATTCGATTACATCTTTTTCAACGAACTCTCATTGGTCTTGCTGCCAAATGGTAGATTGAGTTACCACGAGCCTCTTTTAATAATTTCAATCAGTTAGCCACTGCTTTCTTAACTCATTTTCAGTTGCCTATCAGATACAACAATGGCACATAATTATTAACTTCACTGAAACAATCCACATCCACATATATTTATGATCATATTCATGAATGGCGACGTAGAAGGCGTTTAGTGAAAGTTTTCATTCCGAATCAAATTTTAGCGGAATGGTTCATTAAATCATTGTTACCCAAAATCACCGAAGATGTAGCTAAGGGAGGAGCTATTATTGAAGAGCAAGTCCTTGCTTAGGCTCAGTACCTTGACCTCGTCTATACGCAGTCAGGTACTTTACATGAAAAAATCCCTGATATTCCAAAACATGGTCAAATAACTGCAGCTCCTTCAGGGTCTCATGCCGCTGACGGATCTGATTGGTTCAGTTAGTAATAAAAGCAAGAAGAAATCTTCAAAGAATTCTTCTCTTATAATAACTTTACTTGATTCCCCGATAGGAGATTCTTCTGCTGAAATTTCTGCCGACATTCATGTTGTAGAATCATCTACCACCAAACCAAAATCCGGTAGTAAAAAGAAGGGGAAGAAGAAAAACAAAAAAAATTCAAAAGATAAAACAGATAAAAATGAATCTACTGATGAAAAACGGAAACCTCGTTATCCTTGTTTCATTTGCGACGAGGATCATTTTACCAAAGACTGCCCACATAGAGCAGAGGTTTCGAAATTCGTTAAAGGTTCTCAAACAACTGCTGACTTGAAGGATCCTTTTCCTACTCAAGATAGTAATATGATTGATTCTTCCTCGAATGCCTCATAAGAACCCATTATGATGATGTCTCATGTCAGGATTGCGACGCGATTGCAAGATTATGGTATTAAAAATCCTGTTGGTGGTAAAGAAGTAGAATCTTCTAATTCAAACACATCAACTGCACCTCCTCCTGGTTCCGGTCCACCATAGATTGAGAAACCCAACCTTGACTTAGTAATCAAACTGCCTGCTAAAGGTGTACTTCGAAAATCAGCTTTCAATCCACATGCGAGAGTTGCGCAGAATTACAACATTGTTGAAGACTTAGCTATTTCCCATTCAACATTGTTGGCTTTGGAAGTGCTGCAATCGTGCCCAGCACAACGTAAATTACTATTGTCTTCTATAGGAGTTGTCGATATTCAGGATTCGAACCTAATAATCTTCAATTTAGAGAATAGTACACCCCGCCTCCCTCATCAAATGGCTTTCCAGATTCCAGTTTTAGTAAAAAATAGACCTTGCTTTCAGACTGTGATTGATGAAGGGGCTTCTACGTGTATTATGTCGATCCAGTGTTGGAAATCGCTTGGTTCTCCTACACTCAATCAGTATCCGACAATTCTAAAGGCTTTTGATGGCCGAGGGTTCCATCCTTTTGGTATTTTGCAGGATTTACCTATAGGGGTCGAAGGCAAAACCGTAAATCTAGATGTGGAAGTGGTTGATGCCCCTCTAGATTACAACCTTCTCCTGGGTCGCAGTTGGTCTTATGCTATGAATGCTATTGTTTCATCAGGTTTTTGGCTTATCAAGTTTCCTCTTAACGGAAAGATCGTTACGATAGACCAGCTGACTTATTTTTCATCCGACCTAGCCTCTACAGATAGTATTTAGCACATCGGTAAAAAGACTATCCCTTACAAGGATGTTGGCGTAGGTTTGATTAAAGATTCTGGTTTATTGGGAACTTTTTCCTTCCCTCCTCTTAACGTATCACCTTCTATTGCAACTATTCATATGATTTCATCGAATACTGTTACTTTTGATGATCCTTGGATCGTACCTTCCGATTCTGAGGTGGATTCATTTGGTGGCGTGATGCCTCTGAGTCCCTTTGAAATTGCATATCAGGTTGTACAGTCATTTTCTGATCCTTCTTCAACTGAAACTGATCCAATGAATGTGGTCCATGGGGAATCACTTTCGCTATCAACCTCAGCTCCATCAACACTTTCTGATCCTGTTCATACTGATGAGAAAATTCGTGAACTTTTGTCTGTTGATGATTTAACATGGGAAGATCTTCATCACCGATATTCGTTTTTACCTGAGCTTGATCATTTTGAAAATGATTTCTCTTCTATTTTCACTACTGATTATGTCAAAGACCCACAGAATCCATTGCAACATTCTGATTCTGAGTTAAATTTGGAAAATATCTCTCAAACGGTTCCTATTGACATTTCAGTTAAGCCTGGAATTATTGAAAACATTCATATAGGTGCTTCCTATACGGACGATGAAATCCAAACTTATAAAGCCCTATTTCAAGAATTCCGTGAAGTTTTTGCCTGGTCATATGAAGAAATGCCAGGAATCGATTCGTCAATTGTTGTCCATGAAATTAAGACTTACCCGGATGCTAAACCTGTTCGACAACGCTTACGTCAGATACATCCAAGAAAAGCTGTTGCTATCAAAGCCGAAGTTGAGAAATTACTTCGTGCAGGTTTCATTTATCCAATTCCTTTAACCGATTGGGTATCGAATATTGTTCCTGTCAACAAAAAACAAGGAACGATAAGAGTATGTATTGACTATAGGGATATTAATCGAGCTTGTCCTAAAGACAATTATCCAAACCCCTATATCGATCAAATTATTAATGATTGTGCCGGCAGTGAAATGTTCTCCTTTATGGATGGTTTTTCCGGGTACAATCAAATCAATATACTCCCTGCTGATCAAGCTAAAACAACTTTTATTTGCCCATGGGGGACATTTGCTTATTGCAAATTACCCTTTGGATTGAAGAACGCTGGAGCAACTTTTCAAAGGGCTATGTCTTATGCATTTCATGACATCAAGCACATTGTGCAGCCTTATCTCGATGATTTACCTGCCCACTCATTGCGTAGAGCTGATCATCTCACTCATTTACGAGCTATCTTTATGAGATGTAAGCATTATCGAATTCAACTGAATCCACACAAATGTGTTTTCTGTGTAGAAACGGGTCGCTTACTAGGATTTTTCATATCAAAGGCTGGCATTCGTATCGATCCCTCGAAGGTTGAAGCTATCGTCAATATACCTCCTCCTTCGACTCTTTGCCAACTCCAAAGTTTGCAAGGGAAAGCAAACTTTTTATGTCGTTTCATTCCTAACTACGCCGAGATAATGAAAGGTTTTACTAGGTTGTTAAAACAGAATATTCCATTCTTTTGGGATGAGATCGCTGATCGATCTTTTTGTGCACTCAAACATGTGTTGACCCATGCACGTTACTGCATCCTCCCAATTACAACCAGGATTACTTTTTCTACCTCGCCGCTTCTCATTCCACCATTGGGATGGTTTTAGTTCAAGAAGATGAATTCAACAATGAACATGTGATTTACTATCTTAGTCAAACTTTGCATCTGACTGAGCTTAAATATTCGCATGTGGAGAAATTGGCCTTGGCAGCTGTTCAAGCTGTCCAAAGATTTCATCACTACATCTTATTACGCAAAACCACGGTAATTTTTGACTGTAACCCTATGATGTATATCTTGACTAAACAATTGCTAGGGGGCAAGTATTCCAAATGGATAGTAATCCTGTAGGAATTTGACTTGTAATTTCAAAAATTCAAGGCAAAGAAATCTTTGGTTTTTGCCGAACTGATGTGTGATTTCCCGCGTACTGATACTGAAACTGTGGTGGAAGAGCCCATTGCAGATGAATCCTTGTTTCTTATCAGTACTCTTGATCCTTGGTATGGAGATATTATTGTTTATCTCCAAACCCAATCTTTTCAGCCTGAAATTTCACGATCTCAACGATGGAAAATAAGTTTCCAATCCCAACAATACAATATTATTGGTGATACACTTTATCGTCATGGAGCAGATTCTGTTTTCCGACGTTGTTTAACTTATGAAAATGCTGAAAAGGTTCTGAATGACTGTCACTCTGGAGCATGTGGCGGTCATATGTCTAGGTATGCCACAACCCAAAATATATTGCGTGCTGGTTATTTCTGGCCATCCTTATTTAAAGATTGTATCTATGCAGTCCGGAAATGTCACAATTGTCAAATCTTTGAAAATGCGTGCTCCACCTGCTCCTCTTCATCCTATAATTGTTGTCGGTCCTTTCGCAAAGTGGGGTATTGACTTTATTACATGTAACCCTCACTTGGCCGGGGGACATGTGTATATTATCATAGCGGTAGATTATTTTACTAAGTGGGCTGAGGTGATGCCTATATTTTCGATAGACGGCAAGACTGCTACAAATTTCATATTCAATCATATAATTGCTAGATTCGGTGTTCCTCAAGCTATTATTACTGATCATGGAAGTCACTTTCAAAATATCATGATGATTGAACTAACAGATCAACTTGGCCTGCGCCACGATAGTTCTACTCCGTATTACCCGCAGGCTAATGGTCTGGTTGAAGCTATCAATAAAGTTTTAGTCACTATGATCAAAAGAATCATTGCTATTCATAAGTCGAATTGGCATACCATGCTATTTTCAGCACTTTGGGCATATCGGACCTCAGTAAAAACATCGAATGGTTTCACTCCTTTTCAACTGGTCTATGGTTTAGAAGTAGTGTTACCTATTGAATGCGAAGTTCCGTCATTACAATCAGCCATAGAATTACTCCCAGCTACTTCTGAAGAAGAGAAACGTTTTTTGTACTTATCTCAACTAGATGAGAATCGACGCACTGCTGCAATAGCAAATGAGACTCATGCGAAACGAATAAAAGCTTAGTACGACATAAATGTTACACCTCGTAATTTTTCAGAAGGAGACCTAGTTTTACTATATGATCAAGCGAACGATAAGCTAGGGGTTGGAAAATTTGTACCTATGTGGCATGGTCCTTACATTGTTAAGTGAAAGTTGGCAAAAGGGCTTATGAATTGATAGATTTTGACGGTGTCACTTTGGGTAAACCCATAAATGGACTTTATATGAAGAGATATTATGCTTAAATTCTGTGTGGAGATTTTTTGTTAGATTAGTTTCTTTACAATTAGTGTGTTTTAGATTAGAAAAGTGTGCCTAGTTTAGAGAGTGCTCTTATCATTATTCTTGCTTATCTTGCTTTTTCTCTTGATATTGCAGATGTTGAAGTCTCTTCAAACATACATTCGTTTTGCTGATAGTGCTTGTCATAGTACACAGAACATTTCTTCCACAGCTTGGGTTATCTATTCACCCTCTGATGAGTTAGTGTCTATGCATGGGGTAAGCCTCAGTCAAACAATGAATAACATTGCAGAGTATAGTGCAGTGATTGAGTTATTATCTGAATCCATCTCATTTGTGATTCAGAGTTTGATTGTTAGGTTGGATTTTGAACTTGTTGTATTACAGCTTAACAGGGTTTATGCCATTAGAAATCTAGTGTTATTAAGGTTATTTTTGAGAGTTCATCTCTTGGAACGTGAATTTGATTACATTGAATATCAACATATTCCAAGACATTTAAATACCTTAGCAGATGCAGTTTCTTCTAGTATGATAAATAGACATTTGCAATTATCAAAACAGTAAATTTAATAACATTTGATAACATGTTATAATAGATAGCCGGTAATAATGATATATCATAGCATAGAAGTGTGTTTCAAAATATACATCGTCTTCGATCATAGGTTTAAAAACACCTTATGATCAGCAAAATGATAATACAAAAGACAAAAATGTCGTGAGTCTACAAAATCGATCATCCTATCCTTGGCGATGATCACGATAAGAAACTACTGCTCGGGCTACCCTACATAGGAACCTCCTAAAAGGTTCTGGGACCCCAATCACATATCTTTATAACCTAAGTGGAATATCATCTATATCGGTCTCTGGAATATCTAGTGTCAAGCGCTCTAGATGATGCTCCAAGCCGGTCAGAATCTCTGTTGATTGGTCCTGTGGGGCTGGTGCTACTGCAGCTGGTTGTCTCCTCTCGTAAGGCTGGAGAGCAGCCGGTTGTCGTGGACCCACATCTGCATTTAAAATTTTGATTGTCAGTTTTGGATGATTTAAAATATAAAAAAAATTAAAACTTAGGAAGTGTTGAAAATGGTTTTTACCTGAATGATCCCATTGCTCTCCTGGTGGAAGAATCATGTCTAGGTTACCGCGGTAATCCATCCCGACATATGGAAAGTCCTGAATCAAAAAAAGTTGGTTGTTCAACCAACAAAAATATTCAGGTGGAAATCGAACAACCTCTATGCCCTCCTCAAGGTGACGGGCCATCAAAGCAACCCAACGAACCATTCTAGGCTCTCGAGGAAGACCAGACTCAACTGGAATATGCTGCGGGGCTAACATGGGGATCCTCTCTAGAGTAAAGCTGACTACGATAAATCCATATCCAAAGTTCTTCAACTGTCCATTCTTTGCTCTGGTTAGTTAGCCTTTCACATTTTCCAACACAACCTCGCACCAATTGAATACGGTGCCTCGAAAATAGTCTACAGCCATCTGCATCTGGGATCTAGTAGCCACATGCAATGCTGCACTCCCGCATAGTTTGGTAATAGCGAATGCAATAACTTTAAGCTCAGGACGGCTGATAGTTTTAATATCAATCCGTTTATCCTCTGCTTGATCATCACAAAACTCCAATCGGAGACTAGCGATAGACTAGCCACCTGGCCTAGTCCCGAAAGGAGATAATTGTTCACCCTTCTTGGACAAACCAGTAAAAAAGTATATGTCCTCTAGCTTGATTTCGAGTCGGTGACCTCCAATCACAAAGCACTGGTCTTGTGTGTTCCATCTGTCTACCAGCCATTGCAAGAGGTCTACTTGGGCCCTCATGCCCTGTATAGCCCAGAACTTATATAGTCTGCATGCTTTCAATGCCTGCAATTGTGGGCATATCATTCATTTCGGAAAAATATACATCCTCGTGCCCGCGTTCTCGCCAAATAAGCATTTTGAATGTCCTACAATGCATAAGAAGACATATTAGAACAAGCTAGTTTGAAAAATTTTGGGCAAATTTGGAGAAATTTAAAGTTTTAAAATTCATTGTGCGGGGTCCGCACCCGCTACTTACAAACAGTGCGTAGGTCCGCATGGGTCGCATGTTGCACCTGCGGACCCCCGCGAGCGATTTTTTAAACTTATTTTTCCTTTAATAATCAAATTTAAAGCCTAAAAACAAAATGTAAACAGATGAAATGCAAGTTAAGGAGGACGTGGATTACCTGGAGCTGACGATTTTCGAATCCGACGGACGGATTTTCCAGAATCTTCACACGAACTTTTTTACCCACAAGCTCTCACTTCTCACTTTGAACTCAAATGGTAAAAATGAAGTTAGAAAAGCCCTTTTTATTCGAATAAGTGAATTTTTAATTTATTTATCTTTCACTTTAAAATGGTAAATTTTTAAAAAACATTTTTATTTATTTTAAACAGGTATGTGTAATGTTTTGAGTTTTTGTGTAGAATATTGGATTTTTCAGGGAAATTGATAATTTTCAACAAAGAGCATAATTTTATCACTTTTTCGGACTCTTTCAAAAATTTACGTAAAAGCGAAACATTGGAGTCGTCTTTAAGCTTTTTTCAGACTCTCAAAAATTGAAAAGATTGTTGAGCACTTGATTGTTCGAACTCGTTAAAATAGATGAATAATTGTCCCTTCAGTATAAGTTTACCTCTTTTACGGGCTGAAATGGACTATTTACGAAAAAGGTATACGTTGACTAATTACGGTCAATAGAGTCCTCTTTAAATCCTCTTCAGACTCGTTAAATATGAAAATATTGTCTAATGATTGTCTTTTCCAGCTCGTTAAAGTATTGGAAATATCATCCCTCCTGTATTATTTTATCCTTCTTCAGACCTGAGGGATTATTTTACAAAAAAGTACCCCCATGGAGTTTTCTTAATTTTTTCTTTTGACTCCCTAAAATTGAAAAACACCGAGTTTTTCCTATACTGGACTCGTTAAAATTTAATAGTAAAGGACTTGTTCAATTTTAAACAGGAACGAACCACTCCTTCTTAGGGTTCAAATTTTTAACTAAGTTGGACTAATCCGAAGGATGAGCTTATAAACAAACAAATATTATCCTCCTCAAGCTTGTCAAAAATAAAGAGGTACTTGCCAAAAATGGTGGGGAAAAAGAGAGAAAAATGAACTTGTTTGTTACACTTTGTTTTGTAAAAAAACCATCAACCACTCTTGAACATGACACTTTTTGTTCACCTGGGTTGGGAAAATCCTTTTCCTAATAGTTAATCAAACCGCATTGAAAGTCTTCAGCCGGTTTCTGGGTATTACCTTCTGGTCAATTGTCACCAAACCATCTGCAGTTTCGTTATGTGTTCAAGAGAACAGTTCAAACAAACCATTCATCTGCAAGATATATGTCATCCATTTTGACCATCCCTGAGTTAGTCCTTGCCAATATATTTCTTCAAAACTTGATCTATGATTTCGTGTTGTGGGCTTTCCTACAACGGATCGCTTTCTATCGACTTCAGCTCATGATCTAGGAAGTTGATCTAGAAATTGTCAGTACCTTGGAAACTGCATGCCCTAATGGCAGTTTTCTCGCCTTCGACAATAGGTTGCATCATTGACCTTCGATCGAATGATTCTATGACATATTCGACTTCATCTCATTTATTCACATTTCATGGATTGTACTGGGTACTTTGAGAGCCATTGACATTACTAGTGGTTTCTCTCACACTTGTTAATAGTCCACATCATTGACTAGTAATCAAGTGGTTTCTACCATGTTCGAGTTCGACACATTCATTCACATGGATAGAATCGTACTAGTTCCTCATATCAAGCCTGGAAAATAAGAGAAAAGCCCTCAAAAGTCTTTAAAACTTTGGTTCCGCACTTTATCTTTGTCTTACTTGCGGTCCCGCACCTAATGGTCATGTATCCTACGCACCTGACCGCACTGTCTTTGTGTTAAAGGTGCAGACCCCTGTAAAAGTTAAAAAGGCATGAGTATACTCTGAAAAACTCACTTTCAGTCATTTCTAGAAGCTTCTGGAAGGAATCTTGAGGTGGCAAGTTCTCTCTTTTAAGGTTCATGTATCCCATACCTTAAGGAGCTAACCCCTTGATGTGAGGAGCTTATTCCTTTGAAGGAGGATTCTATCCCTTCATAGGTGGACCAGTAACCTCCTCCTCTGCATTATAAAAAGAAGCATTGGGCTGGTTATTTTAGAGGGGAGAAGCTTGGTATTTTTTGAGGTGAAATGCTGTTGGAACTTAGTCTTCTTTAGTTGAGTTTTTATGAGGAGAGATTACATACCTCTTAGATCTCATTTGGAAGAGTGCAAGGCTTGTCAAAGTTTAAAAGGAAATTCCTGTTTCGGACCCCAGGAAGAGCTTGTTCAACATCAAGGCTGAAAAGGTTGTAAGGTTCTTCTACTATTCAAAGTTAATACAAATATAATTGTTTTTCTCAATAAGCTGTTAATTGATGGTTTATTTTATGGATTCTTTGATCACCATAATAGACATGATTTGTAATATTTGCTATGTAGACACTGTTTAATGTTTGCTTGTTTGTGATTGCAGGTCCCCAAAGGTAACTCTTTCGAACGACCAGGGGATGACTACTACGAACAAGCATTGAATCTAAGGTAGGATCTTAACACCTTTGTAGTATTTCCTTATAAATCACATATGTCTAGAGAAAGATAGGTTTGTTTGTCTGTTTGTTGCTAGACTATCTTTTGATACTAGGGAGATCGACCTTGTCCACAAGATCGATTTATCCGGCCAACACAGAGGAGAGAGAATCTATCAAAAAGCTAAAGACGTTTAAGGATAGCCAAGAAACCATCCCATAAAGGGGGACTGGTAACATTGGTTTGTTCCCTTCACAGGTCTTATAATACAATATATTCTTTGTATATCTCGTTTCCATTGGATAATTCGAGTTATTACTGTTTAACTATGAATGTAGCCTAGATCAAGACTTTGGCAGGTTTTGTTTCTATTAGTTGCTTCAAACCTACAATGTTTAGCAGCCATTTATATTGTTGAGACTATTTTTCATCCATAGTCTTAAGTGGGTTCTTTTCGTACACTTTCGAGAAGAAAACACTACAACAAAATTGGCGACTCCACTAGATTTATACTTCAGATCCATAAACCTGGGTGACCTTCGTTTTCAGCTTAGGGTTCCTTCTTTTTTTAGTCTCTTAATGTTGTTTTCTAGCTTTTTAACCCTATATCTGTCAAATTTCTGACTTCCGCAAGTTTTCTGGTCTTTTCTGCAGGTCATAGGAGCCAACTGCGACAAAGACAACGAATTTTTTGCTGGTTACCTTTGTTACCCTTACCCTTATTCTTTTTCTTCGAATTTTGGGGATTGGTCGCACTTTGTTGTGCAAACACTTGACCCTTAGGCAGCGGTGGTTGCTGGGGCTGAGGATGCATGGGAGGCTGCAACGCTAATGCTTAAGGCACTGGAGCACTTGGCTGTGCATAAGGAGGAGAAACAGTTTGGTAGATAGGTTGGGGCCCTGAAAGCATGTTGCTAGCAAGAGGGGCATAAGTGTTGGAGGAACTGGTGCCCCCCTGTGGATAGACATAACTTTGCTAAGTATATGGCGTGTTAGAAAATTATATATTACGGAGAAATGGAACACATAAAATATTGTAGAAATATAAACACAGAAAACACATAAAACAAGAGAGACACAGATATACGTGGTTCACCTAGTTTAGGCTACGTTCATGGAGAAACAACCAGTCCTTCCTTTTATATTTTCCAACAAACTGAAGAGATACAACCCACAGCAAATCCGCTATAACAACCTCTTCTCTCTCAATGTCCTCTCTCTTCCTCACTTGGAATCCATATATATATATATATATATATATATATATAGACACAATACAATTCCCTCATATATAGTGAGGGGTTGCATTCTAGGGAAAAAAACCCTAAATTAAACATAACTTCTACCGTAAGATCATTTGCCTAATGAACGACCCAGATTGACTAGAAATTACTAGACTTTTACAAGGCAATTTTACATCTAATTTTAGCTTCAGGGGCGCTGCCCCTGAACCCCTGTTAGGGGACCGCTGGCCCCTGGATCCCCCAGTCGGGGGGGGTTTACCCCCCCGGACCCCCACGGGGGGGACAACTCCCCCCCGCACCCACCCGCGTGGAGGGGTGTACAATCTTCCTGGGGCATACATCTGGCTGAGACCTTTGAATACAGAAGATAATAAGGCTCCACACCCAACATGGCGAAGGATGTGAAAGGGTTCCAACGATACCGTCTACGATGTGAGATGCCCCCGGTGCATTGGCACTTCCAGGACGAGGGAGGTCTGGATTGATGGTATAGACATAATCGGATTGCACATAAATTAGGTCATATCTCAAAGAAGTTTGGAGAGATTCTTCCTCTGTCTGAGGAAAATGGGATGCGACACCTTTTCCAATGGGTGCTAAAAGGATCCTCAGAAACCAATCTAGATAGACACGACCTTCAAAGGGCGGGGCATGGCATGATCCGAATTTAAATAGGAACACAAAAAATTACAAAGATAACCGTAAATATAGAGATGCGATAGAAATAATACTTCATTTCATTAATGTAAAATACTGAAATATGCTTACAAACAGTATGAAAATGAGACTAGCTCGGCGCTGGTAGCTTATCTCTGAGAAGAGATGTGGTGGCTACATGCCTCTGAACTATGTTACAATGAGGCTCGAGGGCCTTTTTATTATTGAACAATAAGAGCAAACCCTAAACAACCAAAACCCTAACCCGAGGAGATGTAACACCAAGAGTTTATGGGCCCCGTTGGGGTTAGTTGGGTAGCCAACTTCCCAGGGTCGTGACTTGGTCATATTTTCTCTATTTGACACGCATGATACCCCATTGGAAAGATCTCTCCGAGGACTATGACAAAAAAATGACTTATTAGAAGTTGCTGGCGGTAGATTGCCAAACAAACATGTTTAGGGCCTCAAAACGGCTTTAGAAGTTTAGGACTTGAAAAAATGCTAAAAATAGTAAATTGTGCTACAATTAAGGAAACTAAAAAACTAAAAGAGACAATGGTGGGGGTCCAAGTGGAATTGGTGGGTGGAAACCAATATCCGCCTGGATCATTCATGTCCCCTTAGGAAGCAATGGTCCCCATTGCGTTGAGTTCCTCCATAAGATGGGGAAACTTTTGCTGAACTTGGTCCTTGGTGAGATGTTTTGCAATCTCTAATGTGTCTAGTAATGGTGGGAACCATGCTTGAGGGTGGTCCACAGTAAACACTCGGTGCAAGGAAAGGAATGGGGGAATGATGTGATCTAAAGCATTGTTTCCCACATCTTTGTTAATGATGTAAGGACCATATCAGAGTGGTCTAAGCTTCCGATGGGCTCTAGTAAGGAATTCTTTCTGCAAATGCAACCAAAATTTGTCGTCCACCTGAAACTTGTGTGACACTTGGTGTTGATCATGTCACTGCTTGTACTTGGCATTTTCTAAAATGGAGTGAAAATATATCGACCTGTTGGGTAGAGGTGCTCCAGGAGTCAGATCGAACAAATGCTTGACCTGACAGTGTAATTGTACCCCTGTCGATGAGGAGAAGATGTCCCTGTATCCTTTGATGACCATATCCACCTACTTCTACTGCGTGGAGGAACCCTTCCCGAAGGCCATGGATGTGGCTACGATCTTCCCCGTACTTTGAGAGCGAAACAGAAAGAAAATAATTTTCCTAGTCTGGCAGATGATCTTACTGCCTTTCTTAGTAGAGATCAAAGAAGTGGCGGTAGGTGGGGCTGCCTCCAATATCCTGTATAATGTATTACACAAAGAAATAATAACAGCACGAGGCCTTGAATCATACACAACATGTCGCTTCCACAAGTATGGTTGGCCTAATAATACATCACAAACATCTAGAGGTGCAACATCACACAATACCTCATTTGGGAAGGGCTTGATGTTGTAGGGAAGGCGGCACTGCTGGCGGAATCAGAGATCGCGTCCTTGGAGAAGCCACCCGATGATGTACAGTTGTGGGTGTGGTATGGTCGGTAGTCCCAACTGCTTCACGACCTTTGCTGAAATGAGGTTCTTTTGGCTCCCACTGTTAACAATGAATTGCAACGACAAACCCTTCACCCACATCTATGAGTGGAAAAGATGCTCTCCCTCCTCTGGATCTTTGGGCTCATTCTTCTGTATCTTAGCGGTGGTAACAATGGCGCTGGGCTCCACATCAATGATCTGCTTCCCTTTGTCATTCCTCTTGTCGGGTTATGACTCAGGGTCGAAACATGCCTCTAATTCTGAAGCCTTCAACTCAGCCACCAACAATTGCTTGGCCCAACACTCACTTGTGCTGTGAGTGGGGCTCTTGTGGAACTCACACCACTTTCCTATGTCCTTCTTTGACTTCGTGGTGTTGTTCTTTTCTTGCAACTTTGACGGGTTGTCTTGGGTCACCCCGCCTTGGCTTTGTCCTTTGTTCTTCCGATTTGCAAATCCAAAGTCTCACTTCTTTTGTTTAAACTTCTACTTGATCTTGACAGTGTATCGGTACGCCGTGCAGACCGAGGATATGTCCAAGAACTCCATTTCGTCCTGGATGTACCTGTGTAGGCAGCCACGTTATTTGAGTACCAAATTTTTCTTAGAATCCTTGATACCTAACTTCATACAAAGGGTATTAAAAGAATTGGTAAACTCTGGCACATCTTGGTCCATTCCCTGTCGCAATGTGGTCCACTTTATGTATTTGTCCTCGTAGCTCCCGACAGGGTAGTACCGCTCCTTGATGGCATCCCAAAATGAATTCCAAGTGGGAGTGGTTGAAAGTAGTGAGTTCATACTTTCATCCTTCTATTCATAATAGGTTTCCCACCAGTCCTTGACATGGGGGGCGACTTTGAGAAGAGAAAAAGTAATATTTTCTCGGCTGGAAAAATCATGAACATAAAAATATCCTTCGAGCAGATTGAACCCTTTATCTACGACATCTACATCTATTTGACCCTCAAATATGGGGATTTCAAAGTTAACTTGTACCTTAAAGGGTGTGGCGTTTCCAGAGTAGCTATTAGATGCGTCACCCTTGGGTAGCCACTGAAGGATCTGGGCAAAGTTTTCCATCATCGCGTTCCTTTGTTGCTCGAGGGCTTCTTCAAGCAAGATTTTGATAGGATCTCCTGCCCCCTCGTCTTTCTTTTCATCCACCATGGGAGGCCGTCGAGATTTGCAAGGTTGGTATTGCAAAGGTTCAACTAGTTCAATCCCTAACTCCTTATATCCCAACCTCGTTGGGGACATGCAAAGAAAAACATAGAAAGGGCAGACCGCCTCTGATACCACTGATCCGAATTTAAACAAGAATGCAACAAATTACAGAGATAAGCATAAATACAGAGATGCAATATAAATAATACTTCATTTCATTAAAGTAAAATACTTAAATATGCTTACAAACAATATGGAAATGAGACTAGCTTGATGATGGTAGCTTACCTCTGAGTAGATATGTGGTGGATACATGCCTCTGAACTATGTTACAATGAGGCTCAAGGGCCTTTTTATTATTGAAAAATAATAGCAAACCCTAAACAACCAAAATCATAACCCGAGGAGATGTAACACCAAGAGTTTATGGGCCCCGTTGGGGTTAGTTGGGCAACCAACTTCCCGGGGTTGTGACTTGGTCATATTATTTCCGTTTGATGTGCATGATACCCCGTTGGAAAGATCTCTCCAAGGAATACAACAAAAAATGACTTAATACAAGTCTCTGCAGTAGATTTCCAAAAAAATGTCGTTTAGGGCCTCAAAATGGCTCTGGAAGTTTAGGACCCGAAAAAATGCTAAAAATAGTAAATTGTGCTACAATTAAGGAAATTGAAAAACTGAAAGAGACAATGGTGGGGGTCTAAGTGGAATTAGTGGGTGGCCACCAATATCCACCTAGATCATGGCATGTGCTCCTCCTTCTACTCCACTCTTGAACATGGTCAGAAAGGTGAGTGGTAGAGGGCTAACGAAATGAGGTTAATAGCTTCGTACCAGTGTCGTACTGGAGAGGTAACTGAAAATATGAGAGGAACTCTTTAGCAAGCATCGTGAAAATGGAATGAGATGTGGCGGGTTGGTCTACATACCATTTTGCAGCGTCTCCAGTGAGCGTGCATTGGAACAACTGAAGACGAATGGAGTCATCGGTAATGGAGTTGGATGAACACCACATGTGGAAGGAGCGGACATGATTGGTAGGGTCCTCTCCAAAATTACCCTCAAAATTTTGGATGTCTGAGGGGAGCTTAGTTGGCATAACAGGCCAACCAACATCTTCGTGTACGGGATCATTTATCAACTGGCTAAAATCCGGTAGACTTAATGCAACCATAAAAGGGAGCATGGGCGTCGCCGAAACGGTTCCTGAGACTGTTCTGCTTGATGTGACCACCCGGGTAGAATCGGAGCCAACACCAGGTTGGGTTCCTGCACCAACTGTGGTCCAAACATGGTGACGATGTGCGGTGAAGGAGGCTCAAAATTAGATGAGGAATCAGATGAACCAGGAGAAGAGTCGGTATGGGGACTCGGGGGACTATGAACTCGAACCCTGTGGGGAAGAGTAATATGCCCAAGAAGAAACTGGGGGTGAAGGCTCAAGAGTCTCCGTGACAAATGCCTTGGTGGCACAATGGTGGTAAGACACACGTGGCCCAGAAGTGGTGAACGGAGATCAACAATATGCCTTTGTCTCAATGAGGGGAGATAAATTTATTATGTTAAGTCTTGGCTTGGCGGTGTAAACCAAGCACCCTTCACTTAAGGTGTGCTTGTGTGTGCAAGTGTGTTTATTGATTAAGCCCAGATCGTGTTTGTAAAAAGGAAAAAATCTTGCTGAAAATAAACTAAAATTAACAACAGAAAATGAACAACAAAACAATTAACTAAACCCCACCCAAACTGGGTTTGCAAACACTGTGCTGGTTGGTGGCGAAATTGACTGAAAACACACTAAAAAGGTCAAGAGATCTAATTGTCAGTATGACTGGGTCTCATCATTTCCCTTTGAATTGGTTGTTTCATGTTCATGATCCATACACTTGATGGTCCAGTGATGCAACAAATTGTACTAGTGATTCCCGGGTGTGTATGAGATGTTTCAGACCTCATGAGGGGGTGGCCCTTCAGGTAGCCCCCCACATGCATGGACACATTCCTATTATGCTACAACCTCAGATGTAGTTCTGCAGATTTGATAGGTTTGGTTCCTACCGATCGCAAGGTTCATAACATGCACGTCTCCTTCAGATGGTCCATTCGGTTTTGCAGAGCCCTTCCCTGTTCAACAGGGCTTCTTCGATTGTTCTACCCTCCCTCCCACCCATTTTTTGAGGGAAGGTCCATTATATATCATGTACTCAGATATTATTGTATTTAGTCATGGCTCATGTTTTTCCAGGTGCATTATGTATATGGGACACATTGTATTATTTTCTGGCTTAGTTATGCCAGTATGTCATGTACCATTTAGCATGTACTTCATTGCTCAGATTTATGTTTGCTCAGATTTATGTTTTTGGGTGCACCATTATTTTTGTACTAAGTTATCTCGGTGGGTACAAGTATGCCTCCCCCACCTCATTGAGGTCTGGTACCACAACATAAAAGGAGACTTGAATTGGTCTCGCCCCCTCTGTCCCTATCCTCCTTCACTTCAACTCTATTGGTCTCTCTCTCTCTCTCTATCTCTCTGACTCCACTTTGTTTTCTAGTGATTGTGTATTTACAATGTACTTTGGTCATACGTTTTTCTCCTAACACTCGTACGTTGGGGGGAAATCTGTTATCACCAAAAAATTGATCATCTAGCCTAATTTACTAGATTGATAGAAGTACACCACGTAACGTCAATTTTACCATAGTAAAATTGCTTTCATTGTGAGAAATTACTTAATAAACCACCTTTGTTAAGTAATTTATAATTAAACCCATGAAGAATAATTAAATAAATCATTGTTTATTTGATTTTCTTATAGGAATAATTAATTAAACCATTGTTCAATTATTATTCCTTGTCATATTTGACCCAATTATGAAAAATCATCAGATAATTATTAATTATCTTATTTTTCTCTAAGAATAATTAATTAATCACTAATTAATTATTATTCCTTGTCAAATTTGACTAAATCCCTTAGGAATAATTAAATAAATCATTATTTGTTTATTATTCCTTAACCAATTTCTTGAGGTGATAAACAAATCATTTATTTATTTATTATTTCTAAATAAAAGTTTAAATTATTTTTCCCTCGTAACCAAATATAATAAGATATTCCAAGTGGCTATTCCAAGAATGGGGTTAATAATATTTTTTTATTGCTCATTATTCGAGGATAACTCAATATTTTGTTATAAATAGAAGGGTTTCCCATTCATTATTCATTTTTGATTATTTTCATTTTTGCACTCACTACTGTAACTCTGATTATTTTCTTTGTCACACAACTCTTTTTCCATTTGAGTTCCAATTGAGCTCAAACATTTTATTTGATGGGTTTACACATTATAGAGGAGAGAGACTCTATCAAAAAGCTGAAGACATTTGAGGATAGCCAAGAACCCATCCCATAGAGGGGGACTGGTAACATTTATTTGTTCCCTTCACAGGTGTTATAATAAAATCTATTCTTTGTATGTGGTTTCCATTAGATGACTAGAGTTATTCAAGAAGAAATTGAATATTCTCTTTGTAATAACTTTGGTCATAAGAAACTAAATGTGGAAGCAGAATGGGGCCATCTTACCAACATGAAAAAAAGACAATGCCACCCAAGTTATGGAAGAAAAAATTATAGACTCTAAATATTATGGTCTAGCCTTGTATGCAAGAGATCAAGAAAATTTGTGGTACATTCACATCAAATGTTCAAAGCATATGAAAAGTGACAAAGATGAGCTTATTTCTGTGAATTAAATAAGGAAATAAAATAATGTAACTTTTGGTAATAATTGTTGGGTTGTGCTATATTCTTTCCACGTAGTTAACAGGGGGTTTGAGGGGCACCCGTAACCCCACTTTATCGCTGCCCCGGAAAATTTTGGTTTTGGACCCTATGTTAGGTTGGGTGGACCCACCTATGGTTTTGTGCATGATTTTCGCACATGTTTTTTGGACGCGATGGTTTTCGGTCCATGGTATTGGACGCGATGGTTTTCGGTCCATGGTATTGGATGCTTCGGCATGTATAAATATGTATTATAACATTGAAAGGAATATAATGAAAAATCAAGCTGGTAGTCCCGGTTTTGGGATCCAGGGGAAAATCTCTGTGTATATGTGTTTTATGTGTTCTGCTCTCGCATTATTTATTTTTTGTGTTTTAGAATTCGTATGCAGAATTCATATGCAGGTAATTTCTGTACGGGGTTAAAACCTACATTTGGTATTAGAGCCAGGTTTGGCTTCAAGGGGACACCTTTGTTGCTGAGGGGTTTCACTTGGGCCTGTGGTAGACCCTGTTCAGTGGGAGATCTGCGAGATTGATTCTGGTGGTGAAAGAAGATGGCGAGTAGTGGAAAGATAGAGATCGAGAAATTTAATGGTCAGAGTTTTGAGTTGTGGAAACTCAAGATGGAGGATCTGTTGGTGGATAAAGATCAATGGATCGCGATAGATCTGGGTACTAAACCAGCGATATTGTCCGATGAAGAATGGAAGAAGTTTGATCGGAAGGCAAAGAGCATAATACGATTGTGTGTCTCAGATTCAGTATTGCTGAATGTATCAGGGGAAGTTACAATGAAGGCTTTGTGGGACAAGTTAGGGACTTTGTACCAATCTAAGTCTCTGGTGAATAAACTGTTCCTGCGAAAAAAGCTATATAACCTGAGGATGAAAGATGGAGACTCGGTGACAGAGCATCTGAATGCATTTAATATTGTCGTAAGTCAGTTAGCATCTGTTGATATTAAAATTTCAGATGAAGATAAGTGCATTAGTTTGTTGTGTTCTCTACCAGATTCGTGGGATAGTCTGGTTATTGCAATAGGTAGCAATGCAACTGCCTTGGAGTTTGATGAAATAGTCTCAGCCTTGCTAATGGAGGAGATGAGACAGAAAAATATGGAAAGCCAAAATGGTGATGCCTTGTTTGTACGAGGACGGTCCCAGAACAGAAACAAAAATAAGTCATCGAGTGGGAGATCTAAATCTAGAGTGAGATCTAAATCTCCAGGAAAACCTGTAAAGGTGGTGTGCTGGAAATGCAGAAAGAAAGGCCATTTCAAAAGGGACTATAAATCTAAAGCTCTTGACAAAGGAAAGGGATCTGATGAGGCTCCTTCTGCAAAGGCGAAAACCACCTTAGATAAAGGTGGGGATGTGTACTTGGCTTCTTCAAGTACGCATGTAGATCATGAGGCATGGTTGATTGACTTAGGTGCATCCTTTCACTTCACTCCCCATAGAGAGTGGTTCTGTGAATATGAGAAATATGATGGTGGTGATGTCTTCTTGGGGGATGACAGGAAGGCTAGAATCATTGGTCGTGGAAAAGTAAAGTTGAAGCTGCAAGGTGGAAGGGTTAGAACACTTTCGGGTGTTCTGCATATTCCTGCATTATCCAGAAATCTGATTTTTGTTAGCAAGTTGGATGATGCAGGTGTAAAAACAGTGTTCAAGAAGGATACCTACAAGATGGTTCGGGAAGCATTGGAATTGATGCGGGGAGTTCGGATTGGAACTATGTACAAGCTGCAAGGTAGCACTGTTGTTGATGGGTGCAACAGTTCCGTGGTTCCTGAAAGTGGAGCAAAAAATATAGTGGTCTCTGGAGAAAAGACCATGCTGTGGCATCAAAGGCTTGGACATATTAGAGAGAAGGGCCTTCAAATACTTCATGGTAAAGGTATGGTAGAAGGTATGAGTAATAGCTCTCTGGATTTTGTTTTCTGTGAAAATTGTGTATACGGGAAGCAGAATCGGGTGAGTTTCCCCTCTGGTGGTGAGAGGGTGAAACATATATTAGAGCTTGTGCACAGTGATGTGTTTGGACCTGTAAAGGTTCCATCACTGGGTAAGTCTGTGTACTATGTATCATTTATAGATGACTTCTCAAGGAATACATGGATATATTTCCTTAAGAAGAAATCTGAAGTCTTTGATAGGTTTAAGGAATTTAAGGCTCTAGTGGAAAACTAGAAAGAGAAGAAGATAAAGGTGTTGAGAACAGATAATGGTGGAGAGTTTTGTAGTAACGAATTTGAAGAATTTTGCAAGAAGTGTGGTATAGCACGGCAGAAGACTACTCCATATACACCTCAAAAAAATGGAGTTGCAGAAAGAATGAACAAGACGTTGATGGAAAGGGCAAGAAGCATGCTCAGTGGTGCCAGGTTAGGACAAGAATTCTGGGTAGAGGTGGTGGATACTGCATGTTACTGGTCAACAGGTCACCTTCATTAGTGTTGGAGGATAAGACTCCACAAGAGGTATGGACTAGTAAGAAGCCCTCTCTTTCACATCTAAGGGTATTTGGATGTGATGCATATGTACATGTTCCAAAGGAGAAACGAACCAAGTTAGATAGTAAATCTGAAAAGTGCATCTTTGTTGGGTCTAAGGATGGTTTAAAGGGCTATAAGCTTTGGAACCCAGTAACAAGGAAGGTTGTGTACAGCCGAGATGTGGTGTTAAGAGAAGTGAAGGATGTTATTAAACATGAATTCCAACCAAAGGAACCTGAGAAGATAGAGATTGAGCTAAAGGAGGAAGAATCAGACTCTATAGCAGAGGAGGAATCAGAAGATGAAGAGCCACAAACTCCAACTGTGAGAAGATCAATTCGAGAAAGAAGGCAGCTAGAAAGGTATAGTCCATCTGCTTTTTGTTCAGATTTTGCTTTGTCTGTTACTGATGATGATCCCAGAATTGTGAAGGAAGCAGTGGATTCAAAGGATGGAAAACTCTGGAAAGAGGCCATGGTTGATGAAATGGCATCTTTACACAAAAATGAGGCTTGGGATCTGGTGGATTTGCCGGCTGAAAGGAAACCCATTGGTAACAAATGGGTGTTCAAAAAGAAGATAAATGCAGAAGGAAAAGTGGAGAAATACAAAGCTCGGTTGGTAGTAAAAGGTTATTCCCAAGTGCTGGGAATTGATTTTGGTGATATTTTTTCTCCTGTTGCCAAGGTAACTTCTATTAGATTACTTTTATCTGTTGTTGCTGCTTTTGATTTTGAGGTAGAACAGATGGATGTGAAGACAACAATTCTTCACGAGGATTTGGAAGATGAGATCTACATGAAGCAACCTGAAGACTTTGCGGTGAAGGGTAAGAAAGAACTGGTATGTAAGTTAAAGAAGTCTCTATATGGGTTAAAACAGTAACCAAGGATGTGGTATAAAAAATTTGATACATTTATATGGGGACTTGGCTTCACCAGAAGCAAAGTAGATCACTATGTGTATTTTAAATTAATTTGTGACCATGTTATTTATTTGGTCTTGTATGTGGATGATATGTTGTTGGTTGGAAATGACAAAGAAGTTATCCAGGATTTGAAGACCCAATTGTCCTCCAAATTCGACATGAAATATCTTGGTGCTACAAACTATATTTTGGGCACTGAAATTAAAATAGATCGGGCAAAGAGGAAGCTCTGGTTAAACCAGAGGAAGTATGTCGAGACAATATTGCAGAGGTTTAATATGCAGGATAGTAAACCGGTGAAGGTTCCTATTCCTGTAGGTGTGAGGTTATTTGCCGAATAGTGTCCCAAGACACAAGAAGAGGAAGAGGACATGTCCCGTGTTCCATATGCAAGTGCAGTCGGTAGCCTGATGTATGCAATGGTCTGTACTGGACTAGACATTGCACATGCAGTGGGAGTATTGAGCAGGTTTATGTCAAAACTAGGGAAGGAGCATTGGACAGCAGTGAAGCGGGTTTTCAGGTATTTGCATGGCACTAGTGAATATGGTTTGTGCTACCAAGGAAGACCAGGATTGGACAGAGTGTTGGATATTCATGGCTTTGTTGATGCAGACTGGGCTGGAGATCTGGATCAAAGAAGATCTACAAGTGGGCATGTGTTTAACCTATTTGGAGGTGCAGTCATTTGGATGAGTAAGAAACAATCTGTAGTGGAAATGTCAGTTATAGAGGCAGAATACATGGCAGCCACTCATGCAAGCAAGGAAGCAGTTTGGTTGCAGAGGTTGTGTTCAAGTATGGGGTTAGTACAAGAAGCTATAAGGATAGACTGTGACAGCCAAAGTGCAATTTTCTTGGCAAAGAACCCCGCATATCATTATAAGACAAAGCACATTGATGTTCAGTATCACTTTGTGAGGGATATGATAGAAGAAAAAAAGGTGTTGCTGGTAAAGGTGGACACTTTGAAGAATACTGCAGATGCATTGAAAAAATCTGTGAGCTCTGAGAAATTTTCTTGGTGTAGAGAGACAATGGGCATTTCAGGGCTGGAAAAATGACTAAGCTCTCTTGTGGCCCCTTGTGGAAAGAAAACAACAAGTGGGAGAATGTTGGGTTGTGTTATATTCTTTCCACGTAGTTAACAGGGGGTTTGAGGGGCACCTGTAACCCCACTTTATGGGGTCCGGGGCAGCGCCCTGGAAAATTTTGTTTTTGGACCCTATGTTAGGTTGGGCAGACCCACCTATGGTTTTGTGCATGATTTTCACACATGTTTTTTGTACGCGATGGTTTTCGGTCCATGGTATTGGACGCAATGGTTTTCGGTCCATGGTATTGGATGCTTCGGCATGTATAAATATGTATTATAACATTGAAAGGAATATAATGAAAAATCAAGCTGGTAGTCCCGGTTTTGGGATCCAGGGGAAAATCTCTATGTATATGTGTTTTATGTGATCTGCTCTCGCATTATTTATTTTCTGTGTTTTAGAATTCATATGCAGGTAATTTTTGTACGGGGTTAAAACCTATAATAAGTCACTTGCTGCTATCAAAGAAAAAGGAACTGTGTTGTTAAAGAAAAATGTCAAGGCTGGAAATGTATTATTTTTTGATGGATTAAGACATAACTTGTTAATGTTAGTGAAATGTGTGACCAAGGGAATGAAGTTGTTTTCAGATCAAAGAATTGCGTGGTAAGAAATATGGATACAAGTAAGATCATAATAAAGGGAACAAGAATTCCAAGCAACGTCTATGTCTTAGAAGGCACCCAAGAGCATTGTTATTTGAGAAAATTTGAAGAAAGCTAGCTTTGGCACAAAAGTTTGGGACACCTTAGCTTTTCTCAACTATATAAATCAAGGAGAATGGGAGCAGTACGTGACTTTCCCAATATCTCTCCACTGAAAATAACATCTGCAAATCATGCCAATTTAGTAAGCACACCAGAGTTCAGTTCAAACCTAAAGAAGGTACTTTGAGTAAGCCACTTGAACTTATTCATACTAATTTATGTGGTCCTATGAGAAATAAGTCTCCTCATGGTGAACAATACTTCATATTATTCATTGATGACTTTATGAGAATGTGATGGATTGGCTTACTAAAACATATAGATGAAGCATTTGATAAATTTAAAGTATTTAAGGCTTTGGTAGAAAATGAGTTAGATATGAAAATAAAATGTCTCAGATTTGATAGAGGAGGAGAGTATATATAAGGTGATCTTTTCAATTTTTGTGAACAACATGGCATCAAAAGACAATTTTCCATAGCTAAGACTCCTCAACCAAATGGAGTGGTAGAAAGAATGAAAAAAATAATCCAACAAATGGCGCATGCCATGCTTGATGAGTCAGGAACACTTCACACCTTTTGGGGAGAAGCAACACATACAATCATGGATATTCTTAATAAAGCTTATGTTCGAGTAAATAGTGATAACACTCCACATGAGCTATGGTTTGGTGAGCCTACAACTGTTAAACATTTTAGATTTTTTGGAAGAAAATGTTACATAAAGAAAAATGATGATAAGCTTGGAAAGTTGGAATCTAGAGATGATGAAGGAATCCTCCTTGGATATTCTTCTAGAAGCAAGGGATATAAATGTTATAATAAAAGGATTCAAAATATTGTTGAATGCATAGATGTTGTGATTGATGAAGCATCCACAGGTACCAAAACAAAAGCACCAACATATGACAAACCTCTCCTTACCACAAGCCAAAAGGTTGTAGGAGAAGCATTAGAAGAAGGAAATGAAAATATAGACACATTAGAAAAGACTCCATCAAGGTATGTTAAGAAAAACCATCCTGAATCTCAAATTCTAGGTGAAAAGAAAGCATGAACAAAGACTAGAAGAACTCTTGTTAGAACTTCTAGTCACTTGGCCTTACTATTCACAATTGAACCTCAAAATGTGAATCAAGCAAGAAAAGATGAATATTGGGTTAAGGAAATGCATGAAGAACTTGATCAAATAAAAAATAACCATACATGGGAATTAGTACCAAGGCCTCATGATAAAAATGTAATTGGGACAAAATGGGTAGTCAAGAACAAACTGAATGAAAATGGAGAAGTAATTTGAAACAAATAAAGACTTGTATGTAAAGGATATGCTCAACAAGAAGGGATAGACTTTGAAGAAATATTTTCACATGTAGCCAAACTTGAATCCATTAGAATTTTTCTTGCATCTTCAAGCTTTCATAACTTTAAGTTATATCAAATGGATGTTAAATGTGCATTCTTAAATGGGGATCTAGAAGAAGAAGTCTATATTGATGTCAAAGGGGGAGAGAAGCTTGGTGTTTAGAGAAGAATGTTTGGTGAGAAGTCTTGGTATTTGTAGGTGTGTTTGTAGGTATTCACAAGTGATGACCAAACACCAAAGTGGTTGGTGTAAAGTCCAAAGGGGGAGATTATTGGCATTATGGATAATGTGTTGTCCTTGATGGAAACCTACTTGATAAAGATATCAACATGATGGTCATGCAAATGCTATAAATGGTATGAATAGGGAAATGACAAATCAAAGATAAATGAATGTTAAAAGTGAGGTTTGAGAAAGTATACACATATCTTATGAATAAGGGTTGTGTACATATGCTGGTCCTACAACAGAAAGTTGTGTACAAAATCCAAACCATGGTATTTTGGATACCAAGGGTCATTACCATGGTATTGTCCCATAATAATGGGTGTGGAAACTATTATTTCATCCTTTCAAAGAATACCAACGACATTACTAAGGGATTGACCTAAGGTATTGGCTAAGGCTAAATCTATATAAGGAGATGGAGGTCAAGGTGTTATGTGTGCAAGTAATGAGCTATACACACGTCATTTGATTTGGAATAGGTGTGCACCAGGAAGCAAGGAGAAAACTCAGATATGAAACATTTGGAAGTTTGTTGACCTATATGTTTGATTGATTTACTTGTTGCAAATGTCGAAGTACCTAACAATGTTATGAACCAGCTCAAGAAAAGATAGAAAAGATAGATCAACGCCTTAGAATTCAACCTCTTCGAGGGGGCAAGCTCCTTTACATTACATAAATGAACAATTCTTCGATGATTCAAATGAAAAAACCTCCTTTCTATATATAGGAGTCTAAGGAGTCACAATATAATCCAGCTGACCTAACAATAATAATATAAAGCCACAAAAATAACAATAGAGGGATTCTATGGGGCACAGTAATAACAATATGGGGGCAATAGGGGCACAACAATATTAATAAGGGGTATAACTACAATAGTAATGGGGTAATCACTAGTATTATAGGGACCCAACATGCCCCTCTCCTTCAAAAATGTGTTGTCCTCAACGCTTGAGTAGTTCTGGATACTTCTGCATAAAATTATCATCCTCCCATGTGGAATCTTCATCGGATAAGTTCTTCCACTTGATAAGATACTCTGAAATTGATCGATTTCGTAGCTGTCAAGTTCTTGTTTCTGTGACTGCTTCCGGTTCCAATATAATTTTTCCTTCCTCGTCAAGTTCTGGCAATATTGTTTGAACTGGGAGCTTGTCGCCATAACCTTCTTTAAACGTGAAACATGGAAAACTGGGTGCAGTCGAGAAGTTGCAGGAAGCTCCAATTTGTATGCCATAGTACCAATCTTTTGCAACACCTTGTATGGACCATAATACTTTGGTGATAATTTATTATCCTTCTTAGCTTGCTTGAGGGAAATTTGCTTATATGGTTGTAGCCGTAGGAATACCCAATCACCTACATCAAAACTTATTTCACTGCGATGTTGATCTGCCTGTTGTTTCATTCTATTATGTGCCAACACAAGGTTATCCTTTAAGAGTTGGAGGACTTGTTGTTGATGTTCAATGTGATGTTCCATTGCTTGAACCTTAGAATTTTCTCTTAAATATGATGTGATGGTTGGTGGATGATACCCATAAAGTGCCATAAATGGGGTCATTTTTGTTGCTGTATGGAAGGAAGTGTTATACCACCATTCAGCCAGAGGCAACCATTTGACCCATTGTGTCTGTTTATCAGATACAAAGCAACGAAGATATCCTTCCAAACATTTGTTTACTATCTTAGTTTGCCCATCAGATTGAGGATGATAAGATGAGCTATGAGCTAACTGAGTACCAAGACAAGAAAATAATTCTGTCCAAAAATTTCTAGTGAAAATGGGATCTCTGTCACTTACAATAATCTTTGGGTTTCCATGTAGCTTTTGAATTGTTCCATAAATGCAGTAGAAACTGTACTGGCTTTAAATGGATGTGATAATGCACAAAAGTGTGCATACTTGGTAAGTATGTCAACTACCACCATGATGACACTCTTTCCCTCAGACTTGGGTAAACCTGTGATAAAATCCATTGAAACCTCCTCCCAACGTTGGCTTGGAATGGATAAAGGTTGTAATAGACCCGGTGTCTTAATTGTTTCAACTTTATTTTGTTGGCAAACCAAACATTCTGCCACAAACTTTTGAATATCTGATTTAAGGCCATCCCAAAAAAATTCCTTCTTAACCCTGTGGTAAGTTTTTAAAAATCCTGAGTGCCCTCCTAAGGGAGAAGTGTGCAATTCCATAAGAATCTTTTGTTTTAGCTGGGAATTCTTACATAGGTATAAGTGATCTTTGTACCATAATGAATCATTTTGCCAGCTAAATGTATCAGACGTACTGGAATCTTGTTGTAACTTTCGAATAAGTGCCCACACTTCTTCTTCATTCTTCCATTCCTCCCTTGCTTCGTTTATCCAATTTGGTTGGATAATATAAATGGCGCACAACAATGCTTCCACATCCTCATCCTTTCTTGAGAGTGCATCTGCCACCACATTTTGCTTCCCTTTTTTGTAGATGATTTCAAAGTCATAACCCAACATCTTTGTGACCCACTTTTGTTGCTCTTCAGAGGATAATCTTTGTTCTAAAAAGTATTTAAGGCTATAATGATCTGTTTTTACATTGAAGTGTCTTCCCATTAGGTAGGGTCGCCATTTCATAAGTGCATGGAGTATTGCCAACATTTCCTTCTCATAAATAGCTTTGCTTAAAAACTTTCCCTTGATTGGATGACTTTCAAACGCAATGGGTCTTTCATCTTGCATTAGAACAACACCAATTCCATTTCCTGAAGCATCACATTCCACAATAAAGGTTTTTGTGAAGTCTGGTGTAGCTAAGACCGGTGCTTGGCACATTGCCTCTTTAAGATGTTCAAAGGCCTTTGTTGCTTCTGGAGTCCATGAAAATGCATATTTCTTCAATAATGTTGTTAGAGGTGCTGCTATTCTCCCATAATTCTTAACAAACTTGCGATAATACCCTGTCAACCCGAGAAATCCTCGCAGATGCTTTATGGATGTGGGGATTTTCCATTCCTTAATGGCTTTAATTTTTCTAGGGTCTACCTTAACTCCTTCATGAGATACAATATGACCCAGATATTCCACCTCCTGGACTCCAAAGAAACATTTGGATCTTTTTGCATATAATTGTTTCTCCTCCAATAGTTGTAGCACCCTGTCAACATGTTCAACATGATCCTTCCAAGACTTGCTGTAGATTAGTATATCATCAAAAAATGCTAACACAAATTTTATAAGGAATGGTTTGAAAATTGAATTCATCAAACCTTGAAATGTTGAAGGTGCATTAGTAAGGCCAAAAGGCATGACCAAAAATTCATAATGACTCTCATGAGTTCTAAATGCTATTTTCAGAATGTCTTCAGTCTTCATTCTGATTTGATGATATCTTGAACGAATATCCAACTTGGTGAAGTAAATTGATCCATGAAATTCATCCAGTAATTCATCAATGACAGGTGTTAGACTCCGTCTTGTCAGCCCGCTGCAATCAAATTCTCCAAGGTTCATTTCTCGTCATTCATTGATGTTACTGTGGTCCAGAAAAGAGTCATTTCAGAGTCAAGGTTTTATAGTTGGTCTTCAAACTTGTCAAATGATTCCTACAGGCTAGAAGAAGGTTTAGTGAGTTTATATTTCAAGATGGTTATCAATGCAAGATTTATTCTTCTTCAAAACCCTGTTTTGAAGAAGAAATCGTTAAATGTGTTTTCAAATATGTAATTATTGAAAATTTTCGATAGAAAGCATGATGTTTTTCAGAGCAGATTTAAGGAAAGTGCTCTCCATGCCAATGATGAGAATGATTCCTTTACACCTGAGGAACTTCGGCAGCAGGCCCAGGAGGAGAAAAAGAAATATCATACTCTTAAGAAAGAAGGAAAAGGTGAGGAAGCATTACAGGCATTTAAACGAGGCAAGGAGCTCGAATGCCGTTCTGAAACTTTAGAGCTTTCTTTGAGAAAGAGCATGAGAAGGGCTGTCATCATTGCTTGATGAAGTTGCTTTCAGTTTCAGTGGTGGGAAGGACTCTACGGTTTTGTTGCCTCTTCTACGGGCAGGATATGCTCCTGTTGAAATGGGAGAACATGGAGGTAGTGAACATGTATGCTCTAAATTGAAGCATCCAATAAGGACAATCTATTTTGAAAATCCGGGGGCATTCCGAGAAATCAATGCGTTCACATACGAGACGGCAGAAACCTATGACTTGCAGATGGAGATTATTCGGCTTGATTTTAAGTCTGGTTTAGAGGCACTGCTAAAGGAAAAGCCTGTCAAAGCAATCTTCCTTGGTACCCGTATAGGCGACCCTAATGCGGTATATTAGCACAGGCGAGGGAATGAAAATTTTCAGAATACATATCTTGGGTTGGTCAAGAACAATTCTACCCAAGCTCAGAAGGATGGCCACCTTTCATGAGAGTGAATCTCATCTTGGATTGGTCATACAGAGATGTATGGGCTTTTATTCTTGCATGCAAAGTTCCATATTGCACGCTTTATGATCAAGGATATACTTCAATTGGAAGCATTCACGATACAGTACCAAATGGGTTGCTGTGTATTAACAATTTATCTGGTGATAAAGAAAAATTCAGATATTCCATAGGCTGGGCAGTCACTCATCGGGTAGTAATTCCTAATGATATTGATACTATCTCTGAAACAGTTGAACAACAGATTCAAGTTAGTGACATGGTGTTTATCTTTGGCGGCGTTGGACCTATTCATTCAGATGTTTCGTTGGCTGGAGTTGCGAAAGTCTTTGGTGTGCGCTTGGCTCCTGATGAAGAATTTGAGGAATATCTGAGACAGTTCATAGGAGAAGAGTGCTCTGGTTATCAGAATGAGATGGCTCGGCTACCTGAGGGAGATCTGTTCAGTAAACCATATAATTCCAAAAAGACTCGTAAATATTCCCTCAACTTTGTGCATGAAAATTTTATTACTTCAAGGTAAGCTGCAATTCTCATTTGTAACGTGACGCTGAGAAATATGATTGAAAATTGGACGGGCTAATTAAGCTCGTTTTCAAAATTGGAAACTGGAAGGTGCGCGACGCGTTGGAGGTGTGCGCTACGCACCGGGCAGTGCGCTACGCACTGGGATAGCACGCTACGCACTCAGTCCAGCAAAAATTTGTTTATATTCATGCAACCAGAACTCAAACAAACTCATTCCAAATCTCGCAAGTAGGCTTCTAAAGGTTGCTCAGTAGATTTTAGCATGATTGTGGTGTTGTTAGCTTGCAAGTTTTGCTGTATCGCCCAATGCTTACAGTTCATTTAGAGGCTCAGATTTTCGCCTGGACTCAGTTGTTTTGGTTTCAACGACAAAACAATGGCTCTGCAAGCTATTTTAGCGCGTGATCAAATCTAATTCAGGTTTGTAACAACTGGGCGTCAGCTGGCACGGAATTTAGAAGCGCAGTCACTGAATGACCTGGGTTTTTCCAAGAGATATGTCCGGTGCCTACAGATATCTGAGGTTGTGAAACAGCATGAAGGATTTGATTGATTTTAGTCGGGAACATAATATGAGGCCATTGCAAGTTTAAACAATTTCCCTCGTCAGATTTCTTCTAACCTGCAAAGTCAGCAGATGCAGCAAGGAGATTCTGTTGGAAGCATTCAAGGATTAGTTTCAGACCATAACAGTGTAAAAAAGAATCCGATGCATGGTAATATGAACAATCACAATGCTACAGCTCTGAAAAAACTATCAAAATCTCTTGCGCCAAAATTCAATGACATCTTGTTCCTTTGGTGGCTCAACGCAAACATCACCATGCAAAAAATAAGCACAGTTGTCATCATGAGCTGAAATTGGCAGAATTTTAGTTTAAAGGTTGTTTTTATTAAATGACCAATGTAACGTGGCAGTCAGAGATCACTGGATTAGAACTGATGACAAGATCGCATGCAGGGAGATGATTTTTTCATATTTTAATTTTTCACAGCCAGGATGTCACATATCTTGTGGCGCGCCCTCTAAAGATTGCAAAGGGACTACGTTGGACCATTTAAAATTATAATTTGAGTGCAAATATTAGTGGGGTGCCGAGATTTTCTTTGCCTTAGTCAATGGGTTATATATTTGGGGGAAAATGAAACATATCCATATCCTGACGAGGACTCTTTGAAACGTGTACTCATTTATGGTAACATGGATGAAAGTGCTCCCAAAGTTACAAATGATATTAATTATAAAAATTTGGTTGTTTTTAAATAGGCAGAGTAAAGTCAAACCCAAATTAAAACGCAGATTACCAACCTAAGCAGAAAAATAGGGACAGATTACTTATCTTAGTCTTCAGTTATGATTTGGAGGGTTCATACTACAGTTTCCACCTTTGTATTGGTCACAGAAAGTCTCGAATGAAAAATGTAGCGCTGTTCTTTAAGAACCGATGAGTGGCTTTTTACTATTTTTTATCATGTCAGTTGAAACAGCTCCATCCTTTTATGGATTGGTTTTCTCCTGAGCTTTATATTGTATTAAAAATCATTTGTAAAGCGGGGAAGTTATTTCTGAGCGCTGGTGGAGAAAAACAGAGTTTCATTGTACAGATTTTGACAGGGATTTTAATAAAAATGCAGCTCTGACCCCTGAGATTCCTGTGGTATGAAATTTAACATTTGTGTCATCCTTTGTTTCATATGTAGCCTGTTATGTTTTCATTTCATTTCATAATCATTTCTAAATGAATACTTTTAAGTGAGAAAGGCAGAATTCAATTTATTTGCTCTGTCTTGAGGAAGTGTTCATATTTAATGTTTTCTTCTGTTTGACAAGGATTCATCTTCTATGCCCTTGTCAACCCCTCTACAGTCCACCCACTCCACAATGCTTCAAATTTGATGTTAAATTTCTTGCCTATCTTGCCTCAGGAGATAATCTGTGTTTTTTGATTATCTTTCTCTGTTTCAAGCTGTTCTTTGCCCATGCAGCCCAGAAAACCCCATCATTAAAACCCCTTTTCCTATCAATTTACTAGCCTAAAATCGGTATTCCTTATTGGTCATCTCAGCCCATTTGAAGATTTGTCTGTCGAGATAGACCTGGAGAGAGCCCTCTCCTGTCCTCGTAGGGCTAGCTACGAGGCTGAGCGTGGTATGATGTTGCCTCGAGTTTTGCCTTCCTCAGCCTGAGGCAAATTCGAATGCTAACATAGTGGCGACCATACTGGGGAAGATGGTTTGCTGTTGATGTGACATTCGACTTGTTGATTGTCTTGTCCTAGTACATGAAATCAAATTGCAGATCTGATGCTGATGGTGGACAGTAGTCGGACACTTATGAAGGCTGAAACTTTCGCCTGGCGACTCCAGCTCGATCCAGAGACTCCAGTGCTCGCTGATTCATTCATGCAATGGTAGGGTATGTGGCAAACCCTGCACTTTGTGAAGCTGTAAAAGATGTTAGAAATTGGTTAGCGGATTTTGAAATTAATGAAGATTTTTTCAGTGCCTTGCTTCAATGTTTGAAATTTCCGAAGTTCCCTTTTGAAGCTAAAACTGGTGTTTGTGAATTAGTTGTTGAAAGAGTTGAGAAGGAGATTCAGTGTTTAGATGAGCAGATCCAGTCATATGATTTCCGAGACCCTAAAACGTTCTTGGAAATCATTCCTCCTTCAAAACAAGCAATAATAGAGTTGCCTACAGATGTTTGCATTGACAATGTGCAGCTGGAAATATGTATTGCGGAATTGGGGCAGCCAACAGAATCTGGCTTCTGCGATCCAATGGCAGCATACATCGAAATGTTTTTCAGTTTGATTGATAGATCAGGCTGTTTTCTATGTGACCAGGATCATTACGTGCATGAAGGGCTACCAGAAATTACATCTGTGTCCTGGTGGAAGCATTCTCAAGCGGCATCATTCTCAGGTTTACTTGAATGGTTGATTTGGCATTTTAGTATTACCTGATCTACTGTTTTTACAGCAAAGTAGGGTAGATTTTGTAAATAAATAAGCAGCCAAAGGGCAGCATTTCATTCTGAGTTTCATTTACAGTTGTAGTGTGAAGTTTGCTGAGCAAGTTTTTCGATCATTTCAGTCAAGTTTCAGTCCATAAATGAGTCGGAAGTCTCGTGTTGTCTGTTGAAATAATGACTCCATTGCCCAATGGACGGAGGCACTGTCTGCTCTTCCAAAGCTCTGCGGTTCTTGGCACCTCCAAGAAGCGGCAGCTGCCATCCCCATTGGAGCCAATGTTAGACTCCGTCTTGTCAGTCTTCCATCAAAGTCAAATTCATCAAAATTTATCTCTCGTCATTTGCAGTCATTTGGGTCAAAAGGAGTTATTTTAAACTTGCACGGGTATTTTGCGCTGATCTGAGAGGGCACCTCAAAACTACATTAAATGTGTTGGGTCCTGTTGTGGGAACTAATTTATTAGCTGTAGAAAATGGACTGAACCACAAAGTATTTTGGTGCTTGTTTTTTGTCTTTCTCGCTGATGCCACTAGGGAGAATAGATGGTTGGCAGCATTAATGGCAGAGTTTGGGAATGATAGCAAGGACATGCTTCTTGACATTGAAATGATACATCGAGAGATTCTATGGCAAGTTGCATTTATTCAGGATTCAAAGGCAGTAATATGTCAAACTCAAGCTGTTGGACCACCTCCTGATGATTCAACGCCCCTTCTATTGATGAGATATTTTCCACTTGCATGAAATTGCTCCAGGCTAAGGTTATATTATTTCTTGTAGAGCAACTCAAGCATTGTACTTTGGATCATGTAAAGGATGATAGTATGTTGTCCCTCATATCTCATGTTTTGGCTCTAATTTTACATGAAGACAATGCAGCTTGTGAAGTAGGTGCTGACAATGGCCTTGTTAGTGTTTTATTGGATATCTTGTTCAGCTTTTGCCTGCAGGTATCAAAAAGTGAGGGCTAGCCAGATTTTAAGTATGTGACACCCATGCTACTAGTTCTTGATAATTTGCTACAGTTGAAGCAAAAAGTTGATTCTAAATTCTGAACTGTCCAAGAAAAAGATGGTGATGCTGAGAATCCTGAGAACTTGCAATCTCCTTCAGCAAAATCGTACAGAGCACATGTTGAATGTCCCTGATGGGTATATAACTATCGAAGAACAGAAAAAATAGGGCCGAAGCCGTGTTTTCATAACAGTGGACAGTGATTGAGGGTGCGCGCTACCCATAGAGTGGGCGCGCTACCCATATAAGGCGCGCTACCCATTGGGCAGGCGCGCTACCCACACAGAGATAGAGTTTAAAAAACGTTTTCTTGCGCCTAGTTTCGTGTTGAATCGACTCCATCGACTTGCAACGGGATGGAAAACCTTCATGTTCTTTGCCAAGGCGATTGAGCATTTGCGTTTTCAGGATTGCAATGTGTCATTCGAAACAACAGAGATAAGCTTTTCTTTCGGTCACACAGCATCAATTACTGTTGCTATACTCCAGGTGATTTGCAGAGATGGATAATTGAGCTGAGAGGAGCCCCTGGCACAATGTATGCCAATGAATCCTATCAACTACAAGTTGATTTCCTTGATCATTATCCCATGGAAGCTCCACAGGTTATTTTTCTCCCACAAGCGCCTCTGCATCCACATATTTATAGCAATGGCCACATATCTCTAGATATTCTGTACGATTCCTAGTCTCCAGCTATGACCGTCAGCTCTATCTGCATCAGCATTCTTTCAATGTTATCCAGCTCTACTGTGAAGCAACGTCCGCCAGACAATGATCGATATGTCAAAAATTGCAGAAATGGTCGATCACCTAAAGAGACTTGCTGGTGGTTCCATGATGACAAGGCATAATTATAACTATTTTGGTCGTGCTTGGTAAAAGGTCTGCAAATTTTACTAGGCATTGTAATTCCTTCCTAAATCATCACGAGATTTGTGAAACATTGTATTTTGCTCCGTGGGTTTTGTTTTGGAGCTTGTCATAGGCTGCATGTTCAGCAGTTTGTAAAGATCTTGTATTTGTGCCTACTATTCCGAAAGGATGGTGATTATCCGCAGCGTTTAGTGTCTACTGCTTGCAAATGAAATTCTAAGGAGATCATTTGTGGGTGGAAGACCATTAGTCATGGTTGAACAGTTTAATGAATGACCGGGAGAGCCATTTGCATGCATATAAACACAAATTTCAATTGCAAAAAGTTTGTTTAAGCAATAGGCTCAAGAAGGTGAAGGAGATGGGACATTTAGAAAACATGGGATATTTATGCACATATTGTATGATATGGTGTAAAAGCCGGCCCTGCTTTATCCTTCATTTATTGGGCAGTGCTCACAGGTTATATGCTGAGATTCAAGATCAGCGTCATACAAATAAAGTAATACAGACTCGATCACCAGAAGAAGGCGTGGAGTTTATGTCAATGATGGACACTTTGTCCTGCTATTGCGAAGGCAGTGGAAACCATAAAGACAGGGGAGATTGCCCTGATTAAGCAATAGAACCTGAAAATGGTTTTGGAAATATTGAAACCCAGAGAGATTTGGCTGTAAAAATTGTTGAACAGGAAGCCCTTTGCTGGAAACGCTGCCTCCTTCACTTGGTGAATTAAGGAATTTGAAGCAATTGAAGCAATCGATGGTATCTTTGCATCAGTTGTACGTAGCTGACTGTGTCATGTTGAAAAGCATACAGGGGCTGGATGAGCTCACAAAACTTCGATTACTATATGTTAATGATTGCTCTGAATTACAAGAGTTGCAAGGTGTTGAATATTGCATGGCGTTAGAGAGCCTTAAGGCCATTGGGTGTCCCAGTATGCAGTGGGATGATAACATAGTTGAATAGTTGTTGCAACGAGTGAAGCAGCTTGACATTTGGTGAAGGAAAGCAGAAGGCAGCAATTGTGCGATGGAAGCCATTTTTATTAAAAGGTTATTCTTCATTCAAAGGGAAAATGTAACGTGGCAATCGTTGCAATATGTGGGCATTCGATTCATCTAAAAGAGCATATGTGGCAGTTTGACCCATATTTTAGCATTAAAATATTGGGGACCTCTTCCCAATTTCTGTAAAGTGGCAAAGCGTATCTCCAGAAATTTGAGAGCAGTTGCAAAGTGGCATTCAAAGGTTCGATTGCCTATTTCTGTCTTTAGTTAGTCTACGCTCCAGGATTAGTTTTCATGGGTCATTAGAAATCCTCAAGCTGGAATAATGGAAGGCTTTTCTATCTTTAGAGCAGATGGAGGATTCTTTTCTATCTTCATGGCTTCAGGTGAAACAACGCCCTTGTTTTGGGTCGTTTTGTTTTCTTCTAGTATAGTTTATTTATTGTATGACAAATGATTTGTAATAGTGGGGAGAAAGTTCTGAGAGCGGTGCGTGGAGAAAAACAAAGTTTCATTGTACAGTTTTGACAGGGATTCAATAAAAAAAAATACAGCTCTGACTCCTGAGATTCCTGTGGTATGACATTTGACATATGTTGCTTCTCTGTCTCATACGTTCCTTGTTATGATTACCGTTTCATTTCATAATCATTTCTGTTGAATACTTTTAAGTGAGAAAGGCAGAATTCAATTTATTTGCTCTGTCTTAAGGAAGTGTTCATATTTAATGTTTTCTTCTGTTTGACAAGGATCCATCTTCTATGCCCTTGTCGACTTCTTAGCAGTCTTTCCATTCCATTTATCTCAATTTAATTGTTAAATTTCTTGCCTATCTTGCCTCAGGAGATAATCTGTGTTTTTTGATTATCTTTCTCTGTTTCAAGCTGTTCTTTGCCCATGCTGCCCAGAAAACAAAATCATTCATTAAAACCCCTTTCCATATCTCTTTACTAGCCTAAAATCCGAATTCACTATAGGTCATCTCAGCCCCTTTGAAAACCTTTTGCCGAGATAGACCCGGAGAGAGCCCTCTCCTGTCCTCGTAGGGCTAGCTACGAGGATGAGCTTGGTTTGATGTTGCCTCAAGTTTTTCCTTCCTCAGCCTGAGGCAGATTTGAGTGCTAACAACAGGAATGGGGAGCTTATCTTTAATAGTGAGCTTGTTGAGTTCCCTATAATCTGGACACATGCGCCATGATCCATACTTATTGTGCACCAATACTACTGGAGCAGAGAAAGAACTTTGACTCGGTTGAATTATACCAGCCTCTAGCATTTCTGCAACCATACGTTCAATTTCACTCTTTTGGACATAGGGATATCTGTACGGCCTGATGTTTGGAGGAACACTACTTGGAATCAGATGAATAGCATGATCATGATCACGCATAGGTGGGAGACCTTTGGGAGTCTCAAATACCTTGGAATGATTGTCCAGGAATTTTTGGAGATATGGAGAAATAGATGATTCCGATGTGGAAACATCTAGCGAACATAATTGTGCAATTACACCTCTTTGATCCTTTTTTAGAAGCTTTGTCATACCATTAGAGCTGATTATCTTTCCTGGTTTCCCTACAATACCCCTTAATTCAACTTCCTTTCCTTGCATAGAAAATTTGATGAAAAGTTCTTGAAAATTAAAAGCTATTGTACCCAAGGATTGTAGCCATTGGACTCCTAGTACAACATCAACACCTCCCATTGGAATGGAAAGCATTGGGCTAGTCAATACATATTCTCCCATGGATAGCTTGATATTATGGCACTTTCCAGAGCAATTTATTGTTCCTCCATTTGCAATCATCACTTGACACTCTGGCACTGGATATAGGAATCAATTCAATTCTTTTGCTACCTTACAATGAATAAAATTGTGGGTGCTTCCTGAATCAATCAACACTATTACCTTTTTCTTCTTGATTTGTCCTTCTATCTTGATGGTTTGAGGAGTGATAATTCCCGCCAATGCATTACAAGATATCGTCGGATTTATTTTTTCTTCATCTAGGCTTTGTTCCTGGAGTATATCCTCTTCTTTTGACCTTTCTTGCTCCTTTTCTTCTTCCTCTTCACAATCTATGTAGAATAATTTCTTCTCAGCACACTTGTGACCTTTAGTGTATTTGCTATCACAACTGTAACAAAGCCCTTTTGCTCTTTTTTCTTCCAATTGTTGTGGTGTCAACCTTATAGGTTGTGGAAGACTAGGGGCAACAACACTTCCGTCTTTATAGTTGTGAGTGGTATGCTTCCTGTTTGCCATAATTTTGCTTTCCATTTTTCTTGCTAACCTGAATGCCTTCTCTAATGAATCAGGTTCCCAAAGGCGAACATCATGTTGGATATTATCCTTTAAAGACCCTATGAACACATCAATCCTATGCTCCTCTGGAATATCTTTTACCCTTATGTTCAATTTTTGGAACTCCTCAATGTGCTCCATTATTGAACCCTTTTGTTTGAGACTTATCAATTGGCTAAAAAAAGTGTTGCTTTTTGTATCCTCATAATGTGCTATCAATTCTTCCGTAAAAATTGCCCAAGTGATAAATTGTTTATGAGAGAAAAGCCATTGATACCATACAAACTGATTTGGTTCTAAATATAAAGTTGCCATACGTACCTTTTGTGTGTTTTGCACATTATTGAGATCGAAGAATTGCTCCATTTGTAATAGCCATGTGGCGGGATCCTTGCCATCAAACTTCCTCATATCGATTTTTGGAATATGGTGAGTCTTCGATCCAACATTAGAGTCTATGAAATCATGATTAAAATTTCTTTTGTTCTCATCATGAGTTTCCTTTAGTACCCTTTCACCCTTAGTGACCATTTCTTGTAGCAACTTATTCATATTTATCTTCAATTCTTCCATCTTATCATCCATGCCATCAATTTTAGCTTCTACGCCTTTCTTTAAACAATCCATCTTAGCTTCTACACCTTTCTTTAAACCATCCATTTTAGCTTCTACATATTTCCTTAAACCATCCATCTTAGATTCTGTTGCTTTTTGTGCAAGTGACACTTGTTGCACTTGTTCTTGTAATTTTGATATATCATATATCATTTCTTCTTCTTCTTCATGAGTCATGCTAGATATTTCAGGTTCCTTACTATGTGTTTGCATTTTCTTTCCTTGGGGCATCAGTTACCGATAATAATGCTCTATTATGCCCTTTGAATTCCTTCAAAATAAATTTTCAAACCAAGCTTAAGCAAAAATTTAAGAAAATCTACACACCTTTTTTCACTTTGTAGGAGCTCAATATTGCCTCTGATGTATCTCTGTACTTTCTGATCATCTAGTTTTGAATTTGTGACCTACAGTAGAACTTTTTGTCCTCTTTCCAATTCCACAAGTCTGACCCAAATTGGATTCTCCAAGGAAGAGTTATGCGAAATCTCCCACAGTGACTTGATTATAGACTAGTTCAGTAGAGCGAACTTGTACGACGTGCCACGAGTCACTGTTTTGACCTTTGATTCTAAAAAATGCATACAAGAAACTATAGTCCGTCCTCTTTCTGTGCCTTCTTACAAAATTTCAATCCGATCCCCAGAGAGAAAGTTATGACGATTTTCCCCAGGTCACCTGTTTGGAATGTAATTCAGGAGTCTGCAAAAAGACCAACTTACTCAGATCATATCTCTGCAAATATAGTGCGAAAAGCTCTGAAATTTGGACCCAAGCTTCAACACGATGTCGTCTCAAATGGGTTTTTTTTGCAACTTCTGAAACGTCGCAGGAAAAAAGGTATAGCTAAAATGCCACGATGACCTGTTTGGAGCAGCGAAACCCTAGAATCCAAAGCTCTGATACCAAATGTTATGAACCAGCTCAAGAAAAGATATAAAAGATAGATCAACGCCTTAGAATTCAGCCTCTTCGAGGGGGCCACCTCCTTTACATTACATAAATGAACAATTCTTTGATGATTCAAATGACAAAACCTCCTTTCTATATATAGGAGTCTAAGGAGTCACAATATAATCCAGCCGACCTAACAATAATAATATAAAGCCACAAAAATAACAATAGAGGGATTCTATGGGGCACATTAATAGCAATATGGGGGAAATAGGGGCACAACAATATCAATAAGGGGTATAACTACAATAGTAATGGGGTAATCACTAGTATTATAGGGACCCAACAAACAATGATGAATCTTTATCAAGTGATCTAAATAAATTAATAATTAGTTTTATGATTGATAGTAAAAGTTGTGGAAAGTGAAATTGTGTCTATGGAGAAAGTTTTCAGATTTGTACATAGGTGTGTTTGGGAATAGTTGCATACATACATGAATCCATATCTACAGGGGCACGTATATATTCAAAGATAAAGCTTGTAGATTTGTATGTGGGTGTTGTGCATGGTAAGCGCATACATACACTGATGTCTTAAGGTAGTCGCATATATATATATATATATATATATATGGCAACGTTTCCAATACTGCTAAATGATGACATTTGATCAGTTCTATTATGTTTGTTGTTGTTTGTCAATGAAGTCTTGATCATGCTGATCTTTGTCTGACAACGTTGATAGAGTTGGTTATTCATGATTGGAATAGTGGTTAGTAATGATGTTAAAGTAATTTTTGATTGGGTCGGTGATCGGTGTATGGTTCAATGATTAATTCAATATTACAGTGATTCTTGATATATATTAGTCATTGGTTTGAGATTTGTATGCAGGTATACATAGGAATCACATACATACGTGAGCCTTATTTAGTATAGCCATGTACAAAATTTGATTTTGTTGTTTCTGGTTGGGTTTTGCATTCAGTGACTAGATGCTTCAGAAATTTAGTTGATTTGCAGAGTGACAATGTCTCAGATTCAGTGCTTTATTTTAACATGTTTGTTTACTGGTGGCCTACAGGTTGTGTGATAGTTGTTTAACAAGTGGTCTAGTTTGAAACATTATGAAAAGTGGTCCGCAAGGAGTTGAGGGTTGTAGCAAGAAAGGGAGTAGGAGCTTCTTCCCATTAGAAGCTGGTAAAAACAATATTATGGGGTTATAGCTCCCTTCCACTAGGGGTTGGAGAATGAGTGTAAGTTATAGCCTCATGTAGTTGGGTTCCCGCGTACTGATAAGAGTCCGCATTAGTACAAATGTAATGAAGTTTTTCTTTATATCATAAGAATGAAGACAAAGACAACAAAAACGATGGTTTTCTCCCACATTGGGTTTCCACCTAAAAATATTGGTGTTCTATGTGTCTTGTTGTGATTTATTTATGTTCTTTACTGCATACTAAAAAGTAATTAATATACAGATACAATTATTAAAGATAATCATTTGATATAATACATGAAAAATCAGTAAACTGGATACACACAAGTTTCTTTCTCTACAATAGCGTACATATGCAGGATGCTTCAATAAAAATAGCATACATATTTCGCAATATAAAATTTGAAGGTTTGAAGTTTAAAATACCGATTCACCCCCCTCTTTCAGTATTTTTCCCAACAAAATTGTTGATTCTAAATCCTTGTAAACCCAAATAAGTTTTCCCGATTCTTATTTTGTTTTTCCTATCACATACCACCAATGGGATTTATATAAATATTTGAGAGTAAACTGAATAATTTCCAATTTGGGATCCCTTGATGATGAAGAATATAGGCAACAAAGTCATCGTGAATTAAAAGGGCTCTGTCAAAAAGATTTTTGATAGGGTATTTTTAGTTCATGATGACTTTGATGCAAAAGTCATAAATTACCATATCAACAAAGTGTCTCCATGAATTAAAAATACCTTTTCAAAAAGCTTTAAAACTCTCACCTTGCATAAGGACAAAATGTCTAAATTAATCCCCTCTACCAGGCTCATCTCGCCTATAAATAAGAACCCACCCAATGGGAGAAGAAAAAGTGTAAAGAGACAAGTAAGATTGTGTTTCAAATTGCAAAGAGAACATCTCTTTGTGATAATCTTATGCTATCAGTGTGCCTTGATTGTGTGGGTGAGAGGTTGAGTATTCAATCAAGGAGACACAAAGAATTGTGATTGTTGTGATTTTTCATATTGATAATATAAAAATCATGTTTTCCCCTTCCGTTTATCTATGTGCTCTTACATGTTAATGGTTAGATTAGTATTCATTTTCTATAGATATAAGTATCTAATGTTTGCTAAACTTGTTTGGAATTAGTATAGTTTGTGTTTTATTATCTTTGATTGTTGGAAACTAGGACAAATATTATGGCATTAGAACATGATTCTTAGAGAAGGAATTAGTTAGATCATGCTAGGATTAGACTTCAGGTGAAGGGTACACATATAATCCCTCTTATTCCATTACATGAATGTGTGTGCATCTTAGTTAAGAGAGGAGAAACACAGATACCACTACTATCTAACATAAATCAAGATAAAATCTATGAAAAGAACTCCTTGGCAACATGGAAAAATTTATAAAAACAATGGGGATTTACTATAGGTGGTTAGGGAGGAGCCTTGGTTGTTTAAGAAAATGAATGTTCAAGTAATGGGTAATCCAACCTTGACAAAAGTGATGGAGAAGGTACCTTATAGAGAGGGATTTGGTGAGAATACTTCTCAATATGTAGTATAAATAATCATTGAAAATTTGAACGATTCCAAAGAAAAAAAAATCTATTTTAAAAACATTCAAGATATTAACTTACAGTAGGAAATGAAAAAGGTTTTTGGTCACAAGGAGAAGAAGAAGATAAGTCCAAAGCATCTGGAAGAGGGATTTTTTTTGACATGATTCTTTTAAACAAGATAGATAGAAAAAATACTTAGTTCAAAGAAGTAAAACAAAATATCTACGTATAAGATATGGAGGGTAAGGAATCAACATTAGAGCGTAACATTAAGATCACATATACGCAAATATGTGATACTGAAATAGACAAAGGAGTGGAGGTGGAACTGTCTTCTCCAAAGACTAAACTCCAAGAATTTGGAAAATATGTCCCAAACATGAATAATTTTAGTTGGATTTATGATTTGTAAATTGTCATGGATATTCCACTGGACAGTTCATCACAAAAATATGATAAAATTATATTTAAAATATGAAATTCTATACTATTACAGTTTTATTTCTAATTTAGATTTTTGGATTTGTAGATTACTATTAATAGTGTATGCATGTGAATTAAAATTATTCATAAAAGAGAGAAAAACCGTTATAAAATCGCACAAACACATTTGAAACAAGATATGATCTGGGAAACCTTTTGGGAGAAAAACATAGTTAGAAGGTGAGGTTGCTCTCCTCTCTTTCTCTAATATAAAATGGCTACGAGTACAAAGAAGTATGGTATGTGGCCCATGGGATAAAATCCTCTCTTTGTGCTCTATCTCCTATCCCTCTCAGCTATTTTTTCTCAATTATGGAACAAATGCACTCAAAAGAATGGAACCCATTTTCCTCCTAGTGGCTCGGTTATAACACAACCTGATAACCTAATAGTGTTTAAGTTTGACTACCTCAACTCTTATCCAGAGTTAAAATATAGAATCTTCTAGAGTACTCTTCATCATAATCACATGGGTATCCCCATGATTAATGTGGCATCCTCTCAAATTTTGGTGGTGAAAACAGGAAGGTCAACTTCTAAGTGACATAACTTCCGCATACAAACTCTGATTGACGTGATTATTGCACTATTGGAAATGTATATGTGTATAGAATAGGAAAAACAGGTGGACACTAAAGCTAAAAGATTTTACACCCAAAAAAATTTGTTTGATGCCTCAAAACGCTCCCATAAGTTTTTAGACCCCATTTTTCCAAACTGGGTCCCACTAGAAAAAATGGTCGTATGAGCTAATTACTCCACTTTTTCCACTCTGAAAGCATCGATATGGATGAAAAACAATATAATGATCCAATCTGAATCAATTTCAAGTTGTGATAGGAGTACGGGTATTTGTTACTATGGTGTACCAAAAATACCTACTTACAATGTGAGTGACCTAAGAAATAGACAAAATAAATAAGAATAAAAGGACTACATGCTAGCAAACTTATTCCCTATTTTAGCTTATCTAAGAAAGAAAATATAAAGAAATAACATGTATCTAATATCTAAATTGTATTAAGATAAAGTGAAAAAATATATAATAATATTATGCCAATCGAAATAAGGACTTACAAACAACACCTCAATAATGTTTGTTGTGGCAAAATCGATTCCAAAGTCACCTTGAGGGAAGGTCATTTTCCTCCTTGTGTGCTCCAATTCCAAGCTTGATGCTAGATTTAATCCCAAATGGTAGAAGAATGTGGTTAGGGTGAAAACTCTATCTAATATAATTTTAGTAGGATAACCTTGCAATGGATTATGGATGGAATGAATGGCATTAGTATTTAATTATAGATAAAAGAATGGACTTCTTTTTAGAGATAGCTTCAATCTAAACAATCCCAACACGTTAATGAATTAACGAGATAATGATAACTAATGGAGACTAGATCAAACTCTATACTTAGACGTAATAATGGATTGATAAGGTCCACAATTGGATACTACACCATTTTTGGGAGGTGCATATGCATTAATAAGCTAAAAAATATTGATTTTTCACTCTAGGCTCATTGCGTATATTTTTATGGATTTATTGCATGCCTTATGTGCAAAAAAGGGTTAAATACTACCTATGACTTTTTAGTCAAAAGTTAGTTTTTACTTGACTCACGATGATGATACTAAGATCCCATGATAATGGAATGAGGGCTAAGGATGCCAAAGTGATGTGTCTAGTTGAAAGTGCTAATGGTGAGAAAAATTGTGTTGATAATAGTTGCCACTTGATGTGTGAGGTCAAGAACAAATCATATGACCAAAACACCCCTTGATGTGCGAGGTCAAGAAAAAATCATATGACCAAAACACCCCTTGATGTGTGAGTTCAAGAAAAAATTCATATGACCGAAACACATCATAAGTTTCTATCCTCCAAACCATAGGAAATGGACCAATAAGCTAGGATAAAAGTGATTAAAGAGGGTGGATAAGTCTCAAAGGACTCTAAATACCCATCTACAAAAAATCAACCAATGGGGTAAGGCGTATATATAATCTCAATATCAACAAGAGAATCATACCCATGCTTATGAAATTGTTTCAATATAATATTAGATCAAGGAATCATGGGGCTAAATCAATGAAACCTAAATGGCAGAGTACAATATATCATAACCAGTGGTCAAGGGGGACACAATCTAGTACAAAAACGTGACCAATATCCAAGATAATCTAAATAAATAGGAATGAACACCACCCAAAGAGATATTAGATCACAATAGCCATTTAAGCCCCACTAAACATTGAAGAGACTTAAGATCTAAGAAAATATGATTGTAATGAATCTCATTACATGTAATACCTAGCCTTGATCCCAAAAGTATATGCACATGATGAATGGATAACATTGAATGATGTAATATGTAAAAATTGTATATTTTGTGATACTAAAAATATACATCATAGGAAACAAAAGGAGAAGGATTAAATAATGGGGGGCTATGATTCCACAAGTGAGGAAGAGAAGGGCACTTGAGGCCTAAGGGACAAAAAATATTATGTTATTTGCTACCTTAATTATTTAACCTTAGCATTGTTAAACCTTTGTTTTATGTATCCTAAGTTCCATTAATCTTGAGAATAATGGTTAAGAGAGAGACATGTACTTCTCCTTAAGGACATGGTTTCTCTAATATATGTAAATATATTCCATGAATTTGGATAGGCAAGGGGGATTTTGACATTCATCCTTCAAAAGGCTTAGCTCTCCAAGCTTAACTTGTTCCATGATACTTGTAATGAAACTACGGAAAATTGTTGCCATGAAGTATGTGGAAATTATGCCTATGTGCAAGGAAAATTATTGTCAAAGTAAATTTAATTATAGCCAAGAATCTTCTAACCCCAATCGTGATATTTCTGGTTGATTTTTGCTAGAGCCCTAGATGGAAGTGGATATCCTGAAGGGTTGCAAGGTATAGAATGGGATCCCATTCCTTGGGTTATGCAAACTAAGGGGAAAGAGAGTTGCTTGATTGGGATAACTATAAGAGCTAACAAATTTTGAATTATAACTTTGTGTATGGGAAATGGTCATCATTAAGGAAACCTAATTACCATTGATAATCCATGGATTCCCTAACAATGAGATTTATTATATCATCTATATTAGGTCCCTAGAGGGAAGTGGGATAGCTTGAGGGATTGCATGGTAGAGAAGGGGGCTCCATTGCTTGGGTTGTGTAGGATGATGGGAAAAGAGGGATGGTGGGTCAAGATAGGTGTAAGATTATAGATTGTAAACTTTAGGAATTGGGATATGTAAGAGAGATAGAGCCAACTATAGGTGATTTTTCCCTTGTGGATTCATAACCTTAGCTTGGGGTAGCCCTATTGGGCAGAGATCAAGTGAAATGAGGAGCCTACAATTGTGTAGAATATCCTTCTTTTGTAGCTAGTTGGTGGTTGAATTCAAAAAAATATGTGTTTCTAAAAGTTATGTATGATTATGTTGAATTGATGTTGTTTGTGTTATGAATTGAATTATTTCCAATTTGTTTAATTTTGTTGTAAGTTTAATCTTACATTTGTAACTATGGTGACATTATCCATTAATTGTTTCATTGTGTTTGCATAAGTATAAATTGTTATGACTAGATCCATAATTATTAAATTTCAATATAGTAAGGAAATGTATCAAAGAAAGAAGAGAGCAAAATTGGTGGTCCCAAGAACTACCCCATATCCTCTAGAAAACATACAGGGTATTGGTCATGTTATAGATTGTTACCAAAGCCATAGAATGTTCATTTCAATATAATTATACAGCTGGGTATGTTACATTACATGTGGTTGAAAATTATTTATCATTATTAGATAGAGACAAGCATATCCATGGAATTACGATTGAAGCTAAATCACAACCGCTAACATAGGCCAAAAAATATATGAAGTAATTTGAAGTGTGATTTCCCAAAGAGCCTTGAAGAATACTAAAGAGAGTCTCATATGTTTTGGGTCTTAGATCAAAACTAGAATATTGGAACTATCATAAGGTACAATTCTCAGTTGTGTCATAACAAGTTGAATGGCAAGTATGCGAGAAACTACCAAATCCAGGAGCAATGATGAATCTCCTTGCCTTGTCCAAGATAACACATCAATGAGGAAAATGAGCCAAGGTACATAATTCCTCTAGACAAAACCCCCAAAGTAGATGTGTTGGTGTTCATAGGGGAATGTACACTAGAAGCAAGGTATAAGGGAACTATTGCAAACCAACAAGAGCTCTGATATGAGGATAGTAAATGAGACAAACTATGGTAGAGATAATTATGGATCAATAGCCAATAAGTGATGGATGCAAGAGTTCCCTATGTTAGAGAATAATAGAAAGACTAACCTAGAAGCAAAGGTATAATTTCAAAGATAATAATCAACAATGAGAAAAGGGATCATGATGAGAAGTTGGGAAAAAAATACAACTATTAATTTGGAAAAACAAATTGAACTTGGTCCATGGGACTCAATGAGATATATGAATATAACCAACATGGGATGAGGGTTAGAATAAAAAGGACTCCAAGGGTGATTAATAGAAAGATTCTCTAAACAAGGGTCACTACGGATGTTACCCTATGAGATTATATATGTTGCAAGTGTGCTAAGGAGCACTTTTATGGTTTCCCAAAAGAATAAATGAATTAATATTACAATACAACCAAGGAGAGAAGTTCCCTCAAGATGATGAAATGTACTAGGATAGGAGAATAATGAAAATGAAAGCAACCAAGGGGTAGGAATTGATGGTAATCTCATTGAGGGTAAACGAATAATGGAAAAACACAAATGATCTTCATATTATGGATGAGGTGGAGGGTTAATCTCATGTGGTGAAGTGTAGAAAAAAAATGGCAATATAATAAAATTGCTAAGGAGTCTAAAGAAAATAGCCAATGAACATGAGGTTAAACACCAAGACATGGATTAGATGGGCTCCTAATCCTAAATGGCTAATCAATGGAATGGGTTCCAATATACGAGTGTATACTAATCCATGAGAATCCATGTAAGTTGTGCACCACTATTAAGCAATAAAAAAGGAAAAGATAGATGGGCTAGGCACTTTCTTGAATGCAGTGGGGATTACTAAAAGTATATTCTAGGGATGGAAATTAAGGAAACTATGACATTAGTACCAAAGGAGGTGTAACCTTTATGCTAGTTTCAAAAAAAGGGATCTCATAGAAAATACATCATACATACAAACAAGACCACAACATAAGAAGTACATATGCAATAATGTAGATGACATGAAAAAATGAGTTCGTGGGCTTAAGCTATAGACATTTGAGTTTCAAGGGAGAAAAAAGGTGGGAGTCTTCCATGCTAAACTAGGAAAAAGATGAGCAATTAGATTGAATTTGGAGTCTAAAATGGGCCTCATTAGAAAAAATATCATTAATATATTTTCAATGGTGCAAACATCGCCTTGATCGTTCATATGGGGAAGTTATGCCTCTCATAAGTTGACCTACATTGTTGGGAAACATGGTATAGAGTGGATCCCATGTCAACTCCCATTACTCACACATGTGAGGCTAGTCATGTGGAACTTCAAGAATATTCTAAAGGGTCCAAAACCAAATCCTAATTAGGTATTGAGGCATGTAAAAACCCTAACCTTAACCCTAGATGATTATCAAGACATATTAGACAATGGGACACTAGGAAAGGAAATGGTTTCATTCTTGTTGTATTGATTATTGTTCCATAGTTGAGAAAAGCAAGGCAATGGAATATTAGAGCATAATAGAGGATGTAGAATACCCTATATCAACCATACATGGAACAATGTAAATGGAAACACCATAATGAGTTCATCTTTCTTTATAATTGCATTTGTTATTTGAGAAGAGAGCAAGGTGTAGTCCCTACCTCTAGCTCAGTTTCCAAGTAGATCTTGCATTTGTTATGTGGAGGGTGTGGTATTTGTTTTAGCTTATTTTATTTTAGTTTGGATTTTATTTTAATATTTTGTACACAAAAATAGTATATTAAATCTTAATCTAAAAAAATAAAAACATTACATACCAAAGTGTATCTAGTGGAGTATCCACAACAATTTATAAATCAACTTTCCAAGTGTGAACACAAGATGGTTAGAGAGCGGTGGCATGTTTTAAGTAATATTACCATGGAATCCTCTTTATCAAACTTCTTTACAATCCTTAGAGGTGAATTCATCAAAGGTTTTATATGGCTAACTTGATTTGCTACATTTATAACTTTTCTCTTCTTTGAGTGAAAATTTTGTTGTTTCAACCATGCTTTGGCATCCAAGTGCAACTTCCTTCTATAAAAAATTATTGTTCCTCCCTAGTGATTGGAGATCACCAAAGGTTCCTCTCTTAGTTACATTTCAAGTCATGTTATAATAGTTCCAAACACAATTCCTTATTTGTTTCTTGTAACAACTCTTCCCTATCAGTAGAGATAACAATACAATATTCCTTCATTAACTACATTATAGATCAATACACATTTTGTAGTATTAAGAAATATGTTTATAATTAATATGGTGGTAGAATTTTTCATATATCTTGTATTTGACATACTAATTAAACCTCATTTCCATATCTTCCCATTGCAAATAATTCATGAACACCACTTGGAACATCTTTCCTACATGTATCATTTTCTCATCTTAAAGGGAGGACTCCTATAAAACAAGATTAATAACTGCAACTCAACATAGTCTCTGCCTGTACCATTGATTGAGGAAGTGTGGGGTCTACATTTTTTTATTATTTGAGAATTATTTGTTTCCACAATCTATAGATATTCCTATCTCTGCACATGATTCCTTCACACCTCCACATTAAACATGAGGAAGATCACAGTGTTAAAAATAATTTGACATATTTGGAAACTCCATGTACTTTGAGACTATTTAAACAAAAAGAGATAATAATTGATCCAAAATTGGACATGACACACCACAAGTAACTCACTGTTGTATGCAGAGTGCGAAGAACGTTCATTGTGCAGAGTTTTCTCCGCACCTCCATACTTTGCACAATGAGAAAGCTTTTGCACAATTATTTATACACATGGAAGCTAAAACCATAAGCAGACTTTTTGGTGTTGGTGTCATTGGCCTACATTCACGCTTTCAGATTCTTTCTCATTTCGAGACCCTTGCATATGAAATGCACATTTTCATAATAAAATCATAGCAATAAATCAAGAGTCTCTATACTTTAAAATTTAAAAATTATATTTCTTTCAACATTTTGATTATGAATGAATTGAGGTTTCTTAAGAGATTGCATGAGGATGTTTTTATGGCCTTGAAAGTAGTAATGGCTAAGTTATAACATAGATTTTTGTGTGTGAAAACATAAATGTGGTTATTAACATAAGGTCGTTCAATTTCAACTCTAAAGTGCATTAAATATGATAATTCAAATTATGTTCTCCAAGTTAGTTGAAATGCAATGTGGTTGTGCAGAGTGCAAAGGTGGATTCATACTCCACAAAATGAAAGCCACCTATGCACTCTAAGGATCATTGTGTGGAGTGCAGAAATGGATTCCATTGGCTTTGCACTGCACACAATGTGACCAGTGTAAAATAAGGCATGGCAAAAGGGACTCCAACATAGTGATAGACACTAATAAATTGAAATTCTAAATAGTAATCTTAAACAGACTATGTTAATGGCATTGTTACTAGAATCAAGGTTGCTAGAACGAAATGTGGAACTATGAAAATTGGATTGGTTAAGGTTGACAGTACTATGAGGTGGTGGAGGATCCAAGCAAGGATGGGCTATGCTCAGACTCAACCCATTGTTTTTTTATCAATTCTCTTGACTCCATCGAAGGAGAAGTTGGCACACTTGGCTTAATAGTGTTGAAAGTTTGGCCAAAATGGCAGAGTGAATGAATAATGATTGGTAGGTTTAGAGTACATCCTTCTACCATAGGCTAATCCCTAGTAATGCATTGATGCAAACTTGGATGTTGTGCAAAAACCATACTATGTGCTCGTGTCATGATTTATTCCATAGAACTGAAATCTATGCAAATATATAGCTTTTCTATTTAGCACTTTCATATCACATGCTCAAGCAAAATAATTTTTCCTATGTAATGTTTTAATACAGATAGTAAGTGGCATCATTTTTATTTTTTAATTAACTTTGTTTTAAGTTTTCATTGGTTTACATGTGCATTCGTGGACTTCACAAAACTAAAAGTATACATTGTCGATTTTGCAACATGTGTCCTTTGGGGAAGGAAAGGGTTTTTAGACAATGCTACTTTTGGTGTGTGGGGGAGTTTGTGTCCCTTGCTCCACATATGCATTCCCTGCACACTCTTTCTCCGCACAAGTCTTCCCTTAAACTGCACGTCAAATTCAAAGGCATAATCATGAATAAAATAAGGCATGGTGAAAGGGACTACAACATAGTGATAGATGCTAATAAATTGAAATTCTAAATAGTAATCTTAATCAGAATATGGTAATGGCATTGCTACTAGAATCAAGGTTGCTGGAATGAAACACGGAGTGGCGAGAATTGGATTGGTCAAGGTTGAGAGTGTTGTGAGGTAGTGGAGGATCCAGGAAAGGAGGGGCTATGATCAGACTCAACCCATTGTTTTCGATCGATTCTCTTGCCTCCATCAAAGGCGAAGGTGGTGCACATGGCTTAATAATGTTGGAAGCCTTTGTGGCTAAGTCTGGCCAAAATGGCGGAGTGAATGAATAGTGACTGGTAAGGTTAGAGTACACCGTTCTATCATAGGCAAATCCCTGGTAATGCATTTGATGCGAACTTGGACGTTGTGCAAAAACCATACTATGTGCTCATGTTATGATTTATCCCATAAAACTGAAATTCCCACAAATATATAGCTTTTTTGTTTAGCACTTTCATATCAAACGCTCAAGAAAAATATTATTTCCTATGTAATGTTTTAATACAGATAGTATGTGGCACCATTTTTATCTTATTATTAACTTTGTTTTAATTTTTTATTGGTTTACATGTATGCATTTGTCGACTTTGTTAGCGCTTGAAATTTCACCTCAGGCTGAGAAATGTAAACCTCAAGGCTACATCAAACCATTCAGCCTCGTAGCTAGCCCTACGGGGCAGGAGAAGGCTCTCTCCGGTCAATCTCGGTAAATTTTCAATAGGAAGAGATGACCAATCAAGGTAACACTGATATTAGGCTAGTAAACTGATTTGAAGGTTGATTTGGGGGTTTTTGGTGGCAAATTGAGGAACTGCAATTTAGGGTGCGGGGATTGGACACAGTTTCTGCAGGGGGGTCTTTGGGGCAAGGTAGGAACCTGTATTGATGTCTTTAGCTGAAAGGGATGATTAAGAAGAAAGATGAGAGGGCTAAAGAGAGCAAACAATGGGTTTGAATTCTCTTTAGACAGCAGAAAACATAGAAATTAAACAAATTTAAAAGCAGAGCATGGCTAGCATGAATTCTAACTTTATCACTTCATTTGTTTAATATGCAGCAGTATAGAAAGGAAATGAATCACATAACAAAGCTTACAATGACATGAAGAAACACACCATCAACACATGAGTCCACAAGAATCCCAAAGATGACTGCAAAACCCTGGTCTTCCTTAGCCAAAAATTGCAGAGATACAAGTGATAATACAATGATAGCTTCTCCCTCAAGAGTCCAACCATGAAAATGAGCATGAAAGTACATAATATAGATGATCTAACCTCTTTCCCTGCCTCCATGGGTCGAGCTCACTATCCTAGGAGCTGTTTGAACAACTTCTAAACTAAGCACTACAAAATAGGCAGTCAAAACAACTTGCCTCTAAAAACTTGGAAACCAGTTCATACAGTCAATTTTACCCTTTTACATGAGAGAAACTTCTAGAAGAGTAAAACAAGGGTAAAAGTATCCAAAAAGTGCCACAAGTACAGTCAATAGGACCACCATCGACCTCAGAAAGTCAAACTGGAGCTAAACTGCAATTTCTGGGCTGAACTGGTCAAAACTGGCAAAGTTCCCTCAATGGGTCGCGTACATCCTCCTCAACGGGTCGCACACTTTGGAGCCCTGTTTGGAGGCCTTCACGGTGTCAGAATGAGGTCCAGGATAGCTCGTTGGAAAGGTCTCTGAGTCTAATTTCCAACCCAACTGGAATTTTTGGATTTGGAGGTCATTTGCCCAGTCAAAAATCAATTCTCCCAAGACTACTTCTGCAGCTCAAAAAAGGGGTAGAAAGTCAAAATTTGGCTGTATTTTGACCTTTTGGAGGCCCAAAACTTCATAAAAACTCAAGTCCATCCATAGGCATGTGTAACTTTGCATGACAAATCCAAAAATGTTGAGTTTTTGCAAAACGGAGCTACGATGACAAAGGGTCTCACCGGGGGTGAGACCCGTTGAGAAGCCAAAACCTGTAAATTTCCCAAAAATACCAAAATTACCCAAAATTCTCCAAAATTTTTGGGATTTGTGCTGTAGATGATGCTAGTGAGTGCTATGATCCTTGAGGGATGCCTCAGCCAAGATACGGAGTGGATTTGGCCTTTTTCTCCGTTTTAGTGCCTCGGTCAACCTCCTTTGGAACATTTTCATCTTTGCTTTACAAACATGCATCCTTGTCCAATAGTGGTTTTTCATGTTCCTTAGCAGCTTTTTCTCTTGGTTGGCCTTAGCCAACGGTCTTTCTAAGTGTGCATTCACCTGGATGAGCATGGACTCTCGTTCTGCAAGCAATAGGTCACCGGGCCTCCTTCTTTTCAAGATTCGGTCTCCTCGAATCCTCCATAGCTCATCAAGGACTTTCTCATATCTCCCCAACATTTGGAATCCCTGTAGCCTGTGCAATCACCTCGGGTGTCAAAGTGAAATCCACCCCGGCAAGGTTGACATGTCCTTCATGCAAGTGCAAGACAAAGAACTCATAACAGGACATGTACTGAAAGCAAGAAACTGCCAAAGGACAAGCTTGTAGACCTGCCAAAGAAGTAGGCTCCTCTCTCCTGTGATGGCCACCTTTTCCACCTCTATGTGGCCTCCTCTGTACCTGAACCTCTGAAGATGATGAATGGTCATCACTCTGCTCATATGTTTCAGTGTCTGACATGTTTGAGGAGCCATTTAAAATTTCATCCACTTGCACAATTCAACTTTTGCACACGAGAGGCATCAATCATGACAAACCACCAACTGAAGTGTAGAAGGCCTACCTCAAACAAATTTGATGATTTGGAGGAAGATTGAGCAAGTCTGTGGTCACTTGGCAGCTCACTGGCAAGTTTTTGTGGAGAAATCCTCAACGGGTCGCGCCCCTCCCAACGGGTCGCGCCCCTCCCAACGGGTCGCGCACGTTGAATTTTTACACTGCAGGAGGGCTCTCAACGGGTCGCGCACCACCCAACGGGTCGCGCACCTGGCCTGACGGGTCGCGTTTTGCAGGAGGCTTTTGGAGGCCTTCCCGATGTCGGAATCGGGTGCAAGATAGCTCGTTGGAAAGGTATTTGAGTCTACTTTCCAACCCAATTAAAAATTTTCAATTTGGAGTTGATTTGACCTATCAAAAATCAAATCTCCCAAGACTGGTCAAAAAGTGCCAAATGAGGCTTCCTGAAGGAAGAGTGCTGTTGCAATCCGCTTTTGAATGTCTTTCTCAACCCCAAATTGAGCTCATGATAGCTCATTGGAAAGCTCTTTATGTTTAGTTATCATTTTACCCATAAATCAAATCATTTTGCCAACCAAGCTAGGAGAAAACTTGATTTTCCCAAGGTCACTTCAGAGGTGTCTTTGATTCTCCTGAGGCAACGGTATTCTTGACATTTCTCTCAAAAAATGACACCTGTGCAAAAAGTGAAGGAGGTTTTTCTTCTTTGGCATGTTCTGGACAAAAACCTCTCTCAGTTTCCAAAAATTCACCTTTGATTGCTCTGAAACATCATTTGAGTGAAACTTGTCCCGATGTGTGAAGCAAGGAATTTTGTCGAAATGGAGCGAGATGAAGGGGATAGGGGGCTTCTAAATTCTTGGGGAAATTTGTGGGGTGGGGAGGGATGTTAGGAAGCAGGGGAAAGTGGAATCTCAGTGATTGAGTGAGGGGAAGGGGTTCAAAAGGGCAAAACACAGGCCAAACCTAGAAAATTGCCAGGTTGTAGTTAGAAACTAGGGTTTGTGCAAAAATGAGGATTTTGGGGGATCTCACTGATGGGAAGCATCTGATAGGGTATTTTAAGGATAGGGGAAGGTGTATGAACATCTGGATACAAGTTTTGCCGATAACTTGACCGTCCAAGAGAAATTGGCTTTAAAACCCTAGGAGAGGGAAATGACCTTGCCTAGGCACAACTGAAGCATGAATAAGGTGTAAAATGACTCATTCGACACTGACATGATAATGAAAACCCTCTGAATGATGATAGGCTCAGCTGAATGATGACATGGACTGACATTTGGGCAAAGCCTAGACCTAATGCCTAGTGACCAAATTTTGCTTGAAGACTCACTGAAATGACAAAATTTGACCTTGACACTCTGAGACCACTTTGTAAGAGCATATTTGATCACTGTAGGAAGGCTGGAAAGACTGACACTAACAGACTTCACAAAATTAAAATTATGCACGTTGTCGATTTTGCGATGCGTGTTCTCCGGGGCAAGGCAAGCACTGTTAGACAATGCTTTTGGTGTGTGGACAAAGGGTGTGTGGGGGAGTTTGTGTCCTTGCTTCACATACACATTCATGGCACACCCTTTCTCCACACATGCCTACCCTTAAACTCCATGTCAAATTCAGAGGCATAATCATGAACAAAATAAGGCATGGTGAAAGGGACTCCAATATAGTGATAGACACTAGTAAATTGAAATTATAAATATTAATATTAACTAGACTATGCTAATGGAAATGCTACTGGCATTGAGGTTGCTGGAACGAAACACATAGCAACGAGAATTAGATTTGTCAAGGTTGAGAGTGTTCTGAGGCGATGGATGATCAAGAAAAAGAGGGATTATTCTCTGACTCAACCCATTGTTTTCAATCGATTTTCTTGCCTCTATCAAAGGCGAAGTTGGCACACTTGGCTTAATAATGTTTGAAGTCTTTGTGGCTAAGTCTAGCCAAAATGGCGGAGTGAATGAATAGTGTCTGATAGGGTTAGAGTATTGTCCAATTTCTTGATGTTCCATGATTTCTAGAGAGGAATATTTAGCTTCATCTCTAGCGCTTTTGTCATCATTGAATTTGTCTAATTTGAACAGTCCCAAAGATAGGAAAGGGGGATTAACTAGCCACGATGTTACCAACAGAGGTACAGAAAATACTCCCACAAAAGCAATAAAATTTAGAGGTACTCCTTCAATTTCAAAGAAATTTCCATAAGTTCCACCACACCCAATAATTTTGGGTATCTCTCTACCAACTTTTATTAAAGTCAAAATTATTGGGTATCTCTCTACCAACTTTTATTAAACAAACTTTGACTTGGAATAAATTCTATAAAATCATGATTAAACCAACTTTTGAGTCGGAATAAAATTCATAAAATCAATTCATGATTTTAGAACATAGAAACCGCAAAATCTACTTGATAGAAACTCCTAAAATTTAGTGGGACATGGTGAATAATTTACATGATATACATAACATTGACACATAAAGCATTCACATAAAGTAATTGATGTATGCACATTAAGTTCAAATTTAGTGGGACATGGTGAATAATTTACATTTATATGTAACATCGACACATAAAGCATTCATATAAAGTAATTAAAGTATGAACATTAAGTTTAAATTAGTGTACGAAATGCAGAGCCCGAAGGTGTGAAGAAGTGCAATTAGGAATACAAATGCACCTCTACACTCCACACTGAGTAAACAAAATTCCTGAAGAAAAGTTGACCTGTGACGTTCATTCCAGTGAAACGAAACAAACAATTTTTTCCTCTCATGGAAGACATTTTTCACTGTTAGAGTTCTTTTCGGAAGTTGTAATTGGCAGGTAAGGCGGGTAAGAATTCCGAACAGAATACCTGTTAGCGTTACTTTGACCAGAAACTCTGCTCACTTGTCATTATCTAGAAGTAAGAATTTCGGGAAAAACATTTGTAAGTGTGACTTTGACTAGAAGCTTTGTTCACTGGTCATCATCTGGAAATTACAATTTGATGGCGGTCTCCTGACTCGTAATGGGTGGTTTTTCTCACGGAGTATCCTATTCATTTCTGGATTTATCTGGTAACGTAAGATTGTCTACAAATGAAAAATCAAATTCCATATTACAATTTCAATCATTAAAACATTTATAATGTATAAGAAAACCACACAGTATAAGGTATATATACCATATGAAAGCATATTCACATTGGAAAATTGTTGTAGTTGACGTCCAACATCTATGTTGACTTAACCATTCTTTGTTTGTGCTGGTATATCATTCCTAATCCATTGTGATAACGTTCCCTACTGGGCACTGTTGCCATTCAAACGTTTTTTTACTTTTCTTTACATGAATTCAAAAAGTCTACGCACACACATTCTAGATAATCCAACAAAAGTTGCTTCTTATCCTCTGCCTTTTCATATTCGTTGTTTGCTGACAGAACTGTCGTTTTCCCGAATTCAAGTAGAAATAACTTGTCACAAATTCACATATTAATGTTTAAGATTTTGCACAGATAATGTAATAAAAAATAAGTATCTAGGGGCAAAGTGTGAATGAAGTTTTCATTGTTCTTTCTCTGCACTCTATATAATGTATCAATATTACTTCTTTTGCACAATATATCAACATACTCCTTGGTTTCTTCCTCCATACCTTCGTCATAATGTATCAACTTTATGTAACCCCATTATTTCGGGCATCATTAGGCAAACCACTAACAATGTTAGAGCCTTCACTGACAAAACCATTGCTTGTTCATCCTAAACGCTCCCTCTCCCACCCCCCTTTTACTTACCTCACCCCCTTAGTGCATTGTGTTAATGTCAGTGTCAGAGCATTCACTAATGGAATGGATACTCACAAAATTAGCCTTTCTTTTAATTTTAAAATGATTTGTTAGGCACTGACAAAAACTGAAAATAAATCGCCTTCCACTAATGGATGGCTGTTGGCAAAAACTTTCGGGATGATTCTGGCAGAGAATAGAGATTTCAGGTAGCAGCTTGAACATAACTGAATTTCAGAGCACAGTGCAGGTGAAAGGTAACATATTTGGCATTTTACTATTTACAGGTAACAGGCAGCATGAACAGGCAGCGTGAACAAGCGGGCAAGCAGAGGACAGGGTTTTGTGAGCACAGTGGACAGGCAACGTGAACAGGGTTTTGTGAGCATAGAGCAGTGAGGCATTTAACTTTTAAATAAGTAAATGTTCAGAACATGGAAAACACTTAGAGGAGTCAAGGCGTAAAGAGAAAGGAAATTTCAGATTTTGTGGAAACAAATCATTTGGGTCAAGTCAAAATTACTTCAACAAACAAAATAGGAAGGTGGATTTGGGTAAACGCAAAGCAATATGAGGGCATTTTAAGGCGTAGGATTGCTCGCCTTAAATGGGGACAAATGAGAAGAAAACCGATCAAGATCAAGAAAAGGAAAAAGAAAATAAATAAGAGAAACAAAAATAAAGAATAATCAATCATTTATAGTCCCACATCTACACCTCTTATTTGGTCACCAGATCTATATGTCCAAGAACTGATGAAGGTCAAAATAAGGCTGGAGATTGTGGAAGCCAGAGAACAGGAAAGAGACCGCAAAATTTCAAAGATCACAATTGCAAACCAATGTCTAATGGAAGGTAATAGAATTTCAAAAGAACAGGTAACAATGTTACAAGAGGTTCTAGAGACAGGGAAACAAGAATGGCAAAACATGAAAGAAGTAATAACAACAAACAAAGATGTGATAATTTCTAAACAAACTCAGGTAGATACACAGGTATCTCAGCAAACAGACATTTCCAAAGAGAAGGAAAAAATGAACAGTGGGAAAGATAGTCCAAAAGAAATCAAAGCTAGAGCTGAAGACACTAATGGTTACATAAGGATAGAGGAAGAAGAAGATGCAAGTGATCGTAGAGCACAAGAAATAGAACAAAAAGAAAGACATGACAGAAAAACAAACTTTATTATCAGGGGAATAAGAGATTATGGGAAGAATGAAAGTACTCTCAATTTGACAAGAGACTTTCTGAAAGAGAAACTACATTGGAAAGGGAAAATTTGCCAAGCAAGAAGGGTTGGGAGGATATGTGAAGAGAGGCCTCGACCCATAAAAGTCACCATGGAAAGCGTACAAGAAAAACGACAACTTTTGGGCAAAAAGAAACTCTTGAAAGGCTCATACTTCTTCCTCGATGAAGATTTAACCAAAAAACAACAAGAGGAGAGAAGGGATGAAGTGGAGAAAATTAGAACAGCAAGAAATGAAGGGAAAAGGGCATGGTTGTACAATGGGAAAGCTGTTATTGCAATGTTTGGGCCCTTTAGGCAAATCAGGGCAGCAAGATGACAGTAAAGAAAAAATAGAGAATTCAATAATAAAGACGAAAACAATAAGAGCAACATGGACAAGAAGGGGTGAAGACTCAAATTTGAGTTTTATGTGCCAAACTGCATAGCAGTCAAATCCTACCCAGGTCTACCTAAGTTTAGTTTGTTGGAATTGTAGAGGTTACCCTTGGAGGAGGGGACCTGGGTTAGGGCCTATTGCGGAAGGTAGAGACATAATTTGTCTCACGGAAACTCATGAGCATGATGGTTGCAAAACCCCTGTGTTTGACGATTATTTGAAGTTGGCAGTTTGGAACAAGGTAGCAGAAAATGGCAAAGGGTATGGGGGAATACTAGTTTTAGTGAAAGAAAAAGAAGTCCGTCACATTCAGTTAATTAAAGAAGATGAAAATAAACAATATTTATGGTTGAAAATATCAGAGAATGAGAATCACATAAGAATTGCAGCATGCTATTTTGCCCCTCAAGTCTAAAAAACTTACAAAAATAAGGGGCTTGATAGCAAGGATCCATATGCAGCTTTAAAAAAAGATATTGCCATGTACTCTCAGCAGGGAGAAGTTCTTTTAGTTGGAGATTTCAATGCTAGAACAACAAATAATCAAGCTAGCATCCTTTGTTGCAAAGAGGATAACAATCCTATTTGGCTCACTGAAGAGGAGAATCCCCAATGGGTGAGGTGTTCAAAAGATGACAAACTTAGCAATCATTTTAAAGATGAGTTGCTTACACTGTGTGGGGCTTTCAACCTAATTATTTGCAATGGTCTAGATAGATGAAAAAGGTTTGGGAATGTTGGGTCCCTATAATACTAGTGATTACCCCATTACTATTGTAGTTATACCCCCTATTTATATTGTTGTGCCCCTATTACCCCCATATTGTTATTTCTGTGCCCCATAGAATCTCTCTATTGTTATTTTTGTGGCTTTATATTATTATTGTTAGGTCGGCTGGATTATATTGTGGCTCCTTAGACTCCTATATATAGAAAGGAGGTTTTGTCATTTGTATCATCCAAGAATTGTTCATTTATGTAATGTAAAGGAGGTTGCCCCCTCGAAGAGGCTGAATTCTAAGGCGTGGATCTCTCTTTTCTATCTTTTTGTGAGCTGGTTTCATAACATTTGGTATCAGAGCTTTGGATTCTAGGGTTTCGCTGCTCCAAACAGGTCATCGTGGCATTTTCGCTATAACTTTTTTTCTGTGACGTTTCAGAAGTCGCAAAAAAAACCCATTTGAGAAGAAATCGCGCTGAACCTTGGGTCTGAATTTCAGAGCTTTTTGCGCGATATTTGCGGAGATATGATCTGAGGAAGTTGGTCTTTTTGCAGACTCCTGAATTACATTCAAAACAGGTGACCTGGGGAAAATCGTCATAACTTTCTCTCTGGGGATCGGATTGAAATTTCATAAGAAGGTACAGAAAGAGGACGGACTGTAGTTTCTTGTGGGTGTTTTTCAGATCCAAAGGTCGAAACAGTGACTCGTGGCACGCCGCACAAGTTCGCTCTACTGAACTAGTCTATAATCAAGTCACTGTGGGAGATTTCGCATAACTCTTCCTTGGAGAATCCAATTTGGGTCAGACTTGTGGCATTGGAAAGAGGACACAGAGGGCTACTACAGGTCACAAATTCAGGACTAGATAATCAGAGAGTACAGAGATACATCAGAGGCAATATCGAGCTCCTATAAAGTGAAAAAAGGTGTGTAGATTTTCTTAAATTTTTGCTTAAGCTTGGTTTGAAAATTTATTTTGAAGGAATTCAAAGGGCATAGTAGAGAATTATTATCGGTAACTGATGCCCCGAGGAAAGAAAATGCAAACACCTAGTAAGGAACCTGAAAGCTCTAGCATGACTCATGAAGAAGAGGAAGAAATGCAACATGATATATCAAAATTACAAGACCAAGTGCAACAACTGTCCCTTACACAAAAAGGAACAGAATCTAAGATGGATGGTTTAAAGAAAGGTGTAGAAGCTAAGATGGACTGTTTAAAGAAAGGCGTAGAAGCTAAGATGATTGAAGTGGAAGCTAAGATGGATGATTTGAAGATAGATTTGAAGACAGACATGGAAGAATTGAAGAAGTTGCTACAAGAAAGGGCCACTAATGGTGAAAAGGTAGTAAAGGAAACTCATGATGAGAACAAAAGAAATGTTAATCATGATTCCATAGACTCTAATGTTGGATCGAAGACTCACCATGTTCCAAAAATCGATATGAGGAAGTTTGATGGCAAGGATCCCGCCACATGGATATTACAGATGGAGCAATTCTTCGATCTCAATAATGTGCAAAACACACAAAAGGTACGTATGGCAACTTTATATTTGGAACCAAATCAGTTTGTATGGTATCAATGGCTTTGTTCTCGTAAACAATTTATCACTTGGGCAATTTTTACGGAAGAATTGATAGCACATTATGAGGATACAAAAAGCAACACTTTTTTTAGCCAATTGATAAGTCTCAAACAAAAGGGTTCAATAATGGAGCACATTGAGGAGTTCCAAAAATTGAACATAAGGGTAAAAGATATTCCAGAGGAGCATAGGATTGATGTGTTCATAGGGTCTTTAAAGGATAATATCCAACATGATGTGCGCCTTTGGGAACCTGATTCATTAGAGAAGGCATTCAGGTTAGCAAGAAAAATGGAAAGCAAAATTATGGCAACTAGGAAGCATACCATTCACAACTATAAAGACGGAAGTGTTGTTGCCCATAGTCTTCCACAACCTACAAGGTTGACACCACAACAATTGGAAGAAAAAAGAGCAAAAGGGCTTTGTTACAATTGTGATAGCAAATACACAAAAGGTCATAAGTGTGCTGAGAAGAAATTATTCTACATAGATTGTGAAGAGGAAGAAGAAAAGGAGCAAGAAAGGTCAAAAGAAGAGGATATATTCCAGGAACAAAGCCTAGATGAAGAACAAATAAATCCGACCATATCTTGTAATGCATTGGCGGGAATTACCACTCCTCAAACCATCAAGATAGAAGGACAAATCAAGAAGAAAAAGGTAATAGTGTTGATTGATTCAGGAAGCACCCACAATTTTATTCATTGTAGGGTAGCAAAAGAATTGAATTGCTTCCTATATCCAGCACCAGAGTGTCAAGTGATGATTGCAAATGGAGGAACAATAAATTGTTCTGGAAAGTGCCATAATATCAAGCTATCCATGGGAGAATATGTATTGACTAGCCCAATGCTTTCCATTCCAATGGGAGGTGCTGATGTTGTACTAGGAGTCCAATGGCTACAATCCTTGGGTACAATAGCTTTTAATTTTCAAGAACTTTTCATGAAATTTTCTGTGGAAGGAAAGGAAGTTGAATTAAGGGGTATTGCAGGGAAACCAGGAAAGATAATCAGCTCTAATGGCATGACAAAGCTTCTAAAAAAGGAGCAAAGAGGTGTAATTGCACAATTATGTTCGCTAGATGTTTCCACATTGGAATCATCTATTTCTCCAGATCTCCAAAAAGTCTTGGACAATCATTCCAAGGTATTTGAGACTCCCAAAGGTCTCCCACCTATGCGTGATCATGATCATGCTATTCATCTGATTCCAGGAAGTGTTCCTCCAAACATCAGGCCGTACAGATATCCATATGTCCAAAAAAGTGAAATTGAACGTATGGTTGCAGAAATGCTAGAGGCTGGTATAATTCAACCGAGTCAAAGTTCTTTCTCAGCTCCAGTAGTATTGGTGCACAAGAAGGATGGATCATGGCGCATGTGTCCAGATTATAGGGAGCTCAACAAGCTCACTATTAAAGATAAGTTCCCCATTCCTGTTATTGATGAATTACTGGATGAATTGCATGGATCAATTTACTTCACCAAGTTGGATCTTCGTTCGGGATATCATCAAATCAGAATGAAGATTGAAGACATTCCAAAAACGGCATTTAGAACTCATGAGGGTCATTATGAATTTTTGGTCATGCCTTTTGGCCTTACCAATGCACCTTCAACATTTCAAGGTTTGATGAATTCAATTTTCAAACCATTCCTTAGAAAATTTGTGTTAGTATTTTTTGATGATATACTAATCTACAACAAGTCTTGGAAGGATCATGTTGAACATGTTGACAGGGTGCTACAACTATTGGAGGAGAAACAATTATATGCAAAAAGATCCAAATGTTTCTTTGGAGTCCAGGAGGTGGAATATTTGGGTCATATTGTATCTCATGAAGGAGTTAAGGTAGACCCTAGCAAAATTAAAGCCATTAAGGAATGGAAAATCCCCACATCCATAAAGCATCTGCGAGGATTTCTTGGGTTGACAGGGTATTATCGCAAGTTTGTTAAGAATTATGGGAGAATAGCAGCACCTCTAACAACATTATTGAAGAAAGATTCATTTTCATGGACTTCGGAAGCAACAAAGGCCTTTGAACATCTTAAAGAGGCAATGTGCCAAGCACCGGTCTTAGCTACACCGGACTTCACAAAAACCTTTATTGTGGAATGTGATGCTTCAGGAAATGGAATTGGTGCTGTTCTAATGCAAGATGAAAGACCCATTGCTTTTGAAAGTCGTCCAATCAAGGGAAAGTTTTTAAGCAAAGCTATTTATGAGAAGGAAATGTTGGCAATACTCCATGCACTTAAGAAATGGCGACCCTACCTAATGGGAAGACACTTCAAGGTAAAAACGGATCATGATAGCCTTAAATACTTTTTAGAACAAAGATTATCCTCTGAAGAGCAACAAAAGTGGGTCACAAAGATGTTGGGTTATGACTTTGAAATCATCTACAAAAAAGGGAAGCAAAATGTGGTGGCAGATGCACTCTCAAGAAAGGATGAGGATGTGGAAGCATTGTTGTGTGCCATTTCTATTATCCAACCAGATTGGATAAACGAAGCAAGGGAGGAATGGAAGAATGACGAAGAAGTGTGGGCACTTATTCAAAAGCTACAACAAGATTCCAGTACTTCTGATACATTTAGCTGGCAAAATGATTCGTTATGGTACAAAGATCGCTTATACCTCTGTAAGAATTCCCAGCTAAAACAAAAGATTCTTATGGAATTGCACACTTCTCCCTTAGGAGGGCACTCAGGATTTTTAAAAACTTACCACAGGGTTAAGAAGGAATTTTTTTGGGATGGCCTTAAATCAGATATTCAAAAGTTTGTGGCGGAATGTTTGGTTTGCCAGCAAAATAAAGTTGAAACAATTAAGACACCAGGTCTATTACAACCTTTATCCATTCCAAGCCAACGTTGGGAGGAGGTTTCAATGGATTTTATCACAGGTTTACCCAAGTCTGAGGGAAAGAGTGTCATCATGGTGGTAGTTGACAGACTTACCAAGTATGCACACTTTTGTGCATTATCACATCCATTTAAAGCCAGTACAGTTTCTACTGCATTTATGGAAACAGTTCAAAAGCTACATGGAAACCCAAAGATTATTGTAAGTGACAGAGATCCCATTTTCACTGGAAATTTTTGGACAGAATTATTTTCTTGTCTTGGTACTCAGTTAGCTCATAGCTCATCTTATCATCCTCAATCTGATGGGCAAACTGAGATAGTAAACAAATGTTTGGAAGGATATCTTCGTTGCTTTGTATCTGATAAACAGACACAATGGGTCAAATGGTTGCCTCTGGCTGAATGGTGGTATAACACTTCCTTCCATACAGCAACAAAAATGACCCCATTTATGGCACTTTATGGGTATCAACCACCATCCATCACATCATATTTAAGAGAAAATTCTAAGGTTCAGGCAGTGGAACATCACATCGAACATCAACAACAAGTCCTCCAACTCTTAAAGGATAACCTCGTGTTGGCACAAAATAGAATGAAACAACAGGCAGATCAACATCGCAGTGAAAGAAGTTTTGATGTAGGTGATTGGGTATTCCTACGGCTACAACCATATAAGCAAATGTCCCTAAAGCAAGCTAAGAAGGATAATAAATTATCACCAAAGTATTATGGTCCGTACAAGGTGTTGGAAAAGATTGGTACTATGGCATACAAATTGGAGCTTCCTGCAGCTTCTCGATTGCACCCAGTTTTCCATGTTTCATGTTTAAAGAAGGTTATAGGTGACAAGCTCCCAATTCAAACAATATTGCCAGAACTTGACGAGGAAGGAAAAATTATATTGGAACCGGAAGCAATCACAGAAACAAGAACTCGACAGCTACGAAATCGATCAATTTCAGAGTATCTTATCAAGTGGAAGAACTTATCTGCTGAAGATTCCACATGGGAGGATGAGAATTTTATGCAGAAGTATCCAGAACTGCTCAAGCGTTGAGGACAACACTTTTTTGAAGGAGAGGGGCATGTTGGGTCCCTATAATACTAGTGATTACCCCATTACTATTGTAGTTATACCCCCTATTTATATTGTTGTGCCCCTATTACCCCCATATTGTTATTTCTGTGCCCCATAGAATCCCTCTATTGTTATTTTTGTGGCTTTATATTATTATTGTTAGGTCGGCTGGATTATATTGTGACTCCTTAGACTCCTATATATAGAAAGGAGGTTTTGTCATTTGTATCATCCAAGAATTGTTCATTTATGTAATGTAAAGGAGGTTGCCCCCTCGAAGAGGCTGAATTCTAAGGCGTGGATCTCTCTTTTCTATCTTTTTGTGAGCTGGTTTCATAACAGGGAACTTCACTTGCAACACATACAATGGGGCAAGTGTCGTTGACTATGTGATGTGTCACAACGCTTAATAGAAAAGATAGATGAAATTAGTATTGGAGAGCATATTTGGGACTTAAAATCAGACCATAACCCAATTTTTATAAGGTTATCATGGTTAGAAGAAAGACAACATAAGAGGAAAACCCAATGCTCTCGACAATCATTATCAAGGGGAAAAATTCTTCTAACACAAGAAAATGGTACTATCTTCAAGACAATGTTAGAGAGATTAATTCATAAAGATAAAACTGGTTTCAAACGCTTCAGTAGCCATGAGTTAACAAATATAATCCAAAGTGCACTTGAGAAGTGCAAAAGAGAAAAAAATAGGAAATCAGAATCAAATTGCTTTCTTGTAAATGCTTGGCTTGATGAGGAGTGAAAAATGGCAAGGAGAACTTTGAAAAAGGTAGGAAAAGAGAAGAGGAATATAAATTTATATAAGAAGATACTAGAAAGGAAAAAAGATGAGTTCATGCAAACAAGGAGAGAAGAGTTAATATATTTAAGCAAGAATAATCCAAAGCTTTTCTGGCAGGAACTGCAACCAAGGAAGAAGCAAATTGAAAATAATATTACAGCCAATCAATGGTTTGATTATGCAAGGCAACTATATGAGAAAGAATCTGAGGCGGAGTCTCCCCCTAGGATCAACATAAATTCAAAGCTCTTCACATTACAGGAGGTGGAGAATGGAATTAAGAAGCTGAAAACAGGAAAGGCAAAGGACTTGGTTGAACTTCAAGCAAAGTATCTAAAATGGGGAATGAATGCTTTTGCACCGCACATCATGAAAATATTCAACAACATCATTCAGCAAGGATTCCCAAGAGACTGGACAACTAGCCTAGCAATACCCCTTTTTAAATGTGGAGACATTAATAATCCATCCAACTATAGAACAATTATGATCAATCCTTTGTTTGTAAAGCTTTTCGGCAACATGGTAGAAGACATAATTTGCAAGTGGGCAGAAGTGAAAGAAAAGAGGGCAATAGGACAAGTGCGTTTTAGGTCGAAACATTCTACAGTGGATCATGGCATCACGTTGAGACACATCATTGAAAAGGTTTGGGAGGACAAAGAAGAAGTATTTTGCTGCTTTGTTGACTTCAAAAAAGCATTTGACACAGTCCCTAGGGATAAGTTGTGGTGTAGAATGGAAGAACTTGAAATTCATGTGCATTATAGAGCTGTTGTCCATAGACTTTATGAAGAAGTGAAAGTCAAAATTAGAACCTTCGCAGGTATTTCAGAAAGCTTTAGAAGTAACATTGGAGTCAAGCAAGGTTGCCCTCTATCCCCCACTCTTTTTGGTCTATATATTGAATAACTGGAAGAGTGGCTAAATCTGCAAGGTGGAGATGGTGTTCGGTTGGGGGAGTTTGTGATAAAGCTTCTTTTATATGCTGATGATATTGTATTGATTTCTAAATTGGCCCATGGATTGCAAATGCACTTATACGCCCTTGCATTTTTGTACAGCAGTGGGGATGCAAGTCAATACTAGCAAGACCAAATAATGATTTTTTCTAATAAAAGGAAGCATAGCCAGCATACTTTCTTCTTTGAAGACAACATTCTTGAAGAAGTAAAGGAGTACAAGTACCTTGGGATTGATTTCAACAACAAACTCAATTGGGAGGACTATAGAAAGAAGATAATTTTAGGAGAGTGGAAAGCATTATATTCTTTTCAAAACAGATGTAGAGAGACAGAGTTATGGGATTGGAAAACGATTAAAGTACTTTTTGGACTCCTAGTTTGTCCAATGATGCTATATGCATGTTAATTGTAGGCTAGCAGCACTTCCGTCTCAAAATGGAAACAAATTGAGAAAATCCAAAAACCCTTGATCATGAGCAAGTTCAAAATAAAAAGTTCGGTACCTTATGAGATAATGTTGAGTGACACAGGAACAACTTCCATTGAAGCAATTGCTATGGTGCGGCTCTAAAAAGAATTGAACAAATGACAGGTAGATGGCCTAATGTTATCTTCAATGAAGGCATCCGTGAAAGAAAGAAAACATGGAAGAAACAAAACTACACATGGATGCAAAAATGGGATATCTACCTCAATGCCTGTCCCACAAATAGCAAGGAGCTAAAGGATTTTGTTATGGAGAAGTTTCGTAAAAAGGTATGGGGAAAAGAGTTGGGTAGAAAGAAGAAATATTACATTGAGGAATTCAACCCTACGTGTGATTTACAACAAAAAGAGTTCATTGGAGCTAGCATTTCGTGGAGGGAAAAGGTTCTTATTGCTCAATTAAGGACCAACTCACATCAACTTCGGTGTGAAATAGGACGGTGGAAAAGGCCTAAAGAAGCTTGGGAAGAAACGGTGTGCACATTTTGCATGTTTGGGGCTGTGGAATCAGAAAAACATTTCATTTTGGAATGTGATGAATTCAAAGACATCAGAGAAAGTTATGAGAACATGTTAGCATCAGTTTCTTGGCATTGTCTTTTTAGTGAGGAGATTGTTGGAAGGTTGGGTCAGCTCATCATCAATTTGAAGCAGAAAAGCACTGAATTGCAAAGAGTGAAAAAGATGGAACTAATGGTCTCATAGACTATTTTTAGTCTCGTGGACTTTAAAATATCATTTGATTTCATTTCTAAGGGAATTATGTCACATCAAAGCTCACTCAGCCAATGGAAAATTAGAAATAAAGTTTTCAGAAATTAGAAAATTATTTTGAATTTACAGAAAATTAGGAATATTCAACATTTTTCCAAAACTTTTGTTAAAATTGCAAAAGCTCGACAAATAATCAAGAGCCAAAAGACTTTGACCATGAAGCGAGTGACTAAAAATCAACTATTTGACATGGCCAAAGAAACGTGTGTATACTGAAACTTGATATAATGTGGTGGCATGTTTTAAAGTAATATTTCCATAGCATCCTCTTTATAAATCTTCATTCCAATCTTTCCAATCCAATTTATCAAATAATTTAGATAGTTAAAATTATTTTCTATATTTATATTTATATTTGTTTATTTTGACTGTATTTTTAACAAAACCTTTATTAGATGTTTTTTAAAAGTATACATTGTACATTTGTCAATTTGGCATGCAACTTTAAGTATCAATGCTTTGTTATCCTTAACATCTTGTTCGTTTAAGGCATAGAGTCTTAATTTCTTGACTTAAGTCTTTGTTTTCACAACTCTACATACCCCTTTCTTTAATTTAATTTAAATGTGTCTTTACTTGTGGAAATTGATTTTTAAATGTTTTATTCGTAATATTATTAATATTCCTTCATTTGGGTTTTATTTATTTTTTAAATGGAGTTTTATAATTTTAGTGTTAATGTACAAACCAACGAGTATAATCAAATAAACTTTTAATATTTACAACAATGTTGTATTTGACCACTAACCTGCTATGGTATTTAAATACAAGATGGAAAACATTTCTTTGCAAATTACAAGCAATCATTCTAAACATTTAATAAAAACATAACATGTATTCTTCAAAATTTATCACTCAATTGTAGGTTCGCTAAGATCCATGAACAACAACAATTTTCTCTTAAATTTTGCTTCAAACCACACATATAAGAGAGCTATACCCACCTTTAAATGAATGGAAGCTATCTTTTGTCCAACTTAAATGGGTTGAGCATTAAAAAAAGTCTTTACCATTTGAGTTTTTTCACACATGCTCTTCTTTTACGTACCTTTCGGTCATATTTTTTTTGGGGTTCCAATAACACTTTCTCACTCATTTACTAGAATAACTCTTCATTATTAGCGAACATAACAATATTCCTTCATCATGCACATCCTTCTTTATAATGCTTGATTACCACTCGAAGCATCTTCTATGGAAATATCTTTTTTTCATATTTAAAGAGAACTATCAATTATCCAAAGGTTTGCTGTGGAGAAGGAAACAAGTATAAACCAAAATCGTTAGTGTTGGCTCACAATGGTATTGTTGGAGTGTCCTCTTTAACAACCTTTATTCCAAATCTTGTAAATAAAATAAATAATAATAAAAATAAATAATAATAATAGTAATTGAATGGTAAATTTTATTTGTTAAATTTATAACATTTATTATCCAAGTCAAAAGTTTAATTGTTTCAATCACACTTTTGCATTTTAGGCTTTTGAACCAAATATCTTTGCAAATACCTTTGTCATCTCATTGGATGAATTTTGAGATATATAAACAAATACACTTGGCAATGATCCTAGATTTGATCTTTTATTGAAATTTTATTGAAATGTGATTTATTAGCTTTTAAAAAGTGTTAATGCATGATTTTTTAAAAACACCAATTAAACTACTTTTAAAATTGAAATTGAGAATAAGAATTTGATAATAGAAATTGCAGCGATTCAGAAAATATAACAGCAAACACATTAACACAATGACACCGAAAATTTGTTAATGAAGTTCGGCTATCTTCAAGTCTACATTTCTAGGCCCCTTGGCCTTCAACGGGGAGGTCTTTATATTAAAACTTTAAAACCATAAATACATAAAAGAAAATTGCTTTAGATACAATTCTAAACAATCCCGCTACAATCTGCTTTATCTCAGGATCCTGTAGCAATTCTTGATTCTGAAAAAGGCTTCCCGGATCTCCCAAAAAGTGCCTTCAAAGTTTTCAGTCTCGCTACCTTCCCCTGTTCAAACCCTTCTCTGCTGCATGATATGTCACCACCCCTCTATATCCCCTCCTTGGCATTACATTACCCCCACACACATATGTATATTGCGTTGATAAAAATTGGTTATAACAACATGGCTATACATAGCTATGGATTTATTGCATGGCGCATACCATATGGTATCATTACAAATATTATAACAAAGTTTTAAATATGGCGCATTGTTAATATGTTATAACCCAAACCCATACTTAACATATAGTTTGGCACATCGAACCATCGGTATAAGTATTAATATCGCTGTGGCACATTTAGTTGAACTGCATACCAAATACCCCACGGATATACATAACCCTTCACTTATTTAACAAATGTTTTAATATAGCCCACAGGCCTGACGGTTATCCGACCCATCGCAGACCTAACCCCCGACGGTGATGGGTCTGGTGACATATCTCAGCGTATGTTAACGGTGATATAACATGTAACTCCGCGCCAATTGGAATGCTCTGCCATATGTGAACTGTTGTTAGCTTCGATAACCATAGCTTTGGGTCGGCGATCTTCGACAACACTACCCCGACTTGCCATATTTCAAAGCTTAAATATAATATGCGCCATATGAATATTAAGCTTGGAGTTGTGGGCCAATGGTCAAAGGCATTGTTGGTCAAAGGCATTGTGTTTGCAATTGAGAGGTCATGGGATCAACCCTTGTCTAGTTTGTTGGAACCCTTAACAAAATTTTGGCTAATCTAATGAGGCCATGTATCGCCCTCTAATAGGGCCATGTGTTGTCTTAGGATTGGTCCCAATGCATCCAACCACATCCTACTACTTGTCGACGCAACAATGGTCCAGTCACTAAGAAATCAGCTGCCATGTCACTGCCACATCACTGCACAGTGAACAATGCCACATCACTGCCGACTTTGACTTTGACTTTTTGGACTTTGCCTTGAAAACTTTGACTTTGAATAACTTTCACATACAAACTTGATTTTTGCCCATTCATGTTGCGTTGGAATCGTTTTTCCAAGCTCTACGTGATGGCGCTACTTTCACTCAAATCCAACAATTTTGAATTTTTGGCCTTTTCTAGATCCTTGATCATCCATTGATCAATTTTCAGATCATTTCCTCCCGGCTGAATCCTTTTGGACCACCAAAAGTCTTACATTCCATAAAACAAATGTGGGTATTGTTTTCCCACTTCACCAATCTCTGTCCATCTTGTTCTGAATCTGTACACTTTACTCATCCATACAATCGTCAGCAAAACACACAAACTGCAAAGTATATTGAATCCTTTTTCACCCACATCTACATTCATATTTCCTGCTAATATCCAAACACCACTAAACAATGATAAACCATTAACAACATTGAAAGTGTTGACATAGATAAAACCATACCTTGCATTTTCTTCATGCCTGAAACAAAAATCAACTTATCATGCTGTAACTCTTGTCGATGTACAATTTTGGATTCCTTAAGCATGTCTCTCTGTTTGTGATTAACTTTAATGATCTCATGCTTAAGTACTTTAGGTTGTACAACAACATTTTTATTGGCATAAGATGCTTTTTAAAACTATTTCACTGTGAAAAGATATTTCTCTGCTTTTATGGGGTGAGAATGTACAATATATTCAATTCCTTTTTTGAACAAGTGATATTGATTTTGTTCCCTGAAAAATATCACTTTCCGATCATATAACTACGGGTTACCCAAGACCATCCCACATGTATCTATTTTTACCATATCACACATCACCTTATCCTTAAATTGAGAAGTTATTGCAAATGGTAACATACACTGCTTAGTCACTCACAATTTTTGGTTTCTTCTCATCCAAATTAAAGTATAAGGTTTACGATGCTTTATGGTTTTCAATCCCAATTGCTTAACCATTTTTTCTGAAATTAGGTTAGCTTGAGATCCACTATCTAGTAATGTGTCGATCTTTGTATGTTTCATAACAACCCTTATATGAAATAACTTGCATTTGGAACTGTTAGAATCATTACCTTCATCATATTTACCGGTCATAATCAATGATGCGATCTGCGTCTCGTCGCCTGAATTTGACCCTAAGTCCATCGGTTTCACTGTTGCTGCAACCTTTTGCTTCCCTTTTCTGATCCACTTCGGTTTCATTTCAGGATGCAATTTCCAACAATGGTCTTCGTCATGGCCCTCTTTCTTGCAATGTTTACAAGAGAGATTTTCAACCTCCATCTTAATGTAGTTTGTTTTCTTCGTTTTTCCTTTTCCCTCTCTTTCCCTTTTCGCTGTCGATTTTGATGATACCTATCATAATCAATTATGTGACTTGCATGTCATCGCGTAAATTTGACCCTCGTCCATCGGTTTCACTGTTGCCGCAACCTTTTGCTTCCCTTTTCTGATCCACTTCGGTTTCATTTCAGGATGAAATTTTCAACAATGGTTTTCATCATGGCCCTCTTTCTTGCAATGTTTACTAGAGAGATTTTCAACCTCCATCTTAGTATAGTTTGGCTTCTTCGCTTTTCCTTTTCCCTTGCTCTCCTTTTTGGCTGTCGATTCTGATGATACCCCAACTCCTAATTTACCTGCTTCAATGTAAGTTGTTTGTACAGCCACTTCTTCCATGTTAGTAAGACTGAACATAAACACAGTATTACGAATATATTCAGGTAACCCTCTTATGTATTTCATTAGAGTTTCTTGAGTATACAAAGGAATATCTAGCATCAATTCCCTCTTAAGAAACTCATATGTATATTCCTACACTGAATGACGTTTCCTAACTTTTAGTCTTTGCCATTCTATTAAATCTTTCTCCTTATATCCCAATGGATATAATTGTTTTCTAAGTGTAGTAATAAAATTAGACCATGATGGAAAAATATCACTGATATGCTGAGTACATTTCTGTAACTTACTCTGCCACCAAATCAATGTTGTGTCTTCTAAACGAAGTGATGCTAGCTTGATTTTGACTTCATCTTCAGTGATCCGTTGCACGCTACAGTAAACCTCCATTTTCCTGACCCAGTTGTCAAGCTTCTCAACATCAACTTCTCCATTGTACATGGGTAACTCGAACTTAACATCGAGCTTCAACAACGGTTTCAAAGTTTCAGATGGAGTCAAGAGAGAAGTGATAGGGTCTTTTTGATTGCTTTCATCTTCTTTTCCAGATTGTGATGGTTGTCCTTCTTCATCTTTAGGTTTTGCGTCTTCATCTTTTTATTTCTTAAACTCTCGATACATTTCTTCGACCATGGCTCACAAAGTCATGAAAGCATCCACAAACCTTGCATCCGATCCAAAAGGATGATCATTGCTTTATCTCTTCTCCTCGAGTTGTCCTTCTCGAGCCAACTTTTGGATCTCCTTCAACAAGTTCTCCTTCACCAAGCTTTGATTTGCTCCTGGTGATCATGCACACTTATAAATCACAATTATCAATTAACTCGCTATGATACCAAATGATCTCAAATCTGATCTTTTATTGAAATGTGATTTATTAGCTTTTAAAAAGTGTTAATGCGTGACTTTTTAAAAACACCATTAAAAATACTTTTAAACTTGAAATTGAGAATAAGAACTTGATAATAGAAATTGTAGCAATTCATAAAATATATCAACAAACACATTAACACAATGACACCAAAAGTTTGTTAACGGAGTTTGGCTATCTTCAAGCCTACATATCTGGGCCCTAGTCTTTAGCGGGGAGGCCTTTATATTAAAACTTCAAAACCACAAATACATAAAAGAGAATTGCTCCAACTACAATCCTGCTGCAATCTACTCTGTCTCAAGATCCTATAGCAATTGTCGCTTCTGAAAAAGGCTTCCTGGATCTCCAAAAAAGTGCCTTCAAAGTTTTTAGTCTTGTTCCCTGCACTTGCTCAAAAACTTCTCTATTCCATGATATGTCACCACCCCTCTATATCCCGTCCGTGGCATTACATTACCATATATATATTCTGGTGATAAAAATTGGTTATAACAACATGGCTATACATAGCTATCGATTTATTGCATGGCACATACCATATGGTATCGTTACAAATATTATAACAAAGTTTCAAATATGGCACATTATTAATATGTTATAACCCAAACCCATATTTAACATATAGTTTGGCACATCAAACCGACAGTCTAAGTATTAACTTGTCCGTGACCCATTTCGTTGAATTGCATGTCAAATACCGGCAAGTCCTATTTCAGACCCCATTGAAACATAAATGCAGTCTGACATGCTGGGAGTATAGCAGTTTATTTGCATTTATATTTCTTTTAAAATTGACTTTGGAATTTTAGCAGCAAGAAAACTGTTATTTCCCTGGCATCTTAGAAGCATTTATGTTTCAATGGGGTCTGAAATAGGACTCGCCGTCAAATACCTTGCGGATATACATAACCCTTCACATATTTAACAAATGTTTTAATATAGCCCACAGGGTTGGCGGTTATCGACCTATGGCAGACCTAACCCCCGACAGTGATAGGTCTAGTCACATATCTCAGCGTATGTTAACGGTGATATAACATGTAACTCCGCACCGATTGGAATGCTCCACTATTATAAATATAAATCATGACAACTAAAATAAATAAATTTAATGTAAATATTTAATAATAAAATATTAGTTATGTTAAATAGTCATTAGGTTAAGTGAAAATGCATTTTAAAAGATATGCCCAGTGACGAAAGGACACCTTCTTAAGTATATATATGTAGATTCTCATTGTAACATTAATCACTTATACATTTTTATATATAATAAATTATTATCACAAATACCTCTTGTGTATTTTTACATTTAAGCTTACACGCTATCAATTTTGATGCTTAAGTGGTATCAGAGCCATGGCGCACAATATAATCATGCGGGTCTTTGAACGTTGTTCGCCACACAATGTGCCATTACGTTCACGTCCTGATTGTGTTGAGCAATTTAGTAAAATTCAAGAAGCATTTCAGTGTTTAGAAAACTCATTTGGAAAAGTGAAAGCATGTCAAAAGGAAATTGATAATAAGGAAGATCATAGCGACAATGAAGAAACGAAACAAGGTGAAGCAGAAGAAGAAGATTTTGATCAAGAACGTAAAGATGTGATAGATAATGATGAATATGAAAAGGATATCGATCAAGATGAAAATCCGGATGATGCTGATCTCGATGTGGATGAGGACAATCTTGAAAAAAAAGAAGATGAACAATATCATAACCATGAGAAAGATGCAGAAGAAGACATTGATGATGATGAAGAGGAAGACATGGAAGAAGTAAAAGAAGAAGATATTTTTGAAGATAATTATGAAGATGACATATTTGAAAAAGAAAAAGTGGATTATGGGGAAGAGAAAGAAGAAAATGTAGGAATTCATGTTGATGGGAAAGAAGGTCCAGCAGATGTCTGCGTCATTGAATTGGATGGAACAATTGGGGATATTAAATCAATGTCATTCATTGAGTCTTTGTGTCAACTGTCATATTTAGTTGGGCCAAAAAACTTTTGTCGGGTCCATGTAAACCTTGTACCTTTTATAGGTGTTGTTGGAGAGCAGAAAACCAAACCAACACAACATAGTGTTCGGGAACTAAGAGCATTGGGGTTGACACCTCATTGGCTAGTTTTTCGAAGTTCTCAGCCCTTACTAGAGAATACTAAGGATGCTGTCTCAATTTTGTCATGTTCCAGAAAGCAACATTCTTAATATTTATGATGTATCAAACATTTGGCATGTCCCTTTATTGCTAAGGTATCAAAAGGCACATGAGGCAATAATGAAACAATTGAATATATTAAGTTTTTCTAAAACCCCAGATTCAGAAGGAATGGCACTAAAGACAGTATTAGATTGGTTATGCTTAAATATTCCTGGAAATGAGCTCCCCCTGAAGTTCTCAAGTGGAGTATCAGTTCTAGAATATGAAGGTGCAGAAAAATTAGTAAATGTAATTTCAACTGCTCATGCAAATTGGGTACCTTTTGTAGTTCAATCTGAAGAGTCCAAGGATGAGTCTATTTCTGAAAGTGTACTTAAGCCAAAAGTAAATATCAAGGATGAGCAGAAGGAATTGCTTCAAGCAGTGGGAGCAGATTGGATTCAACATTATATGAGCCAACAAGAGGAATTTGGAAATGAACATGGAACAAGTGACGGTGAAGCTAGCAATGATTCAAATTGGGAGATGTGGATAGAATTAAGTGAAAGAACACAGTGCAAAACTATTCAAATGGTTGTTGATCCGGCAACATGTGCTGTATCTGCTGTTGTTTAATTCCAGTTTGCAAACAAACTAGAGACTAAGGCAAGTCTGTTGTGTATTTACTTCTCTAGCATATTGTATTGTATTGTATTGGGTGCATTTTCTTCAGCACCAAAGAAAGGCAAGGAAAACAAGAAGTCGAATGCGAACAAAGAAAGTTACATACTGCCTCCCATGGCGCTTGAGGATGTGGAAACGAATAAGAAGACTCTTGTACTTGACTTGGACCAAACCCTGGTCCTTATGATTGGAAGAGAAGATTACAGACCAACAAGAAAGCCTACCCACTTCGACTTTAGCATGGATGTTGAATATGGAAAAAAAAGTGGTGTCGTATTTAGCTGTTAAAAAGGCCTAGCGCCGACAACCTGCTTCGAGAATTGGCCAGTTCCAGATCTTATGAAGTTGTGGTGTTCAGTGCAGCTATTGGGGAATACGTACACCCTATGATAGGCTGCTTCAAGATATAAAGTAATAATATGATTCCTCCCACCCACCGCCTTCATCGGGAGTCTTGCACACACTCTGCTATGCATGGGTACGTAAAAGCCCTGTCATTGTTGAGGAGGAATCTGAGCAAGGTTATAATTGTCGATGACAGCAGAAGATCTTATTGTTTACACCCCAAGAATGGTGTCTGTAACAGTTTCTAGGAGGGAGATGCCCATGTCGATCAGCGCTTCCGCATCATCCCTTTGCGGGTTCTGAGGTTTCAGAAGAGCCTAAAAAGCATGTCACACATCAACTTCGTCCGTGGAGCTGGTCGAACCACGCCATGTTCACCACCGATAAAACCCCGCCCTACGCTATCTCAACCTTCCCCCTCTGTCCGGATTCTGTTTGTCGGCCAAAAAAAAATTTAAAAAAATCCGTTTATCTACGCTCTACTGTCAAGAGACATAACGTATCGATCAACAGGCATGGGCAACAACCAAACATGTGTTGGAGTTTTGGTTCGACATATATATATTATTCATGTTGATCTGCCAATAATTTAATTAATTAAAACAATTTAATTAATTAAATTAAAAAATATAAACACAAAAAATAGAGTTATATATATATATATATAATAATGGAGATGGTCGTGTGTTCATCACGCTTTTCTCTCCGCATATCTTGAATTTGATTTTCAACGGGGCTCAGTTTCTATTCTTATCAAGTGGGAATTATGGGGACTGGGGTAAAAGGGCTTATTATTCCAAGAACCTTGAAAGTCATGAGATCTGTGCAATTTGCGCTGGAAGTGGGTTTTCTATTAAATGCTTGAGCGAGGAATTTTTGTTCTCAGATGCGCATGTGTAGCTTTCCATCAGTATATATATATATATAATGATTAAATAAAATTATTATTATAATCTATGTAAAAAAAATAAAATATTCAAGGGAATACTACTGATGAGCTACACATCGAAACCATGACCAAATTATATACATTGAGGAGACAAACGCTATGTGAAAAAAATTGTCATCATTAAATCTTTGAGGACACAGTTTCCGAAGGACAGGGCTATGTTATGATGTTATGAATATAATTCATAACAAATAAAATAAATAAAATTAATGTAAATATTAAATAATCAAATATTAATTATATTAAATAGTCATTAAGTTAAGTGAAAAAGCATATCTAAAGACATGCCCAATCACGAAAGGACACCTGCTTAAGTATACATATGCAGGTCCTCATTATAACATTCATCACTTATACATTTTTATATATACTAAATTATTATTATAAATACCTCTTGTGCATTTTTACATTTAAGCCTACAAGCTATCAGTTTTGATGCTTCATCCACCATATGTGAATTGCTGTTAGCGTCGATAGCCATAGCTTTGGGTAGGTGGGGCCGCCGGATTTGGCAGGCTCCACTTACCCTTCCCCCACTTGCCATATTTCAAAGCTTCAATATAATATGTGCCATATGAATATTAAACTCGGAACCGTGGGCTAGCATAAAAGCATTGTGTTTGCAGCCGAGAGTTCACGAGATCGACCCCCGTCCAATTCGTCGAAACCTTTAACAAAATTTTGGCTAATCCAATGAGGCCACATGTCACCTTGGGATTGGTCCCAATGCATCCTACCACTTGTTGATGCAACAATGTTCCCGTCACTATGCAGTCAACTACCATGTCGCTACCACATCACCACACAGTGAATAGTGCCACGTCAACACTGACTTTGACTTTTTGGACTTTGCCCTGAAAACTAACTTTGAATAAATTTCACATATGGACTTGGTTTTTGCTTGTTCAAGTTGCGTTGGAATCGTTTTTTCGAGCTCTACGCGATGGCACTGCTTTTGCTCAAATCCAACGATTTTGAATTTTTGGCCTTTTCTGGATCTCTGACATGCAACCTTATAGGTGCCAATGCTTTGATATCCTTAACATCTCACTTGGCTAACTTGTACAAATCTCAATTTATTGCCTTCAAATCTATGTTGCCAACTCCTCTACATGCTCTTTTCTAAATTTAATCAAAATGTGCGACCACTTGATTGTTATGGAAATTGACTAGTCATTTATACCAATATCATTTTTTCCTTGTGGAAATTGACTAATCATTTACACTAATATCATTTCATTTTTTCCTTGATTTGAGTGTTCAAATTTTTTAATAAAGAATTGCAAATTTAGTATTTGAAACCCAAAACAACTAATATTATGAAATAAAACTTCAATGTTTGTTACAACATTAATGTTGTTGTATTGACCACTAATAAGATATGATATTTAATCTTCTGCACAATGAGACATGTTTTCATATTACAAAACATTGAATGTTAAGTACTCTTCAAAATTAATCTTCAATTAAAAGCGATTCGTAGGCAAAACAATTTCCTTTTAAATATTCCATCACACCAAACATTATTGATGTAAACATATCATGTAATATTCAAAAATATCTTCAATTATCAGTAGATTTTTGGACAAAGGCATTTTTTTTAAATATTCCATCCCACTAAACAAATATAAATTATTTCATTTCCACCTTAAAATGATTGATAGTTATTTGGTCTCCACCTTACCATAAATGAGCATTTACATACTAAAATTTATCTTAAATTTTCCACATCATTCTCCATTCCCAAACTCCTTTAGCAGCTCCAAGATCATGTTAAAATATGCTATCACATAGCCAATGAGATTAAGAGCCATACATTATTTGTATTAACAATTATTCGGAGATTACATAGAGTTCTTTTGCGTGTTTGTCTGCACTTGGATACAGCCTCTATAATAACTTATATAAAATATATTTCTTGGTTTAAATTACTATATCAACAACATTAAACTATATCAAATCACAACTGTTATTCCAACACCATTTAGTCCACGGAATTCCTCCTAATCCCACCCAAATTAATAAAGATAAGAAACAATCTTGCATTTATCCTTCCCATAAAACGATAGCTTAATCCACACAAACGTGCTAAAAGCCAAGCAGGGTTGTCACCTCCACTATCTTTACTCTTGAACAACACTAAGCAGAATAGATGAAATTGACCTTCCTCTAAATTGATTAGCCAATGTTGGGCAACTTTTTAAGTCTGCATTGTATATGAGGACATATTGCAAACCATTTTTTGAAATCTTTATACATTCTATATTACAAATATCAAAGGAATCTGAGTTTATTAATAACATAAAATTTCCCTGTAAAATACATGTTAAAATTTCCCAATAGAATACATGTTACAAAGGAGAAAACCATCTAAAGAAGTCACTGATTAGATAATATAGTGATCTGCAAAAATCTATGGAGGAACTACGCAAATTCATTGTCTATTAGGAGCAACGCAATACTAAATAGTTTTCTCAAGCAGCACTCAACAGTAACAAGGCTATGCCACCTCACACACAAGATGCATAGGAATCTCCCTTTTATTATATTGGTAAATTGTCTTTATAATAATGAAGCTTCTGAATTCATAAAAACTCCCTCAAGAGACACATTTCTGGTCCTTTCTGGACCAGGGTACATTCTTTCGTTGGTTAGATCTGCAATTACAGTTTTGCATAAACATCATATCATGCTAAACTTTGTTGTACATTGTACAGTTATACATTCATCTCAAAAAGTATTAAACAATTCCAGGCCATGAGAAAAAATTGCCTGGTCACGCACTTGGACGTGCAAAAATCACAAATCGGAGAGCGTTTCTATGTTACACAGCAGTTGGTATTAAAAGTAAAACACCTGAACACGAATTACCCGAGATACTTGAGGGGATACATTCCTGAAGAATTCACAGATCAAAATTTTAATAATAGAACACTACTATACAATATCAACATAATTTTTTCTCGAATACAATGGAGGCATATTTAGCAGAATTACGAGGTGGAAAACAATCAAGCCTCTTTACGTTGATATCACTCCATAAGCTTTTGCTTCTTGTAAACTTTAGAATAATCCCACTGGAGAAGCATGCTAGCTAAAAATCAATGCACCATCCAAGTATACAGAAGAAAAATCAACCATCTAATTGATGCCATCCAGATGGAAAGCATATGCCCCTTCTTAAACTTTGACAGCATCAGGACACTCTGACTAGATCTCAAAGTAGCAAACTTCAAATTTGTCTAATATGGATGAAATTCATGACTCCCAAAATTTTGCTGGGTCCTTGCTGTATAAGGCACGATCTTGAATCTCTAAATTGGCAATATGCCAATCCACCATGGGAGCTTGTACACATTTGCATAAAAGAAGCGTTGTGGGAAAAAGCCACCATCCACTCTCCTCCCTAGTGAAATGCACAAAACAGTTATTTTTTAATCAATTTATACCCTATGGTTTTGTCACTAAACTGGATGAATACAGAAAATCTTTTTCAACCAAGCAAATAAAGTGAAAAAAGTTCAGAAAGGTACGTGCTAAAATTCAAAGCATGAAAATTTTTTGCTCCATCGTCAGAAGTAGATTGAATCTTGTAATGAATAGATCCATAGATCAAAGCCACCACCTGAACATAAAGAAAGAGAAGCAGAGTTAAACCATCCCTTTATTTAGTGTCTCAAAAATGTTGCTTCATTTTGAAAGAGAATGACACAACCAACAGCGGCCCTAGAAACAATATTTTAAAACCTGGAGTCGGCTTTAGAATTGGTCAAGGGGTCCACTTGGACTTGGCTTGGACTCAGCTCAGAATCGGATTGGTTTTAATGTTTTAGCTCAGTTCACTAGAAAAATACATAAAACATTAAGGAAAGTATACATTTTAAAGATTCCAAACCACTAGAGTAGTAGAAACAAAATATGCAAGTTCTGTTTACCTTACTTATGCGACCCTATAACCAGGTATACTCCATTAAAATTTGTTTTCATCCAGTAGTATGTAATTGAAATCGAAATTTATTGACATACCTATGCATGTGATCTTGATTCACCTTTCTGCACGTATTTTCAACAAAACAACAGTATGGTATGCAAATTTACCTTCTAAGAACTCGTATAACCATGAGAACATGTAGAGTACTTAAGTTTATTAAACTAGTTAAATGCATCTCCTAAAATAAGACTTGATGAGTAGTGTTTGAGATTGGGCATTAAACCAGTATCAACTCGATTGGGCATTGAACCAGTATCGACTCAACCAAGCTGGACGAGTTTGGAACTGAACCAGTCGGTTTTGTACCAAACCAGTGATTCATCCGATTTGAAGGTCAAGTCAGTACCCTCAAGGGTTGACTCAGTCAACTTCGCTGAGTCCAAGTCTGAGTTGGCCGAGTTTTAAAGGTATCAACACTACCCACAAGCATTAGGAGGCACAAAAATGATGCTTAGTGCACTTTAATAGCTTTTGAAAATTCTAAAGCACATCTCTTTGATCAATTGACAAATTCAATCTTCCGTATCAAATTATTCCAAGTTTCCAAGTTTTTCTCAAGATGTTTTTTCAACGTACTGTTCTTGTCTATTATCCTTACAAGTAGTAGCTTTAAAGTTCAAAAGTTGTAGTTCAAAGCCACTACTGGAACATAAAGAAAGAGAAGTAGTGTTACGCAATCCTTGAATTTAGCTCTCACAAATATTGCTTCCTCAATATAGATAACAACACAAACAGGGCCCCACAAGCATTTGAAGGCATGAAAGATGAGAATCTCCGATTTTTTTTGAAAATTATAGTGCCGCATCAATTTAATCCAAGTCTGAGAATGTTCTTTTCATCAGATTATGTTCTTTCCTATTATCCCTACAAGTTCAGAGTATCAGAGGATGATGTGGATGCAAGTAGGCAAGGATCAAGAGCAAGTTGACAATTTCCCTTCAATCCTCAAAACAAAAGATAAGTACTCTATACCTCTATTTTTCTTGATTATTATTGTTTTACTATTAGTCAGGCTCTTGTCTTTGTTTCTTTTGCAGGAATATAGCCATCTCTTCCATGACCTCCTAGTGAGGGTTGCAGGTACATCGTAGAGGCTAGCAAGGCTCTGGCAACAAATGAAAGCATTGAGAAGAACAAAGCAAAGCTTGTGACAAGAGGATTCTTCTAGAGTGAATTGTGTTCAAAAGGGAGAAATTGTACGGACATCTAGAATCATCCTTGATGACCAGAAGACATCCTAGTTCGGAGGGAGCAGGGAGACCAACAAGTTTGAAGGATGCAATGGTGGAGGAAATTGTGACGAAGAGAAGTCAGTGGTGACTTCCAAGTGGATTTACAAGATGAAGTATGTGGTAGATGGCAATAGAGAGAAGTACAAAGAAAGATTTGTGAGGATTCTCCCAGAAAGAGGGAGAGGACTATGAGGAGACATTTGCTAAAGAAGGCTTTGTACGAACCTCAAGCATGGTATTCTCGGATGGATGGATATCTATTGACTCTGTTATGATATGAATTGTTTCTAACAGGAGTAGGACTCACGTGATAGAGCGAGCAATAGTGGTAAGAGGATTTGCCTATGTGACAGACGGAACAATCAATCCCTTCTTCAGTGTCAGAGGGAGTTGACCTCTAACATCCAGAGGAAGAATCTTGGCTGGATACACTACTTCTTCAAACTAGAAGAGTGGCAAAAGCCAAGTAAGCATATTATCACGATCCTTCAAAGAATTGGGATGATGGACAGCCAATCCATGGTCACTTCCATGGTAACTAATCTAAAGAAGCTAAGTGGCATAGGGAGAACCTAGATTGCCACATCAGGATCTGCTTCAGTGTCAAGTAGTTGTGGTGATGGTTCGAGCGAAAGAAGCAACTACAGGGCAACTGCAAGGATATATAGATTAAGTTTAGGCAGAGAGTGTTGAAGACAAGAAGAGCACACTTGGATGATGATTCAGTTTGGATTTTTCTTGGGCAAGAAGTAGACATCTGTCGCACTCAGGAATGCAGAGGTTGAGTATATTGCAGCTAGTTTGATCAGGGGCAGGAGACCATTGTGATGATAGGTCGAAGCACATCGACATCATGGGACCACCACATCTAGGACATGGTACAAAAGGGAGTAGTGAGGCTTCAATGCATTTCTACAGATGAGCGGGATGTTGAAATTCTCACAAACCCTGTCCCAGGGTGAAGTTTGTATACCTTCAGGGACAAGCTTAGATTAGTTGAGAAGCTTCCCTCAGTTGAGGGAGTGTTGATGTTGTAGCATCAAGGTGAAAGCATTCTCTATAGGTTAGGATAGTGACAGGTCAAAGATATTAACCAGGGGCCATGTAATGTGGCTACGAAGAATGGCCCAGAGAGCATCAAGGCCCAAAGTGCTCCCTCAGATTGCCAAGAGGTACCTGGGTAGTGGGTAGAGTGAGTTCCTTTACCATCAGCAAAGTATGTTACCATTCAATTGGCATGCAGGAATGGTAATAGCCTAGGGTTTCACCATAGGTCACAGATGTTGACCAAGTTCCAAGTGATGACTTGGATATTGATGACTTTGCTCCAAGTGACGACTTGTTGAGTATGATGTTGATGCAGGATAATTTCCACATGGTTCTGTAATAGAACATGAGGTGGATGGATTCATCAACATAGCAAAGCTCTTTCAACCTTTTCTTGGGATAGAGAATTTTTTCAACATTGAGATCATCTGAAGAAATTATTATAAATACCTCCCTAGCCAAGAGGGAGAGTTGAGTTTTGTAGTTATGGTCAGTTTTTATGTTGGGAACAATTTATGGTGACCTTGTCCATCTCATTTTTGACCTTTTTATCCTCCATTTGAACCTTAAATACTTCTCTTTTACGAATTTGATGAGGGAAATGGCGTAAAAGGGTAAATTGAAGGTAATAGTCTTTTATGGAAAATATCTTTTCTTTTTAATTCATAAATATTTATTAAATGCATTTATTTCATGTACTAATGGGTAAAACAGTAAATTACAAGAATTCCTGTAATTACAAGAAATTAACAAATGCAAAATTCATGTAATCCATTCAAGTTTTGTGGATGTCCACATTAGCCAATGTGATTATGACACATGGAGCACGATCAAGATGTTTGTTTAATGGAAGAATATCTGTTTGACCTTCTCGTAGCTGCTTGCAACCCATGAGTCAAAGGCTGGTCAATGCAGCATATCGACTCAGCAATTCCTACAGCCTGTTTAGGAAATTGCCTGAATCCTCTCCATCAGTTGGAATTTGGTCAGCTGTACCTGGAAGTTAGCATATGAGACATGAATGATCAAGGAGACCATGCGAAGATGACTACTTTTTCTTTTGTAAATATTTTATCTTGGCTGAAAATGCTTAACTGACCCTGTATGTGGGAAGAGTCAGTATTAGTTTAATTGATTTTTTTGTATAAAACAAATCACTGTTAGACATACAAGTTAGTTGTATGTTTTCTTTTACTGTTGATGAACAAGTCTACTTTCTGTATTGAGTTTGGAAGTGATTTTTAATACATGAAGACTTTTTCTGAACATACACAAAGTGGTGTATAGTTTTCCTTAGTTTCTGAGCATTTTCATTGGCAACATACACTAGGAGGGCCCCTTGGTATGTGTTGTACCTGTTTTAACTTCTGTTTTCTTGATTTAATTGTGTTTGAATTCAATTTATTGATCAACTATGTCTTGTATAAGATGTGCATATTCTGTAATTTCTAGTAATCTTGTAGAATTTCTGTAATCCCCTGCAAAATTCCTGTAATATTCCTATAGCTTTCAGAAAATTCCTGTAATGCATGCTTTGTTTTTCCTGTAATAGTCCAGTTTGATAACAGAACGTAATTAGGGAATAGGATTTAGTTAGATTTGCTTTCTTGCTTTACAATGTTTGAATTTAAATCATCAAAGTAATTAGATTTTGTATGCCTGAAATAGTGATTACTATTAGAGAGATGAAATGAAGAAGTTTACATTTTAAACAAAAAGGAGTTATCATTGTATTTGAAATGAATTTTCTTATAAGATTGGAACACTGATTTCACTTAAAATTATTTTCCATTACCTTCTTAAATCAATTTTGACCAAACAATTACTATTTCAAAAAGAGCATTTGGTGTGAAAGTGTAATGCATCTGTCTGAATCTGCAATCTTCAATAATTGAATTTAGGATTATGAAAACCATTGTAAGCCAGAATCAACTCTTAGAGTTATGAAAACCTGTAATTGGTTTGTGCTTTGCTTCTTCATAGGAAAATAACCAAGTGGCCAATTTACACATAATGTGTTTCACCTCACAATTTACCTACTTGGGTTTGACAAAACAAATGTTAAATCACTTACTCCACTTTATGGCTTGACATTTTGGTGTCATTGTCAGGGAGATGTAAACGAATTGGTGCCTAAGAATTTTACTTGTTTTGTTAAAATTAAAAACACAAAAACATTTAACAATTCTCTTTACTTTGCCTTACAGTATATATATATTTTTTAATAGTATAAGACGGGAGGTAAGAACCTGCACCACCACCACGATAATGTGTCCTACAAAGCCAATTGTGTTTAAAACTGTATGTATAGGTTACAAGATAGTAGAGGAAGATTTATTAGAGCATCATTAGATAGAGGTAGAATTCAGAAAAATGTAGATACCATTCCCCCATATACTAACTTGACTCCAGGAGAAGGAAGGGAATCTGATAGTTCAATAGAAGCACAAAAAGGATCATTTACATCAAATGATACATCAGAGGTCCAATTAGAATTGCATCACAACTTTGTTCCTGAAAGGTGGAATACACTGTACACTGTACTTTGGAACGATGATATGGCAAATCAGGAAAGAGGATCTAATATAGGAGGAGGTGAAGGTAATGGACATAGAAATGGAAGAGATGGTGGAGGACGAGGAAATGGAGGAAGAAATCGACAACCGCCGGAAGATGACAATAATAGAGGAGCAACATTTGGCTTGTGGAAATTCTAGGGGCTGAAGTCCGAATGAAGAACATTCCACCATCTATTCTACCAACATTTTATGGTAGGGTAACTAAAGACCCTGACTCCTTTCTATTTGAATTTGATATTTTATGTCGCAACTATGCTTATAATACTGATGCGCAGAAATTATGTTTATTTCCTGCAACATTGAAAGGAGTTGCATTACATTGGTTCATGGGATTAGGTGAAGGTACTATTGCATATTGGGATGATATGAAGAAAGTTTTTCTTAAGAAATACCAACCCTATTGCAAACCTAGAGATTCTCAAGAGGATATATTTCAAATGATGCAACAAGAAGATGGAAGCACAGAGGATTACCTAGAAAGATTCTTGTACAATTTGCAGAAATCAAAACAACATGATTTGAGTCCTGACATAGATTACACAATATTCTTAAAATGCATCCATGATGAATATATAGATATACTCAATTTAATGGGTGCTGGTGATATTTCACATCTAACATTTAACAGAATTAGTGATTTTCTCACAAAGTACTCAAGAGGGAAAGCTAAAACTAGTGCAAGGATAAGAAATCCTCTTACCAAAGTTACTAAATCAGCTACTGGAGGTGTCAATGGAGCAGAATTAATAAATTTGTTAGAGGGTTTGAAAACTGATCTTTTAAATACTCTTACTTCTCAAATAGATGATTTAAAAATTAGGAAGAAAAAAGAGCAAGAATCAATTTTGTCTATTTTCTGTACTAATGTCGAAAGAAATGTCCATTAAGAGAGTGTCCTCTAGATACCATTCAAGTTTGTTTGATTTGTGTAGAACCACATAAATTGAGGAATGTTTGACATTACTCAAGCTGAAAGCAACTTACCAAATGTTGAAATTTGTAATTAGGTTCAGTAGTCTTGTTTTTATGTATTTGATGTAAAAGAAAAGAAAAATTATTATTGTTATTTTGTAAAGCATGGGGTTTCATGCTCAAAGTCAAACTGTTCTAGGTCAAAGCACCCATTGTGTGCTTCTACGGTTTGTCAGAGAGTCAAAGAAGTCCAAAGAGTCATTGTCACATGTATTAGACACTATTAGGCATCTTGTAACTAGTCAAAAGAATTTATTTTGAGTCAAAATGTGTCAAAATCTCCCTCCAAGACCAAGTCGGCCCTGTTTAGGGCTATTCAAGCTCCAAGGAAAGGTATAAATATAAAGCATTCAACCTCATTTGGAGGAATCATCAATCAAGTTCGTTGAAGCATATCTAGCAGAGCTAAACAACAAGCAATAGCAAGGAATATCTAAGGAAGAAGTCGAAACTCCAAAACCTTGTCTCTACTCTCGCACACGTGTGGAGAAGAAGCTAGGGTTTCTGCAACTACAAGGACAAAATTTCAGATCTCCATATAAGGCCGAAAATCCGATGAAAGGAAGCATGTTTTATAGTCTATTTATCTAGAAGGAAGAAGCAATCCAAGCGAAGAAGAAAAGAGGCCTAAATCAGTGTCTCATATCCACACACGCGAAGTTGTAGCAATTGCAGGAGGACCAAAAAAGTGCAGACCTGCAGTGAAGCACGCAAATTTGTTGCAGGGGTCGAAGTTGTGCAAATGAACAAGCTTTGACTTGGATTGACTTTGTGAAAGAGAAGCTCATCTAAAAGAAGGTTGACTTGGTCTTGGAGGGGTCTCAGTCTTGGGTCTAAAGGTCTTGGAATTCGTCATTTGAAGATTCTATAAAAAGGGAGGAATTTTTTGTGGGTTTTCCTCTCTAGGAGAGATTTTGGCCCTGGCTAGCAACCTACACCTTGTGTCCATTTGTTCTATTGATTTTCATGTTTTGGTAGTTGTTTGATGATAAGAACACTATAATAATCAAGAAAAGAAGCAACTAATTATAAATACAAGTTGAAGTAAAGAACATCACAAGTAGTTATCAAAGTAAAGAGAAATCACCCCTAATCTAGCTATAGCAAGGGAATATGATAGTTCAATAGAAGCACAAAAAAGATCAAGTACATCAATTGATACATCAAGGGTCCAATTTGAACCGCATCCCGACTTTGCTACTGCAAGGTGTAATATACTGTACATTGTACTTTGGAACAATGATATGGCAGATGAGGAAAGAGGATCTAATATAAGAGGAGGTGAAGGTAATGGACACAGAAATGGAAGAGATGGTGGAGGACGAGGAAATGGAGGAAGAAATGGACAACCACCGAAAGATGGCAATGATAGAGGAGCAACATTTGGCTTTCCTATTATGGAAATTCCGAGGGCTGAAGTCTAACTGAAGAACATTCCATCATATATTCTACCAACATCTTATGGTAGGGTAACTGAAGACCATGACTCCTTTCTATTTGTATTTGATATTTTATGTCGCAACTATGCTTATAATACTAATGCACAGAAACTGTGCTTATTTCCTGCAACATTGAAAGGAGCTGCATTGTGTTGGTTCATGGGATTAGGTGAAGGTACTATTGCATATTGGGATGATATGAAGAAAATTTTTCTTAAGAAATACCAACCCTATTGCAGACCTAGAGATTCTCATGAGAATATATTTCAAATGATGCAACAAGAAGACGAAAGCCTAGAAAATTACCTAGAAAGATTCTTGTACAATTTGAAGAAATCAAAACAATGTGATTTGAGCCTTGACATAAATTGCACAATATTCTTAAAATGCATCCATGATGAATATATAGATATACTCAATTTAATGGGTGTTGGCGAATGGAGCAGAATCAGGAAATTTGTTAGAGGGTTTCAAAACTGATCTTTTAAATACTTTTCAAATAGATGATTTAAAAATTAGGAAGAAGAAAGAAAAGCAAGAATAGAGTTTGTCTATTTTTTGTACTAAATGTTGAAAGAAATATCCATTAAGAGAGTGTCCTCTAGATAACTTTCAAGTTTGTTTGATTTGTGCAGAACCACATAAAATTGAGGAATGCCTGACATTACTTGAGCTGAATGCAACTTTCCAAGGAGACTCTGGAAATGCATAATCACTCTACAACATTGCACTTTGGTGACCTTGGCAACCACACAGACTAGGTATGTATCAAGATTCCAGTCAACAAAATCTTCCTTATTATAATGTTCCTCAGAATACATGGAATGCTCCAATGCCATGGTAGGCATGACCTCCACAACAAGTCCAAAATCAACCATATCAATAGGGTTGGAGAGGATTTGCCTATGGAAATGTACCTGCCCATCCTTATCCTCCACAACAATAATTTCAACCCCCATACCAACAATGGCCCTATCAACAACCTCAACCTCCATATCAATAGGAGCCATATCAACAATCCCGACAAATGCAACAACCATATCCACCCCTTCCTCAACAACCACATCCTCCTCAACAACCACAATTAAATCAACCCCAACAATTACAAGTTCCATCTAATCAACCACCCCCACGACCTACTTAAACTCCTTCTCAACCAATTGCAAATCCGAATAACAAAATGGAAAAACTTGTTTATAATGCAGAATTTGAATAATTTCCCACATATCTTATAGCTTCAATAAAATTACATGAATTTTCTGTACAATTATAGTAAAATCCAGTAAAATCGCAGGAATTTTCTGTGCAATTACAGGAAAATCTAGTAAAATTACAAGGATTTTCTGTAAAAGTAATAGATTGTCCTGTAGAGTTACAAAAGATTAATTTGCAATCTTGTAGAGTTGTGAACGCAAAAACTACAGCGATAATTGAAGAACAAAAAGAAGAAATTGTAAATAAAACATAAAAACCAAAAACAACAATAAAACAAATTGTCCGTTTACAAGAAAAACCTCAAACTTCTAGGACAAATCCTTTTCATGAGATTGGTCCTTAAAAAACCAAAAATACCAAAAACCATACTTGAATTTTATATTATTGGTGAATTGAAGAATATTTCTATAAAAAATCCTTACATAGAGCAATAAAAGACATACCAATTTATAATAAAACAATAAGAGAAATGTGCACTAAAAATTATAAAGAAGAAATAAGATCCATCAACAATACAAGTTATAGGTAGATTGGCTAGCCTAATGACTACTGAAATCATTGCAGAAAAATATGTTGACCTAGGCATACCTATTGTAACAATAGCAGTCAACAATTTTTCTATTCCTAATACACTTATTGACTTAGGTGTTGCCATAAATGTGATGACAAAAGAAACCATGGAAAACCTACAAATTGACAGCATTAGACCAACTCCCATAGTATTAGAATTGGCTGATAGATAAAAAATTAAACCTGGGGGAATTATAGAAGACATCATTGTTTCTATTGACTCTTGGGCATATCCAATACTTTATGGTCCTTCAACCCAAATCTACGGTAGGGGGCACATCCTTTAAACTTGGGAAGACCATGGTTGGCAACTCTCGACACATACATTAGTTGTTCCAGAAACATGCCAATAACAAATAGTGACGAAATAAAAAAACATTACTTTATATCCCCTTACTAAAACAGAAGGTGAATTGAAGAAAGTCCAATGGTTAGATGAAATAATTCAGCCTTTACTAACCATTGAAAAAGCATTCAATTTCAAAGAAAATACTGATGAAAATCAAATTGATCATTTCATATTTCATCCTCATTTTCTATAGAATTTCAGGGGGCAGTCATCGGAAACTTCAGCCACAACACGAAATTTCGCAAAATCGCCAAAATCTGAAAATTTTGAACAATCTGAAATTTTTGCAATTCCTATAATTTCTAAACAGTTTGAAATTCCTATAACTTCTGAGCAATCTGAAATTTATTCTATAATTTCTGAACAAGCTTTATTGAGTACTCATTTTTCTTTGCATTCTCTTATAGGTTAGCATTTTCAAGAAACATATATTGTGGATAGTTTAAAATTCTCCTATCTATCAACATTTCCTGTACACTGTATCACATTCCTGCAATAAAATTATTGAAATTTCCCTTGGAAAAATTTTAAATATCAATTCTGAATTAGAAAATTTCGAACAAGAACAACTAACTGCATTATTGCAGGAATATTCCAAAGCTTTTGCTTGGGATTATACTAATATGTTGGGAATAAACCCTGATACATGCACACATCACATATACATTCAAGAAAATGTTAAACCTATGAGACAACCTCAAAGGAGAATGAACCCTCTCTTGAAAGAAATAGTAAAAAAGGAATTCCATAAATTATTAAAATGTAGATTTCATCTACCTTATATATCTGACAGCCAATGGGTTTCACGCTTGGTTATAGTTTCGAAAAAAACCAATAAATGGAGGGTATGTATAGACCACAGGGAACTTAATAAATTATAAAACTACTCTAAAAGATCATTTCCCTTTTCCTTTCATAGATCATGTCATGGATAAATTTCCTAGAAAAAAATATTTTTCTTTCCTCGATGGCTTTTGTGGCTATTCAAATAAGAATAGCTCTGAAAGACCAAGGCAAAATGACATTTACTTGCCCATGGGGATCTATGCTTATAAAGTACTACCTTTTAGACTTTGTAATGCACCTGCCACATTTCAAAGGGTGGTCTTGGCTATTTTTGCTAATTTGATCCATGATTGTGTTGAAGTGTACATGGATGATTTCACCGTTTATGGGAACACTTTTGAGGAAGCCCTAGATAACCTAAAGAAAGTTTTAAAAAGATGTCAAGAATCAAATCTTTCCTTAAAGTAATGAAAAAAAATTAATGTTTAATGAAGGAATTGTCCTTGGTCATCATGTATCTTTCCTGAGTATTAAGGAAGGTCCACATAAGGTTGAAGAGATTGTAAACTTTCCAACTCCATCCTCCCAAAGGGATGTAAGAAGCTTTTTAGGACATACGGGGTACTATAGGCGTTTCATTGAGAATTTTTCAAAAATTGCCTTGCCTTTGTTTAAACTTCTTGCAAAAGATATTGAATTTTATTTGGATAATGATTGTCAAATAGATTTTGATATACTCGAAGAGAAATTTTCTACAACTTTCGTGTTAAGAGGACTTGATTGGACATTACCTTTTCATTTATCTACAAATGCTTCAGATTAAGCCATAGGAGCAGTTTTAGGACAAAGAGAACAACAAAGAACATTTGTTATTTGCTACATCAGTAAAAACTTAACTCCAACTGAACTTAATTATACTGTTACGGAAAAAGATTTTTTTGCAGTTGCTTATGCAATTAATAAGTTTCATCATTACATTACAAGATATGAAGTCTTTGTGCATACTGATCATTCTACCATCAGATACTTAATGAATAAACCAATAACAAATGACAAAATTACAAGATGGTTATTACTATTGCAGGGATTTAACATCATGATATTAGACAGCCCTAGGAAAGAATCAAGTAGCAAATTTTCTTTCTCGTATCAACAATCTTGGTGAGACCATTCCTGTAATAGATAGTTATCCTGATGAAAATTTATTTGCAATTTCTGTTATAACTCCTTGGTTAGCTAATATTGCCAATCACTTGTCTATAGGAAAGTTTCTACCACATTTTTCATCAAAGGAAAAGCAGAAAGTGATCAGAAAAAGTGTTAAATACTCTTGGATTCAAGGAAGTATTTTCTATATTGGAGTAGACATGGCTATTCGCAGATGTGTTAGAGAGGATGAGATGCTAGATATCCTGAAAGCATGTCACGATGAGCCATGTGGTGGACATTTTTTAGATAAGACAATAGCCTATAAAATTCTCCAGCAAAGACACTATTGGCCAAGCATTTTTAAAGATGCCAATAAGTATCTGAGACGCTATTATACTTGTCAAAGAAAGGATCATCCAATTGCAATGGATGAAATGCCTCTTCATTCGCAAGTCCTTATGGAACCTTTCGAGAAAATCTGACATCAAGAAATAAGAGATACATATTGGTTTGTACCAGTGTTGATAATATCAGTATCGGCAAAATATCGGCGAGGGTCTAGAAAACATCTTATCGGCAAGCATAAAAAATCATTTTTTTTTAAGATTTTTATACATAGCCGATATTTTCAAAATATGGTGATATTTTGCCGATATTCTGAAAATATCGCGATATTTTGCCGATATTTTCAAAACAGAAAATATCGCGATATTTTCAAAACAGAAAATATCGCGATATTTTCTCGGCAATATACCGTTTTGCTGAAAATATCGCGATATTTTCGAATATCACCGATATTATCAACATTGGTTTGTACAAATTATGTGACAAAGTGGGCAGAAGCAAAGGCTTTAACAAGGGCTACTAAGAAGTCATTAGTAGATTTCCTCTTTGAAGACATTTTTTTTCACTTTGGAGTACCTAGAGAGATAGTTATTAATCAAGGGACTCAATTTACATCAAAGTTAGTTAAGTCAATTGTGAAATAATAGAAAATCACACACTGGAAGTCAACTCCTTATCATCCACAGACCAATGGCCAAGTGGAATCTACAAATAAAATTTTGGAAGGCATTTTGACAAAAACCATTTGGCTTCACCAAATAGATTGGGCAGAAAGACTTCCTGAGGCCTTATGGGCATTTGGGACTACATGGAAAAGCACAACCAGTCATATGCCATACGAACTAGTATATGGAAAGCAGGTAGTTTTTCCCATTAAATTTCAAATTAAAACTTTCAAAATTGCAACTTTCAGAAGCTCAACAACAAAATTTTACAGTTAAATGAACTAATGAGATGCAATTAGATGCTCTACAGAAAACCACTCTTATATAGCAACATAGAACCAAATGGCACAATAGATTTATAAAGAAAAAGGAGCTCAAAGTTGGACACTGGGCCCTACTATTTGATTCCAGGTTTAAACACTTTAAAAATTTACTACTCATTGGTTTGGTCCCTGTGATATTCAAATTGTGTTTGATAATGGTGTTGTAGAAGTAAAAACAATCGATGGATTAGACATCTCATTTATAGTCAATGGTCATAGGTTAAAGTTGTACCATCAACCAGTTTCTAGAGATGATTTTATTTCCAATTTATTTCAGCAAGCAGAGATGGACATTGTGGATAAAGGGGGTAATGCCCCTCATCCACTTTCATCTTGAATTTATATTTTCAAAGAATAATAATGAGCTCTTTGTTCCTTCTTATGCTCATTAAACTATGAGAAGGACATCTACCAATTATAGGTTTATCCCTTTAACTGGTCTTGGTAGATTAATTATGGAAAAGGAACCCCCTTAGAGTTTTCTTTAAGTTTTTCACTTTCTAAAATTGAAAACACTGATGAGCATTAACCATCCTGGGCTCGAGAAAAATCCATAGGAAAGTATTTCAGTTTTCTTTAAGTTTTTCAGACTCGTTAAAAGTGAAAATATTGACGAGCATTAACTATATTGTGCTTAATAAAAATCCATAGGATAGTATTATAAAGAAAATGTAGATAGGATGTTTGATGATATGTAGCAGAGGAAAGTGATCTTATCCAGTAAAGGTCTCTTTCTTTCACAATAAAAGTGTGAGTTATTTCTTGTAATTCCAAAATTTAGAATAGGAGTTTCCTGTAAATTCTTGTAATTATAGAAATTTCTGAACATGAATGTTTTCAGTTCCTATAATTCCATAACTTAGAACAAGAGTTTCTAGGAATTTTTGAACATGAATAGCTTTCATTTATTTGTTCAAGCAAGGTTATCCTCGATGAATAATCACTCTTAGTGATTATATCAAAGGAAGAAGTTGTATTAGCATCAACACAAGAAACTTTAGTCATCATTGGCGAAGAGGACACTTTCTCAGATTCCTGCTATTGAAGCTCCATTTCTTGTAATGAAGTCTCAAATTGCTATAATGAAGAATAATTTCCTGTAATACAAGCCTCGGCAGAAAAGGTCAACCTCAACAAGAAGTCTTTACTCCATTTATGCATGCCAAAAATAAAAGTACCAAACAAGTTTATATTCAGCACTACTAAAAAAAAGGTAATGAAGTAAAATGGTTTATTTATATTTATTTACTAAATTGAAAAGATTTTAAAAATAATTGATTTTACCTACAAAAATCCTATGGGATGCCTTTTTCATCATTATCCTATATGCGATATCCAAACCTATAATGTCACTTGTCCTTTTGCAAAACCATTACTTTTAAATGTCTAACACTAATAATTCAAACATTTAAAAGTCATAATTTTTAACCTCATTGTCTCTCATTATTCCAAAATCCACCATACAATTCGATAATTTAAAAAATAAATTATGATGTGATATTTGTACTATAGTTACAAATATCACTATCATTAAAACCAATACTATTTCGAATTGTTCCATTTTATATTTTATTGTCATCTTGAACCCTGTAAGACAAGTTCTCCTACTCTGTTTCCGACATTGCCTATCATGATTCGAACTGAACTTTCTTCCAAATAATCAATATGGTGACTACAAGAGTAATACACAGCTAACCACAGGACATAGTGATTATGGAGACGTATCTTGTGTGTCGTATTCAACTCCACAAAGCAGGACTATTGAAATTTTTTGAAAAGTTTCTAGGGCATAACACAACAATGACGAGTGTTTGTAGAGACCTTCAATGGAGAGACTACAAGTGTAGGAAATATAACTCTTTCAATTTCAGAAGAAACCCTAGCTAAAGTTACAGGGTTAGAATAGGTGGGCGAAAAGTGGTTTAAAGGTCAACAAAATAAGAATAAGGCATGGACACCATTCCTCAAGAAACAAAACCAAAATCGAAACTGGTCCAAAGGAGTTTCAAGACGATGGCTTAAAGAACCTTGGGCAAACATCGTCTACTTTCTGCAAAAGTATATAATCTACGACGGCAGGTACAATATTATATTCCTTTACCACATCCATTTACTAGAACATGTTAAAGATAGTGGTAGGAAAATCAATTTTCTCTTTTTCTTTTGAAAACTTTTATTGAAGATGGCAAATATGGTCCAAAAGTTTCGTGAAAACAAGAAGAAACTACTTTATCATCACAAATTAGTAAAATTACATGTTCTTGATGAATTAAGTAAATCAAACCAAACCTAGGATGAGTTTTTACAGAGGAATGAGTTTAGAGTTAAAGAGACCGTAATTAAAAACCCCAATTAGACAAATCTGATAGTGAAGAAGAACATGTTGAGGAAAACAACCCTGAAGTACCAATAAAACCTACTCTTGAAGTGCAAGAGTGTCGAACATGAGTAGAGCCCTCAATTTCATCAACAAGTTGAATGAAATGAAAAGGAAGGACAAGAATAACAACAATTGCAACAGGAAGAAGAATCACCACCCTTAGTGGAAATTGTTGGCTCAACTTCTTTAGGTAGGAAGAGGAAAAGTAGCTCTAAGGTTGCATCAACAACTTGTAACAGGTTAAAAAGGGGAATGGCTCAGTGATTGAGAGAAGCCTATGGGGAGACTTCTAACCCTATTGTGCCAAAAGAACCACCTAAGAAAGCTAAGACTAGGACTCAGATAGTCTACAAGGAAGCACTAGAAGAGGTGTATGTTGAACAAGCTCAACAATTCCAAGAAGAACAAGGGGTTTGTTGAGAAATGTAACTGTTTTGGTCTTCATAATTGTTGTAATTGTTTAAATATGTATCCTATATAACAAACAAGAAAAGAAGGAAAATTATTACTATTAAAGCATGGGTTTCATGCTCATTATTGATGGCCTTCTAGGTAAAAGCATGTTCTTTGTGCTTCTAGGTTTTTTTAGGTCTTAGGATTTATTGTCATGAGTCAAAGGAGTCAACATCATGTTTGTAAGACCCTTCTGGGCAATTTGTAAATATAAAAAGAATTATTTTTTAGTCTAGAAAGTTCTAGAATCTCCAAGAGTACAAGTCAGCCCTGGGATCCTCAAGTCGGCCTAAAGGAGGGAATTTGACCCCTTGAGAAGGCTATAAAAGGAAGCAGTTCGACCTCATTTGGGATCATTCACTCACAAGTTCGATCCGTAAGAAAAGAGTTTGATCTATAGTTGGGTAGCTGCAAGAAGGAGAGCGAAGGTCAAGAAGAAGGAAGAAGGGCAAAATTTCTTGGTTTTTGGGCTCTATCTCTCTCACACGTGCAAAATTATAGGGTTTTTGGGTTGCAAGAAGAGGCCGAAGTTGTAGGGCCAAGTTACAATAGGACGAAGTGCAAAAACTGGTAGCTGGAAGGAAGGAAACTTTATCTAGACTTCGCTGACCTTAGGAAGAGCTTTTTTGCTCTTGGAAGGTCCCAAAAGGAGGTCAAATTAAGGTTTCTTCTAGAGTTGCAGGGCCAAATTTGTAAGTCGAGCAGCAGTATTGTAGCTGGTAGGTCGAAGTTGCAGTGTGTAGTAGTTTGGTGCAGATTCAAGGACTTGACGAAAGGGCTGACTTGGTACTAAGAAAAGGACTTGGTCTAGCATTGGGTCTTTGTATCTCATTTGAAGCAGATTCTAAGAGAAGAGTTTCTAGGTTTTTCCTTAGCTCAGAGCTATATCCATGTCCTCTTTTGTTGTTGTTTCTTGATATTGTTTAAAGAACAAATCTAACTAAAGAACACACGGAAGATAGCTAAGATTCACAAGCAACTATCAATGTTAAAGAAAATAAGTTTAATAAGTTGCTACTTTACATTTTCTAACATGGTATCAGAGCTAAGGTGAGCAAGGAAGGCAACTAGGACACTTGAAAGAATTGTTGATCAAGGGATAGAAAGCTGTCAAGGCCTAAAAGAAGAAGATTATCTCTTGAAGGAATTTGGTCAAAAGACTCGTTCGTAGGAGACCTTCTGATTTAGGGTTTCTACATTGAAAAAGATCAAAACTACATCAATCTCACAAGAAGGGTGTGAACCTCGCAATAAGAAATATACTTAGAAGGGATCAATCTTGGAAGTTATTGGTGGAGGAATCTTAGGGAACATCTTTCAAGGGAATCATCAAGTTCTCTCCAAAGATCTTGAAGACATCAAGAAGGTTGGAGATATTATTCAAGTAAGTATCACACTATCTCATAATGGCTAAATCTTCAAGTCATGTAGGTTCTTTCTTCAAGGAGAGCAATAAGCTCATTGGGGCTTCAAATTATCTAGCATGGAAGAAGAGGATTGACTTGATACTCACAGAGCAAAATGTAATGGGATATGTTACAAGAGAAGTTACTAAACCAACAAAAGACAAGACACAAGAACTAGCAAAGTACAAGAAAGGGGAAGTCAGGGCTCAAAGGATCATAGTTGAATCAATCAAGGATTCTCTTGTTCCACTAGTGGCAAGTATAAAGACTTCCAAGACAATGTATGACAAGCTAATAAATTTTTACTCTATAAGTACAAGAAGTCAAAAGATGTCGTTGCGAAACAAGTTATATAGAATGACGAAATCAAATGATGAGGATATGGCATCGTTCCTCATGAAAGTCTCTTAGTTAAGAAACCATCTACAAGGACTTGAGAAAAAGGTAAAGAAGGAAGAGGTGAAGAACCTTTACTACTAAAAGGTTCACCATCTTCTAGGTTGTTTATGAATGTTTCTCTTTTAGATGATGTGTTTTGCATAAGCATCATAGGATAGAAGCATATAATAGTAGCATGTTTGGAATTTATATGATTATGGTGCTTAGTAGAGATCATCTAGGATAGAATGATGGACCATTGTGCATAATAATCGTCCAAATACTATCTAGCATTATGTTAGAGGTTGTCATCTTTGTTGAAATGGATCATCATGATCCGGAAAGGACCATCATTTTGAGTGTCCTTGGGAAAATCATCATGACATGAATAGTATGTATTCTATGTAATGTGGAATCATGTAGATAAAAAGGGATGAAGGATTGCAATGGGTCAGGATACAAACCTTTTATGAATTATATAGCTAGATGAATGGATGAAAGCATAAGAATGCATGTTGAAAAGTGAACTTTAGATAAGATTCATATGTACAAGAATCTTATGAAATAGTGTTGGTTATAAAGATATGTTTAAGTACTAATGACATTGGAAAAGAATAGAATGTGACTTACTTAAGAATGTATAGAAGATTGGGACTTTCTCTAGAATATGTATTTGATATTGATTAACATCTAGTATAATCTCCAAAAGAAGTGTTGTAACTTGGTAATCAAGTTCAATCCTTGGGCACTATAATCCATGAAGGAAGTATCAAGTGGAGATGGTCAATGAGGATGTTGTTGGTACAAGTGGGTCACCATGGTGAGGTAAGTCCATTTCATTTATGGTTTGGTTATCTGGTTACCGTATTATTTTGCTACTAGAAGAATGTTGCATGAATACATAATGACAATTGGGGCAAGGTCAATTGTATGAATGAGTATTGAGGGAAGCTCAATATCTGGTACCTGGAAACTATGAAGTCGAGATGAGTCCATCTTGGGATTGAAAGGATAGTTGTGCGAGAAGATAACCTGAAGGTCAAAGGAAGATCACATTCATAGGGAAGCCACGATTAGATTGAAGATTGGGAACGCTCAATGAAATGCCTTGATGTTGAAGATGAAAGTGATGAACAAGAAAGATGACATGGATCCTGTCACAAGAACGAAGAGTGGAAATGGTTCCATGAAACCTTGAAAGGAAGTAGGCTTGATGCAAGAGATGCGAAAGAGGGAGCCATGTAGCTATGGAGAACTAGTAGCTGAGACTCTTATGAAGACAAGTTGTAAATACTTGTGGTGTTGGCTTCCATCATTGGAAGGAAGAAATCTCCTCTGGTTTTGAGAGGGAGGAAAGAAGTCTCCTTGGATAAGGAGCAAGGTTCTATTCTCAAGATTATAGGAGAATGGGGATGTCCTCTTGGCTTGAGAGGGAGTGAAATTGGACATCACATGCACATTCTTCTCTTACGGTGATGAAGAGAGAATGGCATAGGATTGGATAAGAATTTGTCTTTTCCTTGAGGATATAACATCCAAGAAAGGAAAGGAACCTACACTGTTTGAGGATGGGACATGAATCCAAGAGAAGAGTGGCTGAAGAGGACCAATATTCATTGAGGACTCAGGGATGGAGATCCAAGATAAGAACAGTCATAAAAGGACGTGCCTTGTGGACATCCGGATGGAGTATGTACCTTAGAGAGGTAGAGCGGTATCAAACATAAATCCTCCCAGCATAATGCTCTTGAATTAAAGAAGAGGTTGTCCAGTTAGGCCTCAGGGACAGTGATGGTTATAATGATGATGCTTACAGTATGGCTTATCAATTGACTCTTCTTGAGAACTCTTCAGTGTGAGATATGATGTTTTGCTAGTTGTACAATTATGAATACCTCCCTTGTTAAGAGGGAGTGTTGAGAAATGTAATTAGTTTTGGTCTTCATAATCGCTGTACTCATTTCAATATGTATCCTATGTAACAAACAAGAAAATAAGAAATAAAATTATTATTATTAAAGCATGGGTGTCATGCTCATTATTGATGGTCTTCTAGGTAAAAGTATGTTCTTCATGCTTCGAAGGTTTGTTAGGTCTTAGGATTTATTGTCATGAGTCGAAGGATTCAACATCATGTTTATAAGACCCTTCCGGGAATTTGTAAATATAAAAAGAATTATTTTTGACTCTAGAAAGTCCTAGAATCTCCAAGGGTATAGTTCGGCCCTGAGATCCTCAAGTCAGCCTAAAGGAGGGAATTCGACCCCTTGAGAAGGCTATAAAAGGAGGTAGTTCAACTTCAGTTGGGATCACTCACTCACAAGTTCAATCCACAAGAAAAGAATTTGATCTATAGTTGGGTAGCTGCAAGAAGGAGAGAAAAGGTCAAGAAGAAGGAAGAAGGACAAAATTTCTTGGTTTTTGGGTTCTATTTCTCTCACACGTGCGAAATTATAGGGTTTCTAGGTTGCAGGAAGAGGTGAAGTTGTAGGGCCAAGTTGCAATAGGACAAAGCGCAGAAACAAGTAGCTAGAAGGAAGGAAACTTTCTCTAGACTTTGTTGACCTTAGGAAGAGTTGTCTTGCTCTTGGAAGGTCCCAAAAGGAGGTCAAATTAGGGTTTTTCCAGAGCTGTAGGGCCGAAGTTGCAGGTCGAGTAGTAGTATTGTAGTTGTAAAGTTGAAGCTGCAGTGTGTAGCAATTTGGTGCATGTTCGAGAAGGACTTGAAGAAAGGGCTGACTCGGTATTGGAAGAAGGACTTGGTCTAGGATTGGGTCTTTGTATCTCATTTGAAGCAGATTCTAAGAAGAGAAGAGGTTCTGGGTTTTTTCCTTGGAGGAGTTTTGCCCTAGGTAAGAGCCTATATCTGTGTCCTCGTTTGTTGTTGTTATTTTTTGATATCATTTGATGAACATATCTAACTAAAGAACATAAGGAAGATAACTAAGACTCACAAGCAAGTATCAAGGTTAAAGAAAATAGGTTTAATATGATGCCACTTTACATTTTCTAACAGGGTTTACACTGAAGAGGTTTACATCGAACAAAGCCTCCAATTTTAGTAGGAACAAAACAATCACAACCAAAAGAAACCCAAAATACATAAGAAGAGACCCCAAAAATCAACAAATCAATAACCCGCTGGCCAAATTGAAGAAAAAGACCAAAAGGACCAAAAAGTTGAAGCAAGAATTGCATGAAGTAGAAATGGCGAACGAGGTGGTGAAAGCATAAAATGAAAGATTGAAGGATCGATAACACAAAAATAAGGAAACGCACAAGTCACTTAGATATATATAGATATGTATGATGAAAACATAAAGAGCATCAAAATCAACAAATGCTTAATGCTGAGAATCAAAGCACTAAAAGCAAAGTTGAGAAAAAGATCTCCTTCAAATACAAATTTAAACCTCCTTATTCAGGTAGCACGAGTTGTATATGACAACAAGTTTACAATTTTGACCAGATTTTGTGAGCCAGTAAAAAGTTCAATTTTTCTTGCATGGGATCATGCAAGAACATAAGTCTGGGGCATAGTTGTAGGAATCGTCCCCCCCCAAGGATTAGGAGGCAAAATTGCGTCTCGTACGGATCCACATATTCTCCTTTATCTTTCATTTTCATCCTTTTACTTAAATTTTTAGCATTACCATGAAATGACTCAAGATGTTTGAGAGTGGTTCCAACCTCATCAAATTTCATATGGAGAAAATAGAATTTTATATCCCATACAAAATTCAATAGACTTAACAGTTTTTAGGGTCAATGGGATTGTGGTGTTTCATTGGATTATATCATGTATGAGGGCATGTGATTGGCATTTAATCAAGAGCACGGGGCCCTATATGCACCCCAATGTTGGTGTTGTTGATTGTTGAACTTCTTTGTCATGGAGTTAGCAAAAATGTACCCTTTGCTCGAGTCAAAATCATTGATCAAGCGTGTTAAGCTTTCTCTACCATAATATAAGGCTTGGATTAGGCCATTTGATCAAAATTGGGCAATGTTGACTAATATCCCTAGAGAATCGAAGTAGAGGCAAAGGCTAGACAAGAGAAGAGGAATCTAGATTCTAGATGGTTGATGTTGGAATAATTAATCATTGATGTACAATGGGTGCCATATCTATCTTGATTTATGTAATTATATGCATGTTTTCATGTCTTCCACAACTAATTTGGTATTTTGGATGTTTTTTTAAATATAAAAGCAAAAAATATAAAAATAATTATATATATAGTATACGCTTCTGAGACACTTCACTTCCTAGATTTTTGGGCAATGACGCTTTTGCGTCTCCGCTTCCAGAAAACGTCCCTGCTTCGTGCAACATGGGTCTAGGGGAGATATTGGGAACAATTGTTGGAAACCTTGTCCACCTCATTTTCTACCTTTTTATCCTCCATTCGAACCTTAAATCCTTCTCTTTTACCAATTTGATGAAGGAAATGGCGTAAAAGGGTAAATTGAAGGTAATAGTCTTTTATGGAAAATATTTTTTTTTTTAATTCATGAATATTCATTAAATGCATTTATTTCATGTACTAATGGGTAAAACAGTAAATTACAGGAATTCTTGTAATCCATTCAAGTTTTGTGGAGGTCCACGTCAACTAATTCAATTCTAACACATGGAGCACGATCAATATGTTCATTTAATGAAGAAATATCTATTTGACCTTCTCATAGTTGATTGCAACCCATGAGTCAAAGGACGGTCAACACAGCATATCCACTTAGCAATTCCTGCAGGTTGTTTAGGAAATTGCCTGAATTCTCTCGATCAAATGGAATTTGGTCAACTATATCTGTAAGTTAGCATACAAGCTATGAAAGTAGATTCGTCCCCCAGGCCCGTCATATCCCAAATCCGGTGAATCAGACACGATTCAGGCAGATTTGAATCCGAAAATCAGGGTTTGTCATGTCCGATCGGGACATGATCGAATCCGGATCGTGTCCCGATCAGACACGACGAATCCCAATTTTCGGATTCGAATCCGGAAAACGGGATGTCACGCGGCGTTATAAAGACAGTGCTTGCCTTTCTATTTGCACATTCACTTGTTTAGTTTATTGTGGGTGTTTGGGAGCAAGGAGCAAAGGGTGTGGGAGCATTTTCAAGGAGATTCAAGCAACAGGTAAGTGCATTTTCTCTCTTTTTTTGCATTTTTATTACAGAAGTTTGCATGTGCATTTCTTTTACCAATTTGTGCATTTTTTGTTTATTTTTTTACAGCATTCATGGCTCAATCAAGGACAGTAGGGAAGGGCCAAAGGAAGGGGAAGAATGTCCCCATTGGAGATGCCCCTCCTCTCCCAACAAGGTCTGCAAGTGTTCCCTTTATTGCAAGTGGGGCTGCAACAACTTCAAATGTTGAGGGAAGACTTTCTCCTTAAGGTAACAAATATCCCTTGTGGAAATATGTCACAATAGAGCAAGGGCCACCCAGCAAGGTGAAGGGAGGAGGCAATGTGAGTTGGAAATGTAGCTATTGCCACAATACTTTCACGAGCACATATTTCTGTGTGAAAGGTCATTTGTTGGCTTTACTAAGATGTGGAATTAGAGCTTGTACAAATGTGCCTTTACCAAGAGGAAAAAAATGTTGAGAGAGTCGAATGTTGGTATGGAAAATGTGGCTGCAAAATAAAAAAAAAACCAAGAATGATGACCCCCTTCCATTCTTGAGGAAAAACAACAACAAATTCCCATTTGAGAGTTCTGGTGGGAGACAAGCAACAAAAAGAAAAGAAATTTCACTTGGTCCAATGGACAAGATTTTTCAGAGGGAGAGACGTGAAGAGCTTGGTCTCACCATTGCCTTTTTTTCTATCAAAACTTCATATCCTTTAATGTTGCATGCTCACCTCTATTTATTGAGATGTGCTGAGCTCTAACTCATGGGGCTCATCAGGGTATGTGCCTCCTGGGTTAAAGAAACTTAGAACCACATTGTTGATGAAGGCAAAAAAAGAGGTGGAAAAATGTTTGAGCCTATTAAAGCATCATGCCCAACATTTGAGGTTAGCATTGTTTCTCATGGATGGACAGATCCAACACGGCACCCACTCATCAACCTCATGGTGTCTTCCTTGAATGGTCCAATTTTCTTGAAAGCAATGGATGCACTTGGACAATACAAATATGCACAATATATGGGTGAGTTGTTGAAGATGTAGGTGTTGATTCTTGTGTGCAAATCATTACAGATAATGCACCTGTTTGCAAGGCTGTTGGCATGATTGTGGAAGCTAAATATCCACAAGTGTTTTGGACACCTTGCATTGTCCATTCATTGAACTTAGCACTGAAATCTATTGCTTCTGATGTGCTTTGGATTGGTAACATTATTGAGGATGCACGACATATCCGTAACTTTGTACAAAATCATACAAATGCCCTCACTATCTACAAGGAGTACAACAATCTATCATTGTTGAAGATTGCAGATACACAGTTTGCCTCTTCATTCATCATGTTGAAGAAGTTGAGGGAGGTCAAAACCGCTCTTGGGGCCATGGTTATTTCAGAGTTTTGTTCATTTTGGAGAAAGACAGATCAAGCAGCCTTTAAAAGAGTGAAGGACATAGTGTTAGGTAATGCTTGGTGGGAGAGGGTAGATCTACTTATTCAGATCATGGACCTTATCATTTCTTTGCTTCGATTTGCAGATACAGACCAATCCATCCTAGGAGAGGTTTATGAGGGATGGGATTCCATGATTGAGTCTGTGAGGACCATTATTTTACAGAGTGCGTGCCCTGAGTATGAGACATCATAAGAGGCCTTCTTCACCACTATACATGATATTCTTGTCAGCAGATGGGACAAGAATTGCACACATTTACATTGCTTAGCTCACTCATTGAACCCAAAATACTACAACCATGAGTGGTTGAATGGTGGACCTTCCCACAGATTCCCTCCTCACATGGATGGTGAAATCTCACAGGGGAGGAAAGATGCATTCAGGCGGTTTTTCAGGATCGAGCATCCCTTGATGAGGTGGGGGATGCCATTACAGAGTTTTCCACTGGCACTGGTCGATTTGCAGGATATGATTTAATTAGAGAAAGGGGGGCTAAGAAGCCCTATTCTTGGTGGGCAAATCATGGGGAAACAAGCCCTCCTCTACAGTAGTTAGCCATAAGGCTCCTCTCTCAGGTGACTTCATCCTCTTGTTGCGAGAGGAATTGGAGCACATATGGGAATTTGTATAGTGTCAAGAAGAGCATGCTTGAGCAGTCCAGGGCAGAGACAATGGTGTATGTGCACACCAACCTTCATCTTATTTACAGGAAGAGGGATGAGTGGTTGAAGGGAAAGACAAAGATGTGGGATGTCTTTCCTGATGATATGGGTATGGACAACAGTGTTGAGTTGGCATTGGCCAACTTGGATCTCAATGATCTAGTGCTAGAGCCTGTCAGATTTGATGATGGTGATATTGTAGAGGGGTCATCCTCCACACCAGTAGATGCAGAGATGACTTTGGAAACAGAGGAGGAGGATGCAGTAGAGGAGAGTAGTGGTGTCCATGATGATGAGGACAATGATGCTAATTTTGATGACGACTATGAGGATTGATGATTCATGAGCTACCTACTGCCTTGAGGCTTGTATACTTGTAGTTGTAGTTGTTTTGTATTTTGTATTTCTATTTTCCATTGGCATTGCACTACCTATGTAAACAGTAACACATTTTGATTTTGATGACTTAATGAGAAAACTACAGTGTCTTTATCTTACTATCTTGTCTTTCTCTTATTGGATCTTTGATGAATTGAATATGTATTATAATTTATGGTTTATCATTTATGTCACAATTGTATTTGTAATTTTGTATGCATAATGTTACTTTGTAAAACTTAAATCTAGATGACGATCTATGTTTGAATCAATGAATTTGTATCATGAACGAGAATTTGTGTAAGAAATATCTAATTTTTAATATATCTATATATATATATATATATATATATAACGTATCTAAATGTGTCATGTTCCGGGGGGTCAACATGTCTATATCCGACACTCGAATCCCCATATCCGTCGAATCCCGAATCCCCGTGTCAGGTGACTTAGCATACAAGCCATGAAGGATTGAGGAAACCATGCAAAGATCACTATTTCTTTTCTAAATATTCTATCTTGGCTGGAAATGCTTAACTGACCACATATGTGGGAAAGGTCATATTAGTTTAATAGATTTTTTGTATAAAACAGATGAATGTTGGACATATAAGTTAGTTGTATGTTTTCTTCTGTGAAGCAGGGGTACGCAAACTAATGTTGTTAAAATCGCGATATTATCATATAATTGCGATATTTTCAACAAAAAGATAAAATCGCGCTTAGTACTCGGAATTTTTTTTTTCCCGATTTTTCGGTAAAAATTGCGAGAGGCGCGATTTTAAAAGGGAAAAACATGATTTTTGTTTATTTCATTTGGACAACAAAGCACGCGGTGGGGTTTGGAGACTTGGAGTGTTGGAGAGGCTTGGAGATTTTGCCATTTTGGAGCTAAATCAACTACGTGGAGGAGAAAATCAAAGAGTGTGCTAAGGAGGAGACTGATTATCTCCATAAAAATGGTATGGGCACCAATGTTTTTTGTTTTCATTGTTTTGAAACTTTGTTTTTGTTTTTTTTCAATGTTTTTGGTTGGGTTTGGAATGGGGTTTCTTAAATTGTATGTAGTTTTTTTTAGTTTTTGTACAATGTAAATAGTAAAATACTAAATTGTAAGTTTGTAACTTGTAAATATTAAATTGTAATCCTTATTTTCCCATAGGTTCACCGAAACACCATTCAAGTTTTCAACTTCAAAGTTCAAAATCAAACATGCCAAGGAAATTGGACCCTTTTTGGGAATTTGGTGAACCTAAATCTCCGAATGATAGACTAAACTTGACTTGCAAGTTGTGTGGGCACCATATGTCCGGGGGGGGGTGTACAAATTGAAGTATCACCTTGCAAAAATCCCTGTATTTGATGTAGGGCCTTGCAAAAATGCAAATCCTGAACTCATCCAAAGAGCCATGAAAGCATTGGAAACTTTAGATCACAATAGAGAGGCCAAAGAAGAAGTGAAGAGGCAACTAAAAAAGTCAGCTGAACAAGCAAGTGCCACTGGTTCTACTGCAACATCAACCAATCCAGTAGCTGCCTCATCATTTATTGTTCCTCGAACCACACCTGGTTCACAGCCGTTTATTAGTTCAATGCTAAAAAAAACTCAGAAAAAACAAGCTGACAAGTTGTTGGCAAAATTTCTCCTTTGGAGTGATATTCCTTTCAACATTGTAAGGAATAATCCATTTTTCCAACCTGCTATTGATGCTATTGCAACTGTTGGCCTAGGGTACAAAATCCCTTCTTATCATGATTTCAGAGGCCGAATTCTTCAAAATGAAAAGCTTGACTGCACCAAAAGATTGGAGGATTTTACAACATCATGGGCACAAACAGGATGCACTATGATGTCAGATGGTTGGACTGACCAAAAGGGGAGAACCCTTATAAACTTCTTGGTTAGTTGTCCTAAGGGGACTATGTTTATCAAATCTGTTGATGCATCTGCACAAATCAAAGATGCAAGAACTTCATGTGATTTGCTAGATGTGTTTATTTTGGTGGTGGGTGCAGAAAATGTTGTCCAAGTCATAATGAACAATGCCTCAAATTATGTTGCTGCTGGCAGGATGCTTATGGATAGGCATCTTACTTTATTTTGGACACCTTGTGCTACACACTGTATTGATTTGATGTTGGAGGACATAGGGAAAATTCCCTTTGTCAAAGATATTGTTGAGTCATCCAAAAGCATTACAAAATTTATATATAACCATACATCTGTGCTTAGCTTGATGAGAAGATTCACCAACAACAAAGAGTTACTACGCCCTGCCATTACACGGTTTGCCACCAGTTTCATATCTCTTCAATCCCTCTTAAATTCTATGTGGGATGTGAAGAGAATGTTTCTTTCAGAGGAGTGGTGTGCTTTGCCAATGAGCCGCAAACCAGAGGGAAAGGTCGTATGCAGACTAGTTTCATACCAAGAAGACTTCTGAGTGGGAGTGCAGGAGGTGTGCACCGTTACTGAACCTTTGGTAAAGGTTCTTCGGTTAGTTGATGGTGAGAAGCTCGCAATGGGCTATTTGTATGAGACCATGGACAGGGCAAAGAAGCCATTCGGGCCTACTATGATGATAAGGGAGATGAGGGGTTTCAAAGACAACTCCTCCTATGGGGAGTGATTGATGAGCGATGGAACAACACACTCCATTGTCCCATTCATGCTGCTGGGATTTTCCTGAACCCCGCATTTTCTTACGCATGTGGGTTTGCATTTGATGCTAAGATCATGGATGGATTCTTATCCTGTGTCCAGAAGATGGTGCGATCTCCAGCAGAACGTATAGAGATCTCTAAAGAAATTGAGACATATAGGATGGCAGGTGGCACATTTGGCTTGGACATGGCTATGACTGATAGGACGATTAAAATGCCAGGTATTTTTTAGTTTGTAACTTTGTTTCAAATTTTATTGTGTCTTCAAATTCCATTTTTTTCCTTATGTTTATTTAAAATTTTATTTGTAATTTTGTTGTAGATGCATGGTGGAGAATGTATGGTGCCAAGGAACCCCTTCTGCAAAAGCTTGCCATTCGAATCCTCAGCCAAACATGTAGCTCCTCAGGATGTGAGCACAACTGGAGTGTATTTTAAAAAATACACAACAAGAAGCGCAACAGGTTAACACTTAGAAAATTTAAAATATTGCAGATTTCCAAATAAATTTTTGAATTCATTAAACAATATATTTTTTATAATTATTAATTATTATTTCATGATCTTTGTACAGGTTGGAGTCCCAGCGACTTAATGACATGGTCTACGTCTACTACAATCTTCGATTGTGGCTGAGGCAACTTGAGAGAACACCTGATATGGAGGCCATCTCATTGGATGGGATTGACACCACTGCTGCATGGAGGGTTGAGGCCGAGAAGCCTCTCATGGAGTCTGCTGATGATTGGTTAGTGCAGGATGTAGTGGAGGGGGAGGAGGAGGAGGAGGAGCAACAAGAGGAGGAGGTGACACCACCTGCATAGGCTACCCCTGCCACCAGTAGAGGACGTGGTATACCTCCTATAGCTCCTTCTAGTTCTTCAGCTTCTAGAGCACAAAAGACTCCACTGCCAACTCCACCAGCACCAGCATCTACATCTAGAGGGAAAGGGAAAGCTATAGCATTTTCTCGCAAGAGGGGCAAAGGAAATCAATAGTATTAGTTATTTGGTTCATTTCATTGTATATGACATTATGAATCATGATATGAGATACATTATTATATTTTTTGTTGATATTTTGAGGCTGAGTTGGGACTCAGGAGTCAGGACTTACTATTCAGGACATGATTCACTGTTATGTGTGATTTTAGCACTAGAAATGATATTAAACATCTTATATATTAGTTCTTTTATCATATTTATGTGTCAATGTATTTATTTTATGTTGTAGATGGTTTAGATATTAAAAAAATTGAAAAAAAATGAATATTTTTGTACCAAACGATTTTTTCCCGATTATTACCGATTTTTTCCCAATTATTACGATTTTTTCCGATTTTTTCCTCACGCCGATATTATCCCGATAACGATTAGTGCAACATTGACACAAACCTAGGGATGGGGTTCGCGTGCCTGTCCCGATTCACGCACCCAAGTACCAGAAACAGGCTCGAGTTCTTCTCAAATGCACCCTTTTGAACTCGGTTGGGTATGAAGAACCCAATACTCTAAAATCTAAAAATGAGTTCTTTTTCTGTGACAGGTACTCGGTACCCCGTAAAAGGGTGGGTGGTTCCCCGAAAATAGGTACATGGAGAGTAAGCCTACTTAGTCAGCGACAATGTTCCTTTTCTTTGTTGGATTTTTAATAAAACATTAAAAATTGATGAATCCTTTCAAGAGATGGGACCAATACACAGATGATGCTGCATGTTTGGACAAGGAGATACAACCACATGGTCTTATTGAGCTACCTCTAGTTGCTATGATTGAGCAGGAGCCTCCAGATGAGAGTGATCCCTTCCTAGAGAGTCTTTTGACTGATGAGCTTAGTGATGTTGATCATGATGACATGGATGTTGATGAGTGGTGACATGGCTTGAGGAAGCCAAATCAGTTATCTCAGAACTTGTTCATTGTTCAGTTTCACTTTTTTAAGGAATTTTCTATTTCATGTGTGGAAATGCCTTAAGGAAAAGTTTGAATGTAGTACGACAGTGGAGTCTTCGACATATGATATATATCTATTATCATGATTCTTATTTCTCTGCTTGATATTAAATTTGAAATTTCAATGTGAATGTTCAATGTTTTATTTTTCTTGTTCTAAATTGGAAGATTTCAAAATTGAAAATTCATTATTCAAATTTCATATTTATAAATTATAAATTATATATATACGCTTGACAAACCTACGCACTCTTACTGTAATATAGTATATACCCTCGACAAACCCACGCACCCTGTTTCAAAAAGTGACATACCCATCCTCGTACCTAAACCCACATTCCCTGGCAACTTAGGTTTTCTTTTATTGTTGATGAAAAAGACTATTTTTTGTACTAATTTTGAAAGTGGTGTACAATTTTCATTAGTTTCTGAGCATCTTCGTTGGAAACATACACCAGGACAGCCCCCTGGTTTGTGTTGTACCTATTTTAACTTATGTTTTCTTGATTTAATGGTGTTTGAATTTAATTCGTTGATCAACTATGTCTTACTTGTAGAATTCCTACAATCCCTTGTAGAATTCCTGTAATCCCCTACAGAACTCCTGTAATCTTGTAGAATTCCTATAATCCCTCGTAGAATTCCTGTAATCCCCTACAGAACTCTTGTAATATTCCTGTAGCTTTCAGAAAATTCATGTAATGCATAATCTGCTTTTCCTATAATAGTCCAGTTTGATAACAGTACATAGCCAGGGAATATGATTTAGTTAGATTTGCTTTCTTGATTAGTAATTACTATGTTTTTAATTTAAATCATCAGAATTAATTAAATTTTGTATTCCTGAAATAGTGATTAGAGAGATGAATTGAATAAGTTAGCATTTTAAATCAAAAGAAGTTATCATTGTATTTGAAATGAATTTGCTTATAAGCTTAGAACACTGATTTCATTTAGAATTATTTTCCATTATATTCTTAAATCAATTTTGACCAAACAATTACTATTTCAGAAAGAGCATTTGGTGTGAAAGTGTAATGCATCTATTTGAATCTGCAATCTTGTTCCAACAAGGTCAATAATTGAATTTAGAATTATGAAAACCATTGTAAGTCGGAATCAGCTCTAAGATTTACCTATAATTGGTTTGTGCTTTGTTTCTGCATAGGAAAATAACTAAGTAGCCAGTTTACACATACTGTGTTTCACCTCACAGTTTACTTACCTGGGTTTGAGAAAACAAATGTTAAATCATGTACTCCACTTTATGACTTGACACTTCATAATCTATTTTAGCCTTCCAAAAAAATCAAAAGAAATGATAAATATCTAAGCTGCCAGGAAACATGGGTTTGGGTATGGCTACAGGTACTAGGATGGGTACGTCAATTTTTAAAACAGGGTGTGTGGGTTCATCGAGGCTATATACTATATTATAGTTTATATATATTATATAAATTATAATATATGAAATTTGCATTATGAAATTTTCAATTTTGAAGTCTTCCAATTTACAACAAGAAAAATAAAACATTGAAATTTCAAATTTAATACCAAGTAGAGATATGAATCATGATAATAGATATATATTATGTCCAGGACTCCATTGTCATACTACATTCAAAATCTGCCTTGAGGCATTTCCACACATGAAATAGAAAATTCCAAAAAGAAAAGTGAAACTGAACAATGAATAAGTCTCAAGATAACTGATTTGGCTTCCTCAAGCCATGTCATCACCCATCAATATCCATGTCATCATGATCAACATCACTAAGCTCATCATTCAATAAGCTCTCTAGGGAGGGATCACTCTCAACTGGAGGCTCCTGCTCATCCATAGCTACTAGAGGTAGCTCAATAAGACACAAAAAAAAGAACTCTCTAACTGACTAAGTAGGCATATCCTTTGCGTACCCATTTTTGAGGAACCACACCCTTTTACGAGGTATTGAGTACCTGTCACAAAAAGAGAACCCATTTTTAAATTTCAAAGTATTGGGTTCTCCATACCTTAACTGGGTTCAAAAGGGTGTGTTTGAGAAGAACCCAAACCCGTTTTTGGTGCTTGGGTTGATGAATCAGGTACGGGTACATGAATCGCACCCTTGGGTTCACGTACCCCTGCTTCACAATTAAATATGAATTGTATTTCAAGTCAACTTCAAAAGAGGGAAATTATATTTTTGAAATTTAAATTATTTGTCTCCACAATGTCAAGTTGGCCAACCTACTTGTCACACATATTCGGGCTCATGAGTGTTGAGAAATTGAGGGCAATGCAATTGTTCTATTTCTCTTTACTATGATAACTGCTTGATATATTATTTTCTTCAGATTTGATTGATACTAAGTTGCACGAAACGGGGAAACGGATACGAGTTTCCGAAACGGGAAGCGATACGAAACGCGACCTCCCCAAATTTTGGAAACGGGGAAACGCGAATATATATATATATATATATAAATATATTAAATATATATATGTGTGTGTGTGTGTGTGTGTGTGTGTGCAATCATAAAGCATAAATGATACATTATAATTTATTACACTTAAACATTAAGATTTAATTTACATCACATTTACTCATGAATGATCACATAATGAAAATAAAAATATCGGAATATCCAAAAGCAACCTTTACTAGATATCCAAATCTCAAAATAAACCTTTATTTATATTAATATATGAGGCCGCAAGTACAATAAAGACTATAAGGCTGCAAGAGAGAGATCCAAATTAGGATTTTCTGCATCCACATCCCATTCTTTAGAAGGACCACTGTTGTATTGGGAGTCTCCTCCTACATAGTCAAACGACCTTAGTGCTCTTGATTAAATACACGTTTCATACCCTAGTACCCTACATGATTTTGATTATTGGGAGTTTCCCCTGCATAGAGGGCTTGGTTCTCTTGATTAAATAGAAGTTCCATACCCTAGCACATGATAAAATCCAATGGAAACATTGCAACCCCCTCAATCCTGAAATCCTGAAAAACAAATAAGTCTGCTGGATTTTGAGTGAGATCTAAAATTCTACTTTCTCCATATGAAATCCAATGAGGGTGAAACCACTCTCAAACATCTTGAGTCATTTCATGGTAATGTTAAAAATTTAAGTAAAAGGATGAAAATGAAAAATAAAGGAGAATATCACTTTTACTTTAAGAATTTAACATTACCATGAACTGCATGTCAACACTAGGGCAAAAATTCACTTTTATAACTTTAGACACACATCTAGAAAATTAAAAAACAAATTTGAAAAAAACAAAAAATTAAAAAAAAACACAATTCAATTGGGAAACGCAGGCTGTACGGCCTGGAAACGCGTTTCCGGCCGTACGGCCACGTTTCCGTTTCGGGAAACGTGGCCGTACGGCCGGAAACGCGTTTCGTTTCGTTTTCCGGGAGGAAACGACCCCTAGGGCCACGTTTCCTACAACTTAGGTCATTGATATTATTAACATGTAGTGTTATCATCAACCAGTTATCAAAACAAGAAAATCAATCATGCACAAGTACACAAGATATTGGCACCATGCCAGGGAAAAAACCTCTCCAAAATCTGAGATGAAAAACCCTTTGAACTCTTTCTTATAGAATCATTATTCAAAAGTTACATGACCCAAACATTGACTCAGAAATGCCTTCAACATCAAAATGACAAACCTTCTGAAATGTATCCAGATTCCAAACACTAAATCTCCTTCTGTAACTTCGCACTGTAGAGCTGTACCAAAGTGATGACAATCAACAAATGATGTCGAGATCAACTTCCTTTAGACTCCTTCCACCTTCGCTTCCCATGCAAATTAAACACCCATGAAGCAACTCCTTGAGTTGAGCTTGATTCACTTCATTATATGCCAAAATATGCACTGTCCAAGAGGAGCAAAAATATTACAGCCATCTTCAGATTATGGAGGCACGTGTGAGGGTGATAGAGGCTTTTCTAGCCCTTCCAATACTTTGACCTTCAAGAGATTGGATCTGCCTCATAGATTGAGGCTAGATCTATCATGTAAACCCAAACAATACGCCTTCGCAATCATGCCCTAGCACAAGACCAGACCTCCACACGTGTTAACAGATCCGAAGATGATCTCGGATGAGGGAACAGACTTCCTCTACTGAAACTCTCCTCCTTTGTCTTGTCTTTCTTTGTCCTTGCTGCGAAAATGATAGTGTGTCACTTGTGTTTCAAAGTGAGATCAACGTTGCCTATTTATAGTCTTGTATACCCTACTTCAAGCCGACGTGATCCATTTCATTAGGCCGACATTACAAGCGGATACCATATCCTTTGATTTCGGTGGGCATGAATTCCATGGGTACATTTCGGTGGTTTTCATTTGATGATCTGAAAGGACTTACATTCATTTCATTTACATAAATAATACATGACTGTCTTCATTTTTACATGATTTGTCTTGAGTTCTTAATTAGAGAAAAAATAATTCTTTTAATACAAAAATACATTAATGCAAAAACTTGACATAATGAAGACCGAACCTAGTTACACTATTTTCAACACTCCCTCTTAACTAGGGAGGTATTCATAAATACATGGTACATGGACATTCTCAATATAAGAGTTCTCATAAGAAAAGAGTTGGATTGGTTATCCATCTGTTATAGCATCATTTCAGCGAACATTGTTTCCATATAGCAAGGCCTTGACTAACCGCTCTATCTCTCAAAAATAGATCAGAGAACAATATTGGCGAGACCAATGACTTATAGACACACTTGTCATTGTCTCTCTTAGGGTCATACCCACCCGGGTGTTCTTCGAGTATCCCTACTAGGACTATTCTCATCTTGGGTTCCCAGCCCTCAAGAATATTGGTCCTCTTGCCCACTCTTGTCTTGGGTGCCCTACCACATCCTCAAAGAGTGTTGGATGCCATATGATTACACAATCCTCCATTCTTTCTTCCAAATTGAAGACAAGAATGTTGTGTCTAACTCTCCCTCTTAATCAGAGACGAGTTCCAAGTTTCTCTTCACTTAAAAACTTGCTCGAGTTCCTTTACTCATAGGAACCTTCCAGAGCTCCCTCTTACCTAGGGACTCTATCATTAGTGCTTTATAGGGTCTTCTAGTTGACTGATGATCCAAGACTTCAATGTCATCAATTCCTTCACATGTAGGGTTCAACCATCCATCACTTTCCTCCGTCATGCCATTCCTTCTTTCCCGAAAAGTATCCTCCTTGGCTTTACATCTGGGGCTTCCTTCATAAGCTTATCTGTCTTCGCTTTCCTTCAACAGTGATTGCTTTGGATCACAAGGTACATAGTTGTGACATCCTTCACAACTCTCCTTTCCTTGATCCTGCACACATACCCAGACTTTTCCAAGAGGTCAAACACCAAAAACAAATTACATATTACCTTTTGGTGATAGCTTTTTCCAATGACATCTTTTTTGTGGGTATCAACATCCTGCATGCATGTCGACACATCTCCCAACAATATTTGTTGTCAAGATCTTCATCTTTCCAGACTTCCACCAGAGTCTTCACAGCATTCGGGGAGATTTCCTGGTCAAGTCTTCTTGATCTTCTGGATGTTTATTGCCTTCATCAAGCTTGCATACTTCACAATCTCTTCGGTCCTCACATCTTTCATTCCCAAGAGCTCTTAGAGTCCTTCAATTGTAGTCAACTACCTCATACTTCATATGAGGACATATTATGTTGATTTCATCTAGTTAGACTTATATCTCTCTACATCCTTTCAGAGGAGGAGATCCTTTCCCTTTTGATCATGCTTGATCCATTTTATCTGCAACCATATATCATGACATTACAATATCAAATGCAGATACAAATACAATCATACATACCTCATTTCTTCTTTAGGTATCTTTCAACAACTTCCTTGATTGAATGGATCTTCAATCCCTTGATCTGCTTCATCATGTCATCAGTCCTTTGTCTCATGATTTCCATAAGTTGGAAATCCTGATGAAACATTTGTTGCCTTCCCGGACTAGGAGATCCTCCGCTAAAGTTTCTATCAGAGATTCTTCAGGATCTAGTATGTCCCCATCTGGCAAATGTTTCCTCTGACTTGGATGACTTCTTCCTTTTCCTTTAATGTACAACGAGATTCCCAAGAGCTATGTTCTTCATGATTCCATACAAGCTCTTGTTTCCATGATGCCACGATGCATCTTCTTACTATGATCATATCTGCAGGGACTTCTGATAGGATCCTTTTGAGAGGGACACCATCTCATTCATAATGGAGATCTATTATTCCCTCTTTCTCTGATCTTTCTTCAGCTTCCTCCACCCTTTCCAGCGATATGAGTTCCTCTTCCATAGTACTATTCTGTCTTGTCAACCTTCCTATACTTATCTGCACTTATTTGTGTCCTATCAACTTACCTTTCCCTCTCTAACATAGAGACCACTGACTGTTGATCGAGGTAACCTTCTTGTTCATGTACATCTTTTACCTTGCTTATCAATATCAATATCAATGATGATTGTTTTCTCATCATATCGAGGGTTTCCTCTTCCATAGACGAATACCAAGAATAGGACCTTTGACACAATCTGCCTCTCCAAGAACAAGACATCAATCCTCTTTCTCGAATACTGTTGAGATCATCATGATTGCTGCATCATTAAATCCATTACTGTTGCATTACTGAGATATTCATGATTACCTCTTCATTATGTCACAGAGATTTCTTGTCTTCATATAACCTCCAAGGCTCGGATCATGACGGTGATGAGATCATACTGGGACTGTGATGATCCTTATCACTGTTCCTTCTTATTGTGCATATGCTATGGTTTTGTTCCTCCTTGTTTTGAAGAGACTGTTATATTGCTTCCTCTCATTGCATCGAAATAGTGAAGGTCACAGAGATTAGGGCTACGTATCTATCTTCACCAATACTGTAACCATGTTTAGTATTGCATTTGAGGTCTGCTTAGGGTATGCGAGGAGGTAGGAGCATAGATACACATAGATGCCGAGACCATCAATGTTGTTGTGATGTCACTGAAACACATATTCAGATTGCTAGGAGATAGATCCGTATACAGTAAGCCTAGATGTATCAAGACAGTAAGACTTCATGTTGAGATTGTCATAACCATGCCAAGAATATATCTAGCCCAGAACTCATGTCAGTACTGTGTATTCATCCGAAGTCCTATCTGCTTTTTCTATCTGAGATCTGCACCTATCATCGAGACCACAGAGAAGGGTTTTCAACCAACAAGGTTGCGACTTACTGTCCATTTGAATTATTGTCTGCCTGCGATGACACCTTGTCCGAAATCATGCCAATCTAGGAGCAGGGGAATGTCTGAGGTTGGTTCTGCCAACATCCATACAAGGTATTAGGCCTGTAGCCCATCCGAAACCTGTACCACGCCTTCCTGCAGCCCATACCCATCGAAATTTCAGAGGAGAATTCGAATTCCTTGCTTGTCATTTGCGGATACCTCAACAGGGTATTTATAGTGGTTTGTGCACATATAATAAGCAGACATGACCTTATGAACCGTCATGACTAATCCACTATCTATTACCCAGATGTTTTTCATCTTGGAATGTGCTCGAGGGTGCGGAGAATAAACCATCGACTTTTGTAGATATGTCAGATTTGGAGATTAGATAAACCCATGCTTGCATGATCTTTTGATTGATGAGGTTTGTCAACCGTAGCCCAATACTTGCCAACTGTTGCATGAGGTAGTTGATCTTCTTTTTGCCCTTTGATGAACCACCCCTCTAATACCATGTTGAGAAATTGAGGGCAATGCAATTGTTCTTCTCTTTACTATGATAATTGCTTGATATATTATTTTCTTCAGATTTGATTGATATTATTAACATGTAGTGTTATCATCAACCAGCTATCAAAACAACAAAATCAATCATGCACAAGTACACAAGATATTGGCACCATGCCAGGGCAAAAACCTCTCCAAAATCTGACAGGAAAACCCCTTTGAACTCTTTCTTATAGAATCTTTATTGAGAAGTTACATGACCCAAACATTGACTCAGAAATGCCTTCAACATCAAAATGAGAAACCTTCTGAAATGTATCCAAACACTGAATCTCCTTGTGCATCTTCGCACTATAGAGATGTACCAAAGTGATGATAGTCAACAAATGATGTCGAGATCAGCTTCCTTTAGACTCCTTCCACCTTCGCTTTCCATGCAAATTAAAGACCCATAAAGCAACTCCTTGAGTTGAGCTTGACTTCATTATATCCTAAAATACGTACTATCCAAGAGCAGCGAAAATATTACAGTCATCTTTAGATTATGGAGGCACGTGCGAGGGTGATAGAGGCTCGTTTAGCCCTTCCAATACTTTGATCTTCAAGAGATTGGATCTGCCTCATAGATTGAGGCTAGATCTATCATGTAAACCCAAACAATACGCCTTCGCAATGATGCCCTAGCACAAGACCAAACCTCCACACGTGTGAACAGATCCAAAGATGATCTCGGGTGAGGGAATAGACTTCCTCTACTGCGACTCTCCTCCTTCGTCTCATATTTCTTCGTCCTCGCTGTGAGAATGATAGCGTGTCACTTGTGTTTCAAAGTGAGATCAACATTTCCTATTTATAGTCTTGTATACCCTACTTCAAGCCGATGTGATCCCTTTCATTAGGCCAACATTACAAGCGGATACCATATCCTTTGATTTCGGTGGGCACATTTTGGTGGTTTTCATTTGATGATTTGGAAGGACTTACATTTATTTCATTTACATAAATAATACATCACTGTCTTCATTTTTACATGATTTGTCTTGAGCTCTTAATTAGAGCAAAAATAATTCTTTTAATACAAAAATACATTAATGCAAAAACTTGACATAATGAAGATCGAAACTAGTTACACTATTTTCAACAATGAGATGACTATATATATATATATATATATATATATATATGCAACTCATCCTCTTCCTCAAAGGACCAATTCGAATCACTTAAGCATCATATCTTTTGCTCCTCTATGCAAAGAAAAAAGGAGAGAAATAGTTTGAACTTTGACCAGACTAGTCCAAGCATTGACCAAGCATCTTATATCTGTTTTGACTCTGTTTGAATTTGCATGTGTGGAGAAAGGCCGAAAAATTTATGAGCATTTCGTTAGGCAGAAAACCGAATTTTCTATGGAGAAGCAGGAGGATGAAATTCAACCTAGTTGACTAGAGTTGACTGAATTCTCTCAACAAAAGTTTGACTAGGTTTTGTGGACAATTTGACCAGGTTTGACTCGAGTCTTGTTGTTGGTCAGTTTGACTTTATTTTGACTGGAAAGGTCATATTATATCTCTTATTGAATTGGATAATTTCTCTAAGAAAAGGTTGTTTGTTCTTTTCCCTAGAAGAGGGTTTTCCCAGGGTAAAATTTTGTCTCTTGCGTTTCGTTGTCTCTTCATGATCCTACTATCATTATTGTTTTTACTGTTGAATATCTTCTATGTATAATTGCATAATGATGCATGTGACACAAGATGAATTAATGAAAAAATCCTTGGAAGTAAATACCAGACTAGAAGATGCTAAAAATTCAACACTATCTAGCTACAACAATGTCTTTTTCAGCATTTGAAGTTGCAATTGCAGCCCAACTTCTAATAGATGGGACACTAAGAAGAGGTTGATGAAATTGGAGAGGAGGCAACCTCAATAGAGGCATTCCTCAGTTTCCCTTGATCTTGTCCAATTTCCCTTCCTGGTTTAGCCATGATTTTGATGAAATGAGGGAGAAAATAGAGTAATATAGGAAAATAGCTTTAAGAATGGTGGACAAATCATCTTGCCCAACACTTGGAATCCCTTCAACGCTACACTAAAACCCTCATATGCACTCTGGAATCCCTTAACGCTCCAACATGCTAAGTGAAATAAATATAAAAGTAAGATAGGTCAACCTTTTTAGCACCTTTTCCTAGGACACAAGTCCTACACTTGGAACACATGTAGCGCACGTGTCGGACATCAGTTGGCACACATCCTGTCTGACATGTGTCATCACATATCTTTGTCCAACACGTGAGAATTGTGACACAGGAAACCCTAGGGATGTGTTTGATGATTTAGATCATGAATAAACATTTATAGGAATGGCAAAATTTTCAACCTTCAAGGATTATTGTAGATGGAGAAAGCTTCTATTTTTCGTAATAATCACTGGTAAGCTCTTATGGCTTATGACTTTGTTCATATATGACTAATTATATTTTGAGTTCATTTGATATATGTACTATTTTATAACTAAGTTGCACAAAACGCGAAAACAATTACGTTGTGAAAATGTGACCTTTGAATTTTGGAAATGTACTATTTCAAAAATATAAATAATATAAATATTTCAAAAATTATATTTTTGTTTAGATAACACATTATCTTGCGAATTCATTAAAATGAACAAGAAACTCAATGTATTTTAGGAATTAGTTTAGACTTAAATTTCTCATTAGTTTCCACTGCATCTTTTAAGAGCTTTTGTGAGCCAACATACCCTATTTAGGCCAAAACATGGGTTGGTTATCTAACATGCGTAAGAAACATGGGTCATCATTACCAAATCCCAAAATACCCCCAAAATATTTCAGCAAATTTCCATCAATTTCTAAATGCATTTCCAAGTGCATTCTTGACAGAGAAACACATGGTGAAGGATTTTTTTTTTCAACATAGTTTTATAATCATAACGAAGTTCAAGTTGAGGCCCAATGCTTAGTTGATGGGCTACAAGAGCCTTAGGAATGATGTGTTTCCATGATAGTTGCAGGGAATTGTAAATTTTGTGATAAAACCATTGTTACAAGGGCACTTAGATTATAATCTGCAAATCTCATATAAGCACCAGAATTTAAGTGAGGCTTTGGGCACATGAATATTCCCTACTAAACCTAGACAAGCATGTCCTTGTCTATAATCCGTCAAAAGGGTGTTCACTGCTTTTCTATGTATCATTGGGTGTGTTATGAATGTAAATAAAATAATACTTAAATAGTTAACAATTATTAATGTACTGAGGACACATGTCTCAAAGGACATGACCATTCATGAAAGGGCACCTGCCTAAGTATATAAACAAGCCCTCATTTCTAACAATTCCATCATCTCATCTCTTGTATTCCAACATTTTAATATAAATATTACTATCCTATAATGGATATTTTTATATTTCAGATCTTCTGAGTATTATGCTGCATATATGAAGTTTGTTCACAATATTTGGTACTAGAGTTGATAGATCCTCCAGTTGTTCAACTGTTGCACAAAGCCAATCTAATTTGGCCTTTGGCAATTAAGTCTTCATCAACTTTGTTGTTGTCACAATTGAAGCGTTTCACTACATACGGTTTGGAGATTCTCCATTTTGTCCTTTAAAAAAAGAAAAAAAGAAATATATATAAAAAAATTATTATATAAAAAAATAATAATAAAATGTATTATATGTATAGAAAGGAAAAAAAACGTTAAAAAGATAAAAAAATAAAAAAGGAAGAAGTGTTACAAAAAAAGCATTCATTAAAAGAAGATTATATAAAAAAAACAATTGCATCTTGACAGCCATTGTTTGCAACCACAGCCGATGGACGACCACCATTGCACCTGCCACCTTGAACTTGCAGCAACCAGTGACCACGTCAATTCTGCATTGCCAAAGAATTCAGTTGCATGTAGGGAAAATTTTAGGGGCGAAATTTTGTTAATTGGCTATTTTTTGGACATTTTCCCGAAAAAACTATTCACTCATTTGGTTATAAATTCGCCTATTTTTTACATATATATGATTAAATAGATAATATTCACCAAAAATTTACCATTTTTATTAGTAAATTACAGATTTTTTATTGAATATTCACCCCCATTCTATATGTATGAATTTTCAAACTAGAATTGTCGCCTATAATACTATATATGGGCATAATATTTGAATCCTTAAAAAAATACCTTGGTTGCATGTCTTCCTGTCTCGCAAGCCAACTGTCTATCTCGCTAGGAGTCTGTTACCCACCATTTTGTGGGTGATATCCCTAGGAAAAAAAATTTCTCCATGATGGTCCTCAGTCGACAATCCCTTGTAGCCACCAAATAGCTCATTGTGCCATTTCTCTGCCACCTGAGCCAACCATGTGGTCCCTCACCCATCTGTCATAATCGTATGTTTGAAGGTGGGCCTCCTAAACCCAAAGGTATGCCTTGTCATTTGGTAATTGAGTATTTTAGTTTACTTATCATGGAAACTCTTGGGCATGGATTCATGGGGGGATTCGGCGGAAAGAGTGGACTAGGTCTGGCTCTTGTCCCCTAAAGTATCTTTTGGATGTTAACCTTGAACACTAGTCCCATGGGATCTCTTTTACTGACCTTTGGGTTTTAGGGATGGTACTACATGGGAAGCCCTGATTTTGGTTGCGTGGTCTTGCTTCCTGATCCACATATATCACTCCTCTTCCACTTATTACAACCCCATTCATCTATCCTCCCATTGTTGATTTGGGGTAGCATTGGATGTGCTCTAGCCATGAAATTTGGTGGAGAGATTGGGGCACATTAGATCTCCAATACCCAGAAAGGGTTTGGGCAGATTTTAAACAGATCAAGAGACATTAAAATAATTAATATTTTTAATGGAGTCCCTAAGTCTAAATTTAGGGAAAATAAAATATTAATGTGTATTAATATGAACCTATGTTAGAGAGGTCCAAAAGACATGGATCAAGCCAGATCTAATCTTAGCCGTTGATTAGGGACTTAATCTCGGCTGTTGAGATGTCAATAGGAAAAGTATAAGAGCAGGCTTGAGGGTCACTTGGAGAACACACCAGATAATCAGTCATTCTATTCTCTAGAGCGGGGTTTGCTAAGAGAGATAGAATCAGTGATCGGGAGAGCAGTTGAGGGGCATTGAGTATAGAGGAACAAAGAAGACAAAGATTATGCCGGGAGAGCAGCACAATAGCCAAGGAGGGTGACGTAGAGCTAGCAAGGGTTCACGCAGGGCCACGTGGAGGCAGCCAAGTGTTGCGCAGAGCACTAGAGGGGCCAGCGTAGTTGACGCAAGGCCTCCTGGTGCTGACATAGGGCCAGCATGAGACAGAGAGGGGCTGACGCAGTCTAGATTGGGCTGACGCTAGGGTTGCAGGAGCAGTTTTGTGCTGAGGAGTTGCTGGAAGGGTTTTCCGTGGTTTCAGCTAGGAGATTTCTCTCAAACTGTGAGGTATAGCTGCTAAGGAAATTCTCTGTTGGGTAGGCCAGTTACGGCACCCAAATTGTACTCTGATATTGCTTAATAAGAAAACCCTCAGATAGCTGCACCAGTTTTCTTGCATTGGGCTTTTCCGGGGACATTGGTCCAAAAATAATGGTGTCATGTGGTGTGTTTGTTCTTGTTTCTTTTAGTTGCTGATCTGTAATATGTTGAGCATGCATTGATGTTTATTTTCAGTATTTACTTTGTAAATAACTTGTTAAAGAAAAATTAACAAGTAGGTAGGAATAAATCAGAAAAAGTGCATGAAGGGTTTCTAAATTAAGTAAACTTAAAAACTTCAACATGGTATCAGAGCGTAATTGCAGATCACAGGAGGACTAAAAGACATCAGCCGAGTGGAGCAATAGTAGCAGAAAATAGCTGTCCCGAGGTGACAAACGCTGTTTCTAGCAGCGCAAAAACTAAGAAGTGTGACGCAGAGCCAGCCAGAGCCACGCAGAAGAAGCCGGGAGCTACGTAGAGCCTCAGAGAGGCCAGTGCTGCTGACGCAGAGGGCCAGAGCGCTGATGTAGGGCATCCCAGGGCTGACGCAGACCCATAGGGATGATGTAAAGCCAGTGTGAGGCAGAAAGGGGTTGACGTAGTTCATAGAGAGGTAGTTGCTGGAGTCTAGAAGGCTGTAGAAATATTGCATAGTGGAGCTGGTGAGGTACTGTAGTCAGAATAGTACCTGACAGAGTAGGGCCAAAGGAGTTGTTGCCGAGGGTTTCTAGCCGAGGAATCTGGATCAGCAGTGCAGTTGCACAAGACGATCAAAGTAGGGGGCATCTCAACAAGCGGTAGAAGGATTTCCAGCAGGGAAATAAGGACTCAGAGGGAGTCCAGAAGAGAACTTCCAGATGGCAAGTAGAGACTCAGAGGAGTCAAACGGAGAACTTCCAGGAGGGAAGTAGACGAGCGTCATGGCACTACATTGGGTAAGAGACCAGGATAGACTGGACGGAGCATCGAACTTCGCAGTTGGGAAGGCCGAAATCTTATCAGTGCTTGACAGGAATCGTGTCAAGAACTTTTCCTTGAAGGTTATAGCTATCCCAATTGACCCCAATGATAACGACAAGTACGAAGAGGCGATGGTGAGGGCCAGGTGCATTATCCTTGATGGGGTCAAGGATCATGTGGTACCATATATAGCCGAGAAGGAAACGACAGTTGAGATGTGGGAGGCTCTCAAGAACCTGTATCAGCATACTTCTATGCAAAGAAGAATGCTGCTTGAGAGCCAGATGAGGTCGTATCAGATGAAGAAGGGTTAATCGATTGACTCCTTCCTCGGAGGATTGAATGACATCCGAGAAAGGTTGACTGCTACAGGGGTGACATCGGATCAGGAGCTTATGGTGAGGACAACCTTGAATGCTATCTCAGAAGAGTGGGAAGTGCTTGTCCAGAGAATCCTGGGTAGAGGGACTCTCCTACCTTGGGACGAGATGTGGGCAGCTCTTCGCCTAGAAGAGATCAGACAACCGTCAAAGACAGATAGCAGCAACAAAGGGATCAAGGTCAAGCAGGAGGAGGAGGATGTGGCCCTAGCATCTGAGGGAAAGCAGGAGAAGTGAAAGAAGAAAGATCTCTCCAAGATCAAGTGCTTCCACTGTGGGGAGATGGGTCATTATGCGACCTAGTGCCTAAGGAAGAAGAGTAAGGGAGAGTCTTCCAAGACTAAGGCAGCACCAACACGGGCAGAGAAGGAAGTTTTGATAGCCGATGATTGTGCCATGAGTGCACACACACCACTTGAGCGGAAGTGGGGAGACATCGAGCTGTAGTCAGATGGACTACAGGTGATGAGGGGCAGGATCCTTGAGGTACCCAACCTCTTGGATTAGACCTTGTTATGGGAGCCCCGATGAGGAGTAGCAGGACTGGCTGAGTGGGTAGAGACGGATGCAGATGGAGCGACAGAGGGAGTTATAGTGCAGGAGTCCCGAGACAGCGCAGAGCTAGCAGGCTGCAGCAGTAAGAGAGGCACAGGAGTGTTGTACCAGTGCAGGAAGGCACAGAGAGGTGTGCAATGGTGCGAGATGCAGGGAGTTGTTGCAACAGCGCAGAGGTCAGAGAGAGGGAGCACTTGTCAGCGACAGAGGGAGCTTCAACATCAGTGGGTGTTTCTAGCCCAACAGGGAGGTCAGTTGGAGGATCAATTACTTACTTCTCAGTAATTGAGTTGCAGTGCAACAGTAGGCAGCACGATGCAACATGATGAGAGGAGGTGTAGTGCTGGGAGAAAGGACCAGCAACAACACCGATGTAGAGGGAGTTGTCGTACAAATGCAGCAGTGGCAGTGGCAAAACCATGGGCAGCAGTGCAAAGGGCATCATCACAGGTATCGATGCCAGATGATCAGAGTAATACTCAGTGAGGAGTATTGCTAGAGCATAGTCCTCGCTAAGAGGGAGTGTTGATTTGGGGTAGCATCGGATGTGCTCTAGCCATGAAATTTGGTGGAGAGGTTGGGGCACATGAGATCTCCAATACCCAGAAAGGGTTTGGGTAGATTCTACACAGATCAAGAGATATTAAAATAATTAATATTTTTAATGGAGTCCTTAAGTCTAAACTTAGGGAAAGTAAAATATTAATGTGTATTAATATGAATCTGTGTTAGAGTGGTCCAAAAAACATGGATCAAGCCAGATCTAATCTTAGCTGTTGATTAGGGACTTAATCTTGGCCGTTGAGATGTCAACAGGAAAGTATAAGAGGAGGCTTGAGGGTCACTTGGAGAACACACGGATGATTAGTCATTCTATTCTCTAGAGCGGGGTTTGCTAAGAGAGATAGAATCAGTGATCGGGAGAGCAGTTGAGGGGCATTGAGTACAGAGGAATAGAGAAGGCAGAGATTGTGTCGGGAGAGCAGCGCAGCAGCCTAGGAGGGTGACGCAAAGCTAGCAAGGGCTCACGTAGGGCCACACAGAGGCAGCCAAGGAGGGTGACGCAGAGCTAGCAAGGGCTCATGCAGGGCCACACAGAGGCAGCCAAGTGCTGTGCAGAGCACTAGAGGGGCCAGCGTAGATGACGTAAGGCCTCTTGGGGTTGACGCAGGGCAAGAAACGCTGACGCAGGGCCAACCTGAGACAGAGAGGGGCTAACGCAGTCCAAATTGGGCTGATGCTAGGGTTGCAGGAGCAGTTTTGTGCTAAGGAGTTGTCGAAAGGGTTTTCTGAGGTTTCAGCTAGGAGATTTCTCTCAAACTGTGAGGTATAGCTGCTAAGGAAATTCTCTGTTGGGTAGGCCAGTTACGACACCCAGATTGTACTCTGATATTGCTTAATAAGAAAACCTTTAGATAGCTGCACCGGTTTTCCCGTAATGGGTTTTTCTGGGGACATTGGTCCAAAAATAATGGTGTCATGTGGTATGTTTGTTCTTGTTTCTTTTAGTTGCTGATCCGTAATCTGTTGAGCATTAACTGGTGTTTATCTTCAGTATTTACTTTGTAAATAACTTGTTAAAGAAAAATTAACAAGTAGGTAGGAATAAATCAGAAAAAGTGCATGAAGGGTTTCTAAATTAAGTAAACTTAGAAACTTCAACACCCCCTTGGGTCCATATTCCTTCACTGGGTCCACATAGGGTTAGCCTTCCCATCCTCTTTGCCCACACCTTGGGTTGGGCTTGGAACGATGCCTAGAGGTTTATGCAACTAAAAGGAAAAGAAAAAGCATAATTGGCCACATTCAACAAGAAATTGTACCACAGAATGCAAAATATGGTTGGGCCGAAAACATTTAGCACGTGGGCAGAAGCTATTACATGAGCTCTACCCTCTTCCATGGCCATCACCCTGGTTCTTATAGGCCCTAGATGAGCCTCCTTTATCATTCAGGAACCCATGATTGTCCCAACCCCTGGTGGGAGATGAAATGCCCCACCTTAAAAGGGGGTATCCACTGCTATACTTTGCACATCATGCTGTCATTCCTTTGAGCCCAGAGTAGTTAACCAAAGAAAATCATAAAAGGCAAAAGGCATATGAAGAAGGGTGGAGAAATCAAGGCTGGGATAACTCATGTACCACGATAACTACCTCCTATACATCATTTACCCACGTGTGGACTTCCCTTTTATTAGCTACCCTTGTACCATGGCATGTGACGTAGGTTGTCCCCCTTCATCCCCTACTCCATTCCATCATTTTATCATATGCCACCACCATTTTAAGGATGTACCATGAACATACCCCTCCTTTAGAATCAGAAACCACCTAATAGGGTGCTAGGTTAACCCCCGTTAGAGCTTGAATACATTAGCACATGCCAAAGCCCACTACGGAAGGGCATGACATTATTTAGTGCCCACTTGTTCTCCATGGTTTGTAAACTCTTTTACTTGATTTCTTTATTGAATTGGTAAGCTAGAAGGCACGGGAACACATTGGATCTTATGTGGGATTGCAGATGGTCTCCATTTTGGGTTTGGTCTCCCTATATAGGGTCCTAACCCTCTAGAGGGATACATTGGCACATGTAGGGTGTGTGTAGAGAGCCATAGGCCTCCACATCAGCAAACAACATGCCATGGATCCCCAAAGTCATTCATAGATTGCTCGTGGTTCACCTATTGGACAGGGAAGATGCACCTAGTTCACCATACCCAGCTAGCCCCACAACTACATCTTGCACTTGGTAGATGACCCAAGACTTGTATGATGATGTGGCATCTTATACCATCATACGAGCCCTTCCAAATGGTCTACAAGCATCTTCGATCCGTTTGGAGACCCATGAGGACACTTGTGTGCCCCCACACCCATTTGGGAGCACCACAGGTTTATTACTTGGGGAACAAGGGGCCAACCCCAACGACACATGTTATTGATCATTCGACCCTCTGGAGAGGCTTTACTCTTTTATTATTGAGCTAGTTTGGTGGGCTTGTCTCCAAAAGGTTTTTATTATGCACATTATTTTATTTTAGGGGCTCAATTTGGTTGTTAGGTAAAATTGACTCAAGGTTAGAATCAAGTTTGACTGAGATAAACAATGGTGGTTTTGGGGCACATGGTATTGTGTACCTATGGTTTTTTGCCCATGGTATTACATGTGATGGAGCCTATAAAAGGTTGAGAAGACTCCGTTGTAATTGAGGCTAGGGAGGTGAGCGATGAAGGCTCACTTGGCCGAATTGGCCAGGGTTTTGGCCAAGGCTAATGAAATTTCATTAGGGTGGGTTTTTCCAAGGAAATTATTTTGTGCATCATGTATGTTTTATTATTGTTGTTGTGTTTATTAATTTTTCTCTCGGTAAATAAGTTATTATCTCCAATAATTTTCTACATTTGGTATCAGAGCGGTCTTGTCCAAATGTTGGCTTTAGAGGGACGCTTCTATTGCCAAGAGTTTGTATTGGCTTGGTGGATAGAGATATCAACACAAAGTTTGTTTGCATATCTGAAGAGGAATCGGGATCAGGATAGATCCAATCAGATCTAGTGTGGATCCACCGATCGCAGAGCTTTGTAGCGAAATCATTCTTTTGGATGGATGTTATTGTTATTTTGATCATGTATTTCTTGATGATATTTTCTTCATGTGTAGAGATGAGAAGGTTTCTCAGCACGCCACACTGGGGTGGACATGATTGGAAAAATCATGTAAGATATTCATGTCGCATTAAGATGGAGAAAGGGATCAAGATCCTATTCACTGGCGCGGTTGGGTTGGTTAACAATCATGTGTCACTGGCCTTGAAGACTTAGGGATGGAGGCGTCATTGAGGTGAAGCCACAGGAGAGGTAGTGCTTGTAGCTAGTCACAACATGTCAAAATAGGAGAGATGCACTGATGTACAACTATGCCAATATGAATGCCCAGGAATGTTGTGCAGGCTTCCAAGGCGTCTAGCCTGAAGGGGTGAGCCTGAGCTGAACACCTATAGGCATGCAAGTGGGTAAGGTGGACGAGTGATGGAATGCGAGTTGGATGAACCTCATGGCCTAGAGGCAGCTGCAAGCTACACAGTTGTTGACCACGGTAGACTTCATGCGGAAGGCGATACAGGATGTCGTGATGTCTCGGGAAGTGCACTCATTAGGGCATAGTCAAATTTGCAGCTGGAAATCACGGTGAGCAGAGGTTGTAAGTAGCAAGTACATTGTGGACACCGGTGGCCAAGGCTGGAGTCGAAGCAATGATGTTGTAGGTGGAGATCAGGGTCGCGACAGAAGATGTGGACGGGGCAAGGGTCGAGGTTTCAGTGGTCGTGGTGGTGGATGCTTCAGTGGAGACAACGACAGTTATGGCTACAACGGAAAGGACCACCCTCCCCGAAAATTTTCTCCATTTGATCGTTCCACCTAGAAGTGGTTGAGAGCAAGATGGTGGACTTAAAAGTTCAGATCTGCGCCACAGAAATCGATGTGAGGTCAGAGATGCAACAGGCATACGAATGGTGGAGTGTGGTGGAATAGCAGTAGGGAATGAAACACTTATCTACGTTTCCGAAGGAATGGTCCACGATGAAAATGATGTGAGAGGAAAAAGCTCTTGCTCGGATGCAACAATAATGTGGTATTCAATGGCATATCATATTTTGTAAATCGTGTCGAGAATGGCTCATGGAAGGTTCAACGTAAGAAATGAGCAGCAAGGAAAAAGGGCTATGGGAGATCCATGAAAGATGAGAGCATAAGGTAAGAGAATGGAAGCTAGATAGCAACAAGGGATAAATAAATAAATAGAAAATTATTATTATTATGGAGTCAATTATTGCATGTAAATGCGCATATTGCTGTAAGATCCAATAAGGCATTCGTAACCCTTGGTAATCATTGTTAAAGTTTGGGTTAGACATAGTTGATAGGGGGGATGTTGGGTTAACTGATACCCCGGGCATTAAACTTTGAGGGGGGTAAGGGCCAAAGTGAGCAGGGTTGGGCTGATTCACTTGGCAAGGTTGGCGGGATTAGTCAAAGAACCCCAAGTCAAGTTTAAGGGGGGAATGTTAGGTAAAATCAACTCGGGATTAAATTCAAGTTTGACTGAATTAAACAATGGTGGTTTTGGGGCATGTGGTATTGTGTGTACCCATGGTATTACATGTAATGGAGCCCATAAAACGCTGAGAAGACTTCATTGTAATTGAGGCCAGGGAGGTGAGGTTTTCCACGGGGGCTTCACTCAATGAACCTATGGCATATCACATGTGTTCGTGGCATACTAAGAAATACCCCTTATTTGACTACATATTGGAATATACCTCTAAAAATCACAATATTTAACCCCCTACCAATACAAACCCAATACACCTTCTCAATTTAAAAAATCCCTACTTTCACTAGATATTGTAAGTATCCATTTTTTCATTAACATTTTTTATACCCCTTTATAATTTTTCATTAACTTTGAGCTCCATTTTTTATACTTGCCAATATAAAAACCCTTTACCCCCTATATATCCCCCAATATATTATGCCATTTTTTCCTCAATAAATATCCCCCAGTATGAACCCACGTGCTATGGTATTGATCCCCTAGTGAATCCCCCATGGAGTTTTCCCAGGGAAAATATTTTGTGCATTATGTATGCTTTATTATTGTTGTTGTGTTTATTAATTTTTCTCTCGGTAAATAAGTTAATATCTCTAGTAATTTTCTTCATAGGCCAAATTAGCTAAATTGAACTCATTAGAGATTGTATAAATAGATGAGAGGTGATTCATTCTCTCATCATCACTTGGATTGGATCATATCTTCTTGTGAGATTTTCGCTATCTTTTGAGGATGAGACTTTTGGGATGAATGGATGAATTTCGATGTTTGGTTATTCTTCTTTGTCTTGGAGCTTCTATGATTGGCATATCTTGGTGATTGGATATATTCTTTTTACATGTAAGTACCATTTTAATGCTATTTTGATTTGATGTTTGGTTATTCTTCTTTGTCTTGGAGCTTCTATGATTGGCATATCTTGGTGATTGGATATATTCTTTTTACATGTAAGTACCATTTTAACGCTATTTTGATTCTTTATGTTGCTACATTCATGATATTAGGATTTTCGCTATTTTAGGGTTAATTTGTTGCTTTTCTGGAAACGAAATTGTGCAAATTGTGTCTCTAAATAGTGTTGTATCATGATTGGGCCATGTTTGAATGTATGAATGTCCCTAGAGACATCCTTGTCTTGATAAGTCACCAAATATTGTTGAATGAAGTATAAATGACCTTGAACCTACTACCATTAATCCCTAATGCCCAACGAAGTTGTCTTTTAGGTCTCCTTGACAAGTGGAAAACAATCTAAACTCTAAATCTTCCATGACTCCATCTCTCCCAAAGGAAAAATCACTGGTCCTCCACTGGTGATCACTTTAAAGCTAATTTCTTTCACCTTCCCCTCTATTCTAGGCCTAGCCTACATAGGTCACTTAGGGCATCAATTATCTCACAATCTAGCCATCAAAATACTTTGATTTTTGGTCCACAACTGCATTGGTGTGTCCTCAAAAAGCCCTCCAAATTTCATGAGATTCTAACGGGTGGGATCTTGAGATATCGCAATCCCTAGCTCGAAGACCAATTCTTGCCCTTGGTTTCCCTTTGGCTTGTAGCCTCATTGGGATCCTTACATTGCCTTTCATTGAAAATTCATTCTTTGATCCATTTCTCCTCCCTAATTAGGTCAAGCATATGATTGGTTGCTAAATCCTATTCCCTTGACCTAACCTCGGATCCACTTGGTCCTCTGTGGTCCCATACATTATTAAGGTTAATTCTTCAAAGCTCACTTAGAACCCAAGTTTCCGCAAGAATTTTAGGCCCTAGGGTTCTCCATATTAAAGAAACATACTCAAAACCTATCCCTTGAGATTCTCCTTAAGCCCTTCCTTTAGAGCCTTCCATCTTGCCTTCCAAGGCAAGCAAGCCACCATCTTGAGCCTCTCTTGGGTATGACAAAGGTGATATAATTACACCATCCTTAGGATCACCTCTCATCCTATCTTTGATCTATTCTTCTTCATGATCCTTATTATAACGAGTCTCCTCCCATTAGTGAAAGTTTGTAAAGAGTAGGGAGCTTTAACTGAGGTGACAGTGGATTATTGCTCCATTGTTTCCCTTGACCTAGAAATTGTCCCTCTAGGATTCCCCTCTAGGACCCCTGCTAGTTTGAGTGGTAACAAAGCCTATTCTGGTGCCACAACCAAGTGATTCCCAAGCCACCGTTTCTTTTAATTGTTCTAAAAGACGCTGCCATTTTGATTTGGGGTAGCATTAGATGTGCTCTAGCCACAAAAATTGGTGGAAAGGCTAAGGCACATGAGATATCCAATACCCAGAAAGGGTTTGGGCATATTCTACACAGTTTGGGAGATATTAAAACAATTAATATTTTTAATGGAGTCCCTAAGTCTAAACTTAGGGAAAATAAAATATTAATGTGAATTAATATAAAACTGTGTTAGAATGGTCCAAAAGTCATGGATCAAACTAGATCTAATCTTAGTCGTTGATTAGAGACTTAATCTCGGCCGTTGATTTGTCAACGAGAAAAGTATAAGAGGAGGCTTAAGGGTCACTTGGAGAACACACCAAGAGATTGAGATTTTGACTTTTTGGGGCTGGGTTTGTTGAGAAAGTTGAGAGAGTGATCAGAGTTGCAACTGAGGGGCAGTGAATACAGAAGCAGAGAGGCAGAGATAGCACTGAAAGGATCAATGCAGTAACTGGAGAGAGGGACGCAGAGGCAGCAAAGGGTTCATGAAGAGCCAGCCAGGGCTCATGCAAAGGCAGCCAAGAGCTGCATAGTGTCTCAGAGGGCCAATGTGGGTGACATAGAGGGCCAGAGGGCTGACGCAGTGCCTCCAAAGGTTGACGCAGGCCAAGCCAGAGTGATGCTGGGCTAATGCTGGGCCAGAGAGAGGCTGACGCTGGGACGCTGGGGTTTTGTGGGGCAGATTGGAGCTGTGGAACTGCCGGAGTGTTTATCCGGGGTTTCAGTGAGAATATCTGCTTCCAAGTAGAGAGGTACTACTGTCGAGACTTTTCTCTGTTAGGTGAGCCAGATTTGGCACCTAGATTGTATTTTGAAACTGCTTAATAAATCAAACCCTTAGATAGCTGCACCAATTTTCCCGCATTGGGTTTTTCCGGGGACCTTAGTCCAAAAACAACAGTGTCACTTGTGTGCTTGTTTCTATTTCCTTCAGTTGATGATCTGTAATGTGTTGAGCATGTACTTGTATTTATTTCCAGTATTTACATGGTAAATAACTTGTTGATTAACAGAACAAGTAGGTAGGAATAAATCACTAAAGTGCATGAAGGGTTTCTAACATGTCAGACTTAGAAATTCCAACATGCCATAACCAACCATACTTGTGCTTAAACAAAAAGTCCATGGCAAACAATTATCGTCGGGAATTTAGAAAGTGTCTCCAACCCAAACAAGTATCAACAAATGTCACTACCCTGGTAGCCAAATCAATGCCTGTTGTACCATAAGACGTGTCTGTACAACTCTATCCGTACAACGATGACAATTAAAAGTCAAAATAAGAAAATAAATTTGTTTTGGTCATGGGTTTAGTAATAAAGTAATATATATTAAATTTAAAGGTAAAAAAACATTTAAATTATGAGAATGAAGCTAGTATAAGGAGAGAAATATATTTAAGGAAAATACCGCAACTTATAGAGAATTTTTTTTAAATAAAATAAGAGGTACTATAAAAGTAATATTAATAGGTAAAAAGTGTTTTTTTAATGAAATATAAAAAGGTTACTTTAAAGGTTAAGATTAGTTAAAAAGTTTTTTAAGCTATTAAAAAAAAGGGAAAATGACTATATATATATATATATATATATATATATATATATATATGAGGATTAAAAAAAAATTCAAGAAAAAATAAAAAGATGACATCCACAAGAAACTGTGGATTCTTTTCAAAATGTCGTTTTTGTTTAGAATGATATTCTAATTCCTAAAAGTCATTTAGGAATCAAGTTGTCATATGTGAAAAATATCATAAAATTTTTACTTTAGCTGAATATCAAAGTGGCACACAAAAACAATCCTCGAAAAGACATGTTGGGTTTTATGAAGGGATAAAGCAATTAATAGTGACACCTGAGCGCCAACATGTAGATTTTAATAAAAGATTGAAGAAAATAGAATTCAAGTTGCAAGTTGAACACCCAACACTCCTACAAGACAATGTAATTCAGTATACTGAAAAATTTGTTAAGATTGGCAACTAGGGCCAAACTCCATGTGGGTCATCTTATTTATGGCAGCTGATATTTTTCTTAGATCCCTCTCATCAAGAGGTGTAGGATTGATCTAAATATCATCCGATTCCGATAAGTGTTCACGGAGTTATGAATTTATTTGTGTTATAAGACAATTTGTCAAGGTCGGCTAGCAACCAAATAAACCCCACATGTGCTCAACGTTTTAGTATAAAAGGAGATGACTTGAGAGTCATTTCTGACACACACTTCTATCTTGATTTCTCTCCACTTGTCTTGGGTTTTAGTGGAAGAGAAATCTAAGAGTGGAAGCCCTAGATGTTGGAGGAAAAGAAGGAAGCCCTAATGCTACAAGGAGGACAGCCCTAGTATCTACACAGTCAAGTGAGAAGCCCTAAGACGCAGTAGAGTGAGAAGCCCTAGGATGCAGTCAAGTGAGAAGCCCTAACGCAGTCAAGTTTATGGGCCACAGTGAGGGTTTGTTGGAGGTGACAATGTGGTAAGTAAGGGTTGTTCCTAGTGCGTATTGCTAGGCAGATTAGGCTGAGGAACAGTTGAGTCTTAGCCGCAGCATGAAGGGTCAAAGGGGCAGCGTGTAGGCTAACCTAGACAACATGAAGCGGCTATAGGGACAGCATGGCCTTAGCACAGTTAAACAAAGCCAAAAGGAAAAGTGTAAGTGTCGAGGGTTACACCCTTGGAGAACCACAGTCTTTAGAAGGTTGGTTTGCTGATTTGTATGGAGAATAAGGGTTGTAGGGTGATGCCCTAACCAGTAGTGCAGCGTGGTGAAACAACACATGGCAGCAAGGCTACATAGTGCTGCTTAGCAGCAAGTATGGATAGCAGCAAGCACGACGGCTAGTACAATAGTACTAAGACTACATGATGCTACTAACTAGTGCAGCAAAGTAAATGGGACTGCTACATGGTGCTGCCAAGATGCAAGGGACAACAGGTGGCTTAGTGCTACAAAGATGAATGGGACAGCTAGACAATGAAGCTTGGTGGAGCCACGATACAAGGGACAACAAGGCTACATGGTGCTGCTAAGACACATGGACAATAGCAAGGTATGCTAAGACATATGGGACAGCTGCAAGGTATGGCAAGGCAAAGTGGGACAACAGTTGTGACACGACAGAAGGCACATGGTACAACAACAAGCATGGACAGCATGGCTATCATGGACAAAAATGTAGCATAAGGTGCAATAGTCATGAGGTCCAGCATTGTGATGATGGATGCAGCATCGTGCAACATGGTGAGGTGCAGCATGCTGGCGAGATGTAGCACGATGATAGGTCAAGGAGTCACCTTGGAGAATCAGTTGAAGCAACATGTCTTCAACTGATCTCATGTATCATCTTCTTAGAGATAATCTATGCACTTCTCTAGATAAGTCAAAGTGTTGACTTTTGTTGTAAATGTACTCTCTCTCTCTCTCTCTCTCTCTCTGTGCTGAACTATTGAAGAACATATAAATAGAATTGATCAAGGGTTTCCCCACATTGGGGTTTGTCCCTGGCTAGCGCCACATCTTGTGTCCTCTTGTCTTGGCTTGTCTTCTGCGACTTATGTTTATATTCTATCTGCAGTTTACTTTAATGCTAATGTGATTGCTAATCTGGAAAAGATATTAAGCGAACTATGAAAATTGAAATAAATTGCTCTAAGCATAGAACATACCTAAACTTAACATGGTACCAGAGGAGAGGTGAAGACAATGCCCAAGCAAGAGTGAAAGAGCAATCACCGAAGACAGTTGGGAAAAGACAAAAGGATTAATGGATTCCTCATCGCTCTTCAAATTCACCAAGGGTGAAATCGAAGCAGAGAATATTATCAGAATGACGCAGCGGAAGGCTTCTTGCCTACCTTAAGATCACTTCAATGGGAAGTCCGAATCTCAAGGTGGAAGGAAAGACAGATGCCTTGTTTGTAATAAGTTCAGCCATTATGCGAAGGAATGTCTGAGGTACAAACACATCACTTGATGATGATAACAATCACTCCAGGGACATCTTCAATGATCGGAGGAATGACAGGGAATGCAGGTCATCAATGAAATGACTGACTCTTCAAAGAAAGCAAGGAACCCAGGTATGAAGAATCAAGTGTTGTTTCCTGATAAGATAAAGAAGCGCTATCTTGTATTGGCCCTCTCCTTCAGACTCTTTGGGAATCTGGCTTATTGATCGTAGTACTTCAAGGCACTTCATCGGATAGAAGGGTGCTCTCTCTAATTTGGTTGAGATGGAAACAATCCTGGGATTATACTTGGAGTCGATGCCACCTATACCTCAATTGAATGAGGGTAACTCGATTCATTTACAAGAATCTCTTTATGTACCTGATCGTAAGAAGAACCTAGTGTCCATTTCGGCAATGGAAGTCAAAGGTTTCAAGGTGGCATTCATCAATGAAAAGGTACGTGTTTGAAAATGAAATTTTCTAAGATGCTTTTGAGTTCACGGTTGGCAATTTGTATCAAGTTGCAGGATGGTCCATTGGGGACCATGTCAGTTGACACATCTCATCTATAGCACCAGAGGTCTACTTATGGGGCCTTACCCGATGTGAGTCAGATGGTGACTCAGATGCTTGAATTCAAAAAGAGCATGAAGGTACATGTCTGAGATGTACCAAAGGAAAATCTTACAAGGGGACCATTCCCCTCATGTAGCAGGTCCACAGGTTTGCAACAACCCGAGGGGTTTGAGATCATGATTTGGAATCTCATGTATGCAAGTGGAAGAAAGCCCTCTATTGCTTGAAGCAAAACACCCTGGGCATAGTATGAGAGGATTGATAGCTGTCTGATGAAGATGAGATTCACTAGGAGTGAAGCCGATCCAAAACCATTGCTCAAAGGTTGTGGATGATAGACCTCTCATACCGGCACCTTCTGAGGACGAGCTATTTCTGAAAGGTGCAGACCCTCTCATTTGCAAAAGTAAGAGGGAGTTTGATTCCAGATGTGGAATGGTAACCTGCAAGCCCGTGACTACCTCGAGGATCTTAACTTTAAGAAGTTATATGGTAGTGATGCCAGACCAGATTTGGGAAATGTCTTTGAGCTTCATAAACTCATTCACGTTGATGTTCTTGGTGAACTTCCGTCTGGACATATGATTCGCAGTTAGTATGATGAGCTCATATATGGTTGAGCCTCACTGGATTAGTGCCAAGAATCTTCTAAGATATCTTCGGGGCACAATCTCTCATAAATTGAGATACATTGCCGAAAATATGAAGTTGCATGATTATTCGAATGCTGACTAGGCAGGCAGTGTGGAGGATCTCAAGAGCACTTTTGAGTGTTGATTCTCTTTGGATGTTGCTCGATACCCTGGATGAGCAGGAAGCAGAAGACAGTTGCTTTGAGCACCGCTGAGACTAAATACATAGCTACAAGTATGACCTCGTGCGAAGCTGCCTAGTTGTGGAAGCTCTTCAATGAGCTATCTGTACACATGATGGATACCACCGTGATCTTCTGTGTCAACCAGAGGGGGATTCGATTATTGAGGAATCGCATATTCTATGATTGCTCCAGTAGATAGACATCATATACTACCTTATCTGGGATATGGTACATCGATGAGCGAGGAGGCTCCATCGCTTTGAGACTGATGTACAGGTCGCAGACATTTTGTCAAAGCCCTGGGGAAAGGTCAAATTTGCGGCTTTCCCGAACGACTTGGAGTCGTTGAGAGACCCTCCTATGAGGGTCCTGCATGATGCATGCATTGAGCTCTGGGAGCGCTGAGGGGCTTGGGGTACTTATTGGAGCAAGTTAGCAACCAGCGACCATAGGGCGAATCACTCTCCCCTAATGATGCGTTGTGTATAGGGTGAATGGCTCAGTCTTACCCTGTGATACCTCGTGGCGACTTAGGGACAAGGTGAATGGTTCTCCTGTCGAGGCATCTTACCCATGCAGTCTGAGACTCATGGGAAGTACCTCTCATCTGGCCAATGAGCAGGGAAATGGGGTTAGGGACCATAGTAGTACTACCGATGGACGCATCGTTGTATCTATCGTACTCCCTATGCTAGGATGACCTCCATTGATCTGGGATCAGTAGGAGTGGTTTGAGACACTCTCTTGTGATATTGATCTGGGATCAATAAAACTGACTTTGGGTTAGTAGAGAATGGTATGAGACATTCTCGATCAATTCTTCTTCTTCATGGTTCAACAAAGCAGAGCAGAGCAGTGCAGGGAACTGATGGCAGAGATAGTACAATCGGACATATGGATCAGTGGATGGAGTTCTCCCTAGTTGAGAGGGAGTGTTAAAATTGGCAACTAGGGCCAATCTCCATATGGGTCATCTTATTTATGGCAGCTGTTTTTTTTTTTGGATCCCTCTCATCGAGAGGTGTAGGATTGATCCAAAGATCATCAGATTCCGATAAGTATTCATGGAGTTATGAATTTATTTGTGTTATGGGACAATTTGTCAAGGTCGGCTAGCAACCAAATAAACCCCACTTGTGCTCAACGTTTTACTATAAATAGAGGTGCTCAGTTTTAGTATAAAGGAGATGACTTGAGATTCATTTATAACACACACTTCTATCTTGATTTCTCTCCACTTGTCTTGGGTTTTAGTGGAAGAGAAATCTAGGAGTGGAAGCCCTAGACATTGGAGGAAAAGAAGGCAACCCTAACGCTACAAGGACGACAACCCTAATATCTACGTAGTCAAGTGAGAAGCCTTAGGATGCAGTCAAGTGAGAAGCCCTAGGATGCAGTCAAGTGAGAAGCCCTAACGCAGTCAAGTTTATGGGCCGTAGTGAGGGTTTGTTGTAGGTGACAGCGTGGTAAGTAAGGGTTGTTCCTAGTGCATATTGCTGGGCAGATTAGGTCGAAGAACAATTGTGTGGACAACTGAGTCTTAGCCGCAACATGAAGGGTCAAAGGGACAGCGCGTAGGCTGCCCTATACAATGTGAATGGGTTGTAGGGACAGCGTGGCCTTAGCCGCAGTTAAACAAAGCCAAAAGGAATAGCGTAAGTGTGGAGGGTTACACCCTTGGAGAACCGCAGTGTTTAGAAGGTTGGTTTGCTGATTTGTATGGAGAATAAGGGTTGTAGGGTGATGCCCTAACCAGTAGTGCAACGTGGTGAAACAACACATGGCAGCGAGGCTACATGGTGCTACTCAACAGCAAGAATGGATAGTAGCAAGCAAGGCGGCTAGTACAGCAGTGCTAAGACTACATGATGCTACTAACTAGTGCGGCAAAGTAAATGGGATTGCTACATGGTGTTGCCAAGATGCAAGGGACAACAGGTGACTTAGTGCTGCAAAGATGAATGGGATAGCTAGACAATGAAGCTTGGTGGAGCCACAATACAAGGGATAGCAAGGCTACATGGTGTCGCTAAGACACATGGAAAACAACAAGGTATGCTACGACATATGGGATCGTTGCAAAGTATGGCAAGGCAAAGTGGGACAACAATTGTGACATGGCAGAAGGCACATGGTACAATAACAAGCATGGTACAACAAGCAGCATGGAAAACAGTGCAACATAAGGTGTAGCAATCATGAGGTCCAACATTGTGATGATGGATGCAACATGGTGTAGCACGGTGAGGTGCAACATGATGATGAGATGCAACACAATGATAGGTGAAGGAGTTACCTTGGAGAATCAGTTGAAGCAAAATGTCTTCAACTGATCTCATGTATCATCTTCTTAGAGATAATCTATGCTCTTATCTAGATAAGTCAAAGTGTTGACTTCTGTTGTAAATGTACTCTCTCTCTCTCTCTCTCTCTCTCTGCAGAACTATTGAAGAACATATAAGTAGAATTGATCAAGGGTTTCCCCACATTGGGGCTTGCCCCTGACTAGCGCCACATCTTGTGTCCTTTTGTCTTGGCTTGTCTTCTGCGACTTATGTTTATGTTCTATCTGCAATTTACTTTAATGCTAATGTGATTGCTAATCTGGAAAAGGTATTGAGCTAACTATGAAAATTGAAATAAATTGCTCTAAGCATAGAACATACCTAAACTTAACAAAATTGTAGTTGGAAGATCAAGAGAATTCACATATTAAAATCTTAGAATACAAAATAGGCAAACTTCAGCAAAACAAGAAAGAGTCACAACATAAGTATAAGGATTTTGAGGATATACATTACAAGTAATAGAAAAGGACAGAAATTTTGCACCTCAGAGATGACCGTGAAAAATTACTCGAACAAGTTAAGAAGCCTAAGGTTACAAAGAGAGAATTCAAGAAGCACCTATCAAAACAAGAAAAGGAAAATTTATGCTTAAAGAACCTTAATCAAAGGTTATTAGAACAAATCAAAAGTTTCAAAGATCAGGAGGACATTAAGAATAAAGTCAACAATTCAAAAAATGAAGAACTTTTATGTCTAAAGAATCATAATCAAAACCTACTTACACAAATAAAGAAGCTTCAGAGTGATAAGAAGTCGCTAAAAGACAAGTTAGAACAACTTATTCAAGAAGCAGCCAAATCTTTAGATATGCAAACTCAAGTTGAAGAAAAGGGAGCAAACATTGATCTAGATAATACCACAAATCAGAAAGATCCCAATCCAATTGAAGTGAAGACATATTCAAAAGTTACAGTTCAAACAACGGAAATTTCAAGTGAAGATCCAACAATTAACCAAGCAACTTATGTACCTAAAGGAAATCAAATACCTCTAGTAAACCAAGAAATCGCCACAAACAAGTTAAGTGGAGATCAAATGACAAGAACTACTTATCAACACCCAAATCATAAAAGCACATATCTCAACCAGTGTACATATCCTTATCACTCAAACCAGAAACAAGTGACTTATATTCCAAAGGATATCGATGTCACCGTAATTTAGTCTTGTGATAAGAATTCATCCAAAGTTTCCAGTAATCACAAGATTCCACAAAAAATTAATATGGGATGGTTAGATAACTCCACAATACGACAATTCTATACCACACAAAAATTCATATCATCTTGTATCATCGAGGATGACCGTTCCAAGAAGTGAGAAAGACGAGAAGACATTACGAGACAAAAAAGATATCAGCCTTTTTAGTAATAAGCTTTGACGACAAAGCTTTTCTAAAGGGGAAGACAATGTTATAAATGTAAATAAAGTAATAATTAAATAGTTAGCAGTGATTAATGTACTGAGGAGGCATGTCTCAAAAGACATGACCATTCATAAAAGGACACCTGCCTAAGTATATAAGCAAGCCCTCATTTGTTGCAATTCCATCATCTCATCTCTTGCATTCCAACATTTTAATATAAATATTACTATCCTATAATGGATATTTTTATATTTCAGATCTTCTGAGTATTATGTTGCATATATGAACTTTTCCTCATAACAGGGTGCTTCCTAGTTTTATGTTAATGCCAAGGCCAACAATAGGTGTTATCTTATGTCAATTGACCCCCACCCAGTTGAACAACCACAATTTGTTACACAACTTTGCACTCATTCCTTTAAATGTTTAATATTAAGTTTATGATGGGAATGAGAGGTAATGGCCTTCATAATTGTTGAGAGATATAGATTGGACAGGAACTTTCACACAAGTTCAAAGTGAACATTCTAGAAGCAGTTTGAGTTATTTTAGAAAATAAATTCTAGTTTGTAATTTACTTTAGTAAAAAGGTGAAATTTTTTTATGTTTAACTATTAAGGCTAATAAAGTGTTTTCATGGCATTTGTGATTTTGACTAGAATTAATCTCAAAAATAGATTAGGTTTTTCGCAGATTAAGGTTTCAGCTAAAAGTATAAAGATAGGTCAAGATAGAGGGTTTAGACACAATTGAACCATAGTTTTCAAAGTCGGTCAGTCTGAACCGAAAACTGATCAAATCCACTGATTCATTAGTCTTGGTCACCAAACCGGTTGAAAAACACAGTTTTCTGAGCGGCATACTAGTTTTTTGGTGTAATCGGCCATAAATCGACTGGTTTATTGCCAGGCCAGCCACAGACCCCACAAAATGCAGTTTTGTGAGTTTTGATTCCATTTTAAGGGAAATGACTCAGGATACTTGAGAGTGGTTTCAACCTCATTGGATTTTATATGGAAAAACTAGAATTTTAGAGTTCACTCTAAATTCTGCAAACTTAATGGTTTTCAGGATTTCATGGTTTGGGGGTTTGCAATGTTTCCATTTGATTCTATCATGCATGAGGGTATGAGATTGGTGTTTGATCAAGAGGATGAAGCCCTTTAAGAACCTTGATGTTGGTGGCACTGATTTTTGAACTCTGTTGATGTTGGTCGTATGAATCAGTGTTTTACAACCAGGCCGAGTTGACTCGGAAACGGCCTGGTCAAACCGAGTCGAAAAAAAAAATTACGACCAGGCCAAGTAACCGGCTAGGTTGGCCGAGTCAGCTATGACTCGGCCTAGTCATCCAATGACCAGGCCGAGTCATAGCTGACTCGGTCAACCAGGCCGAGTCCGTATTGACCAGGCCGGGTCAATAAAAAGCGGCTGGGCAGCGTAAATCATGTTTTTTTTTTCACTTTTTTGGTGTTTTTTGGTAAAGTTAATAGGGTTTGTGGATTCCAAAGGGTAATGGTAAATTGTTAAATGCTTTTGGGGTCCATTTCCCCCTCCCAAACTCTATTTAAGACAGCCAAATGCTCTCATTTCACTCACAGCAGTCTTATGCATTTGAGTGAGAGTCTTCTTTGAGAGTTAGTGAGCAGTTCTTGAGCTTGTTTTGGAGCAGCAGTGAGGAGTCTTGGAGGAGCATTGTAGCTGGAGTGAGGAGCTTCTTGGGCAGCCATTTGGAGCAGCATTGAGGAGCTGATTCTTGGAGCAAGCTTGAGGAGGCAGTTTGTGCCTGGAGGTATTTTTTTCCACCCTTACAAATCTGTTTTTGCTTAGTAAATTTTAGGTGCATATCAAGAAAGCTTAGAGAGTGTTTTTTGTCAAATAAATGAACATTGAATCAATTTTTTTTTTTTTCATTTTCAGATTGTTTTCCTAGTCAAAAAATGGCACCTAGAGCAAAAGATCCTGCTTGGGCATATGTTGAAATGGTTGATAGTCAAATGCAATGCAAATTTTGCCATAAGAAAATTAAGGCAGGTCCTGGGGGGATTAATAGGCTGAAACAACACTTGGTAGGGATTAAAGGCCAAATTACCCCATGTCCCTCTGATGAAATTGAGGAGATTAGAAAGAATTTGTTGGCCAGCTTTGAAAAATTTAAAGAAGATAAGGCTAGGCAACAAGAGATACAGGCTGAGATTGGGAGGAAGAGGGAGATACAAAGAATGATGGCTACCAACCCCCACTATGATTTTGAGGGTTCTTCCTCTATCCCTCAAACTGAGGCATCCAACCCTTTCCGTTATGTTCCTCCCTCTTTTGGTTCAGTTCAAGATAAGGGAAAGGGTAGAATGAAGGGTAATGTGACTATCAAAAGTTATTTCACTCCCTCCTCTCCATCAGATGCACATGGTCCTGAAGTTAGTAAAGGTCAAATTCAGCCCACTTTAGATGACCATTGGAAGAAAGAATTGAGGGAGACTGCTTGTGACTACATAGCTAGATGGTGGTATGATGCTGATATCCCCTTTAATGCTGCTCGTTCACCATATTATGAGCCTATGTTTGATGCCATACATGCTGCTGGAAAAGGCTTCAAAGGCCCTACTATGCAAGAGCTAAGGGGGGTTCGTTTGCAGAAAGAAATTCAATCCATTAATGAGTATTTGCAAGAGTTCAAAGACTCATGGGCAAGAACAGGGTGTACCATCATGTCAGATGGATGGACTGATCAAAGAAACCGTACCATCATAAACTTTCTTGTCTTCTGCCCACAGGGAACCATGTTTTTAAAATCAGTTGATGCATCTGATAAGGTAAAAGATGGCCACTTGTTGTTTCAGCTATTGGATGAGGTTATTGAGGATGTGGGGGTGGCTAATGTTGTTCAAATCATCACTGACAATGCCTCTAACTATGTTCTTGCTGGTAAACTGTTAGAGGAAAAACACAAGACCATCTTTTGGACCCCATGCGCTGCACATTGCATAGACCTCATGCTTGAGGATATTGGAAAATTAGATTGGGTCAGAAACACTGTAGATAATGCCAAAAGCATAACAAAATTTATCTACAATCATACACTGGTTTTGAGTCTCATGAGGAAACACACTGGAGGCAAGGATATTATTAGGCCTACCATCACTAGATTTGCTACACATTTTTTGACATTGCAATCTATGCTTTCCCAACATAGAAACTTGCAAAAGATGTTTTCCAGTGATGAATGGAATCAAACCAATTGGTCTAACAAACCAGAAGGCAGAGAATTGAAAAGGAAAGTCCATGATGAAACTTTTTGGAGATAGGCAGCAGAGATTGTGAAGCTTGCTGAGCCACTGGTTAAGGTGTTGCGGTTGGTGGATGGGGAAAGGTTGGCTATGGGCTTCATTTATGAGGCTATGGATCAAGCAAAGGAGCAAATAAAGACAGCATACAAGGATAGAGTGGCAAAGTATGGGCCCATTTGGGAAATCATTGATGAAAGATGGAACAATCAACTCCATCGCCCTATACATGTAGCTGGGTATTTTTTGAACCCACGGTATCATTATAGAGCTAAGGAGTCAGGAGCTTTGAGCGGGGAGGTCAGAGATGGACTGGTTGATTGCATTGAACGCATGATCCCATCGGAGTCTGATCAGCTGCAGATACATCAACAGGTCACATCCTTCAGCAATGCAACAGGTACCTTTGGGAAGAACCTAGCAAAGATTGCAAGAGAAGCAGATGAGCCAGGTAAACAAAAATTTCAATTTTCAATTTCTTAACGGTTTTACAGTTTTACTTTTTTTATTAAAGACTAAAGTTTGTTAAATCATTTATAATTTGAAAGTTAGATATAATTTGTAATTTTGTTGAGCTTCAGCCTTCATCTAACTCATAATTCATTACACTCCTATGTTTTTTGCAGCACAATGGTGGGAGGCCTTTGGTGGCCAGTGCCCTCAATTGCAAAAGTTTGCAATTCGTATTTTGAGTCAAACTTGCAGTGCATCTGGGTGTGAGCGCAATTGGTCTGTCTTTGAGAGGATTCACACAAAGAAGAGAAACCGTTTGGAGCAAAAACGGTTGAATGATCTAGTTTTTGTCCAATACAACCTTCGGCTCAGACGGAACCAATTGCTGAACAAAAGACCTGATTCAGATCCCATTGTGTTGGAAGACATTGATCCAACATCAGATTGGGTAGTGGAGAGTCGTGCACCAGAGTTTGATCCTGATGAGGATCTTGATGAACTTGACTTGGGTCTGGAACATCAACTTCAGCCTGTTCAGTTGAATGCAGATCCCGATCCACCAGCCTCAGTCTCACAGCCAGCAAGGACTCCGAGGAGTAGGACTCCAGTTGTAGGTGCTTCCTCTGCTCAGCCACGACAGAAGCGCAGCCGCATATCTACTCTATCTCAGCTTGCATCTGCTAGTGGTACTGGCACCACTTCTACAGTTGCAGTTGGAGACGATGATGATGAGGAGGCATGGGGCCCCTTGTCTGACTCTGATGATGATGATGAGTCTGATCCAGAGATTGGTCGATATGATCTTGGCTCCTCTGGCAGTAGCCAGTAGTACTAGTATTGGAGTCTGGTCAGCATCACAGTTTACTTTTGTTGTAGAGGCCATTTCTAGCCTCCTTGGTTATTTGTATTTTGTTTTGAGTCTTTCACTTTGATCATGTATGACAGTTGACTATGTAGCCATTGGGTACCATTTTGATATAATGGATTGGTTCATGAGCCTACTTTGATCATATGTTGTCTTCCATCTATATTATAATGCTATGTGTTTGGAAACATGAATGAAAATCTTTAAAATTATGTTTAAAATATTTAAAATTATGTTTTTTTATAAAAAAGATAAATATTTAATGTATTTTTTACAACGACCGAGTCATTGAAATCGACTAGGCCGAGTCATTACCGAATCGGAGTCGGAGTCGGAGTCGATCCTCGGCCTGGTCGGAGTCATAAAACACTGGTATGGATTGTTGAACTCCTCTACCATAGCCTTAACAAGAATGTACCGTTCACCCAAAGGAAAATAATTGATTAGGGATGCTAAGTTTTTTCTACCGCATTATAAGGCTGAGGAGTTGAACCCTTCACTCAAACCAAAATCACTACCTAGGCATGTTAAACTTTTTCAATTTCTATCAAATTATAGGGTTGAGCAATCCAAGTCTGAAGACTTTGAGCAAGATGATGTTTATGTATCTCTTGCTGATGATCCCATTTTTAGTAGCGCTGAATCAATGATGAGTTTCATGAATGATCATGTTGATCAGTGATTTGTAGTTTTGATGTCTATTTCTGCTGTTACTACTACCACTAGATTATTTAAGTAGTTCATGTTGATGATTCCTTGTCTAGTAGTGGCGATGAGTCTGATCATGATGAGGAGTGATCATGTTGATCACTGATATGTAGACTTGTAGTAGGCCAGTGACCCCATAGCTTATAACATTGTTTTTGGACTCTAGAGGCCATTTAGAGCCTCATTGATTAAGTATTTTGTTGCTGATATGTATTGCACTCAGTGCCAATTTGATATATTCCCCTTTTCCTGGTATATAAATGAGCAAACTTTAGATATTTTATCTCTTGGTTTGGAATCATGGTTTTAAATCTTTAAAATAGTTTTTTTCATTAAAAACTCATTATTTCATGTATTTTTTTAAAGACTGGTTCATTGAGATCTGACCAGTCCCAGTTTGACTGGTTCCAGTTTGAAAACTGGTTTCGTTGGTGGACCGGTCCGGTCACCGGTTTCAGTTTTTAAAACTATGAGTTGAACAGTTGAGTACTTTGAGTAACCAGGAGAGAGAAGGGAGGGGGGGGGGGGGCGGCAAAGGCAGGGGCTGTACAATACAGATCTATACAGCAATATGGATCCATATACTTCCATGTAGAGAGAGCAGAGAGTCAGGCAGAGGCAAATTCAAATCTGTACAGCAGTGTAGATCCATACACTATTGTACAGTCGTATGCAAGTCTGCACACTCATATGGATAGGAATGTACACGTCCATAGAGCAGATTGTACTTTATCAGCAGGCGATAGAGCTTAATTGGAGGTGACTTGTTGACTGTGCCCCGTACAACTGCTGGTTTTAAGCAGACTCTGAAGGTTTCCTCGTAACTTTTTCAAAGGAATGAAAAGTTGATTTAAAGGAGAAATTATCTATGTATGTTTGAAGTTGGTTTATGCTTCTGCTGGTTGATTTCCAACAATTGTGTGATTGATGCTATGATCTGAAATTTAATTTCTGCATTAATTAAATTCAGCAATTTACTTGTTTAATTGAGATCAAAAGGACATCACTCATCTAGGGTTGGAATTTTTACAATAATGAGGTTGATAAATTATGTATTGGTATTACAAAGATTTGCATAACAGCACTAGAACCACTTGGGGATTGTACCCTTAGCATTTAAGAAAACAAAATACTGTTTCAAACCGCATATTTGAATTATATACATATATATATACTTGGGATGTATATGTGAAATTGTTCTATGTTTCTGGTATTTGATTTCCAATGACATCACTCATCTAGGGTTGGAAATTTTACAATAATGAGGTTGATAAATTATGTATAGGTATTACAAAGATTTGGGTAACAGGACTAGAACCACTTAGGGGTTGTACCCTAAGCATCTAAGAAAACAAAATACTGTTTCAAATCTGCATATTTGAATGTTATATATATATAGGATGTATGTGTTAAATTGTTTAATGTTTCTGCTATTTGATTTCCAATGATTATGTGATTGATGTTATGGTCAGAAATTTAATTTCTACATTAATTAAATTCAGCAATTTACTTGTTTAATTAATATCACAAGGACATCAGTACTCTAGAGTTGGAATTTTTATAATAATGAGGCCGACAAATTATGCATGGGTATTACAAAGATTTGGGTAACAGCGCTAGAACCACTTGGGGATTGTACCTTAAGCATTTAAGAAAACAAATTACTGCTTCAAATCTGCATATTTGAATGTTACATCTCAGCAATGAACCCTGCATTGTGCGTGTGTATTATGCATGTGTATTACAGAGATTTGGGTAACAGCGCTAGAACCATTTGGGGATTGTACCTTAAGCATTTAGGAAAACAAATTACTGTTTCAAATCTGCATATTTGAATGTTACATCTCAGCAATGAACCCTACATTGTGTGTGTGTGTGTGTGTGTGTGTGTGTGTGTGTAAGGATACTTGGCAGATGTGTGGTAACAAAATCATCTTGGAAACACAAAAAAATGATGCATTCAAAGAGATAACTCAACATAGTAATTGAAACGAAGCACGATGATCTGCATATTTGAATGTTACATCTCAGCAATGAACCCTATATTGTGTGTGTGTGTATATATATATATATATATATATATATATATATATAAGGATACTTGGGAGATGTGTGGTAACAAAATCATCTTGGAAACACAAAAAAACGATGCATTCAAAGAGATAACTCAACATAGTAATTGAAACGAAGCATGATGATTAAATCATTGAACAATGCTACTAATCTCAACAAATTGTCCAAGTCTTTAAATCTCTATAAAACGATTCCAACAATAATTTGAGATAGTACACAAACAGAAACTTACAACATTAACAACTGATGTGATATTCCACAATGCATAGACACGTGCAAGTCCTGCTGATCTTCGAGGCCCATGACTGAATAAAGCATTTATACCAGCAGGCAAAGGCGATAATAGAGCAAGAGGAAGAATGAGGAGGACCACAAGAAATGCTCCCAATGATATCGAGTAAAATTGCAGCAATGTCAAAAGCATTAAGCTAAAATCTCCTAAAAGCAAAATTGAGATGATGAGACCTACAAGGTCCTGCAATAAAACAAGATGGAAAGTTCTTAGTATTGTAACAAACAACTGCCTTCCTGCATCAAGTTATACCCTAAGCAAATATTTTTAGAAAACATTCAGATAAAAGGGTTACATTAACAGTTCCAAACAAATGAAGTTGCAAAATCCAACATCCTAAGAAGGAGAGTTACTTGATGGCCAACTGGTCGTGTATTACGCAAAACAAAAGATAAAGGAAATAAAACGTCCTTCTGATTCTTCAGACAACGCAAAGTAAATGAATTGATTATTGCTCCATTTATCCTTCTATCAGTTGAGCTAAGATGCGTGTATTGTGAATTCCCTAGACATGGAACAGACTGACGATAGCTGCAAACATCATTTGTCCTGCAAATTACAAGTGGTAGGTTGTAAATAAATTTGATGAAATGTTGCTTCAACAAATTAAATGTCTTAGACTGTATCTGTTATTCGATGGAATACCTTAATTGTTCAATGCTTATACTATTTGAAAATTCTGATACAAGTGTGGTATGGGCCACTTCATCAACAGAATTCACCACAAGACCAAGCTGATAGTAACCAGAATCTGTGGGCTGAAACCAGGCAAGGTCAACCTGCACACCTTGTAAACTGAGCCCATAGTTTGCATGAGTGCCAAGCCAGGTTATGACAGGCATCAATGTACCATGGAGACGACCTTGCCGTACTGTACGCAGTTGAGCATTCAAACCAGCAACAAGTCGATACCATATGGTTGCAGGCACAACCTAAAACATTGACAAAAATCAGGAACTCCCAAAGTACAATATTAATCTGACTAGTTGCCTGGAACATTGAACATCAGAAATCATTACCAAATAAATTCAGTTCTAGGCCTATAAATAAATACGGACCTGCCCCATAAGGCTGGTCAGAAGGTTATCGCTATGAAGAGTGTAAGGAGCCATATAGCTTCCAGCCCCTCCAAATATGATACACATGGGAAATCTTTGTTGCAGCCGTGGAGGCAGATCAGGCCGCTTTTCATCTCCACCCAAGAAAAAGTCAACATATGCAACCATCAAATCAGGGGTAGCAGCCACCTGCATTTGGATCAACATTTGAGCATTTAAATAAAAGTTTACACATTGGAAAAATAACAAAATTTTGATGTCACAATGTCAAAAAACCTATGTAGAATGCTTTTCCTGCTAGCACCAAAGCATTAAAGTATTACCAAACAATATAAACTAGTTAACTCATTAATCGAAAGATACTATCCAATCATTAATGAACTAATTAGAAAAAGCACATTATTTCTAATGCCACGTGTGCAAAAGTTGCACATACAGAACCCAAGGGGTTAGCTCAACTAGTTGTGGTCAATGCTGTTGTACATTTCACTAGTTCTGTACTAGTAGGTGCTTGGTTAAAATTCCCCTGGGTTAAGCACACTAGTCTACACCCACTGTATACAAGGGATGATATTCTCTACAAGGTTTTCCTGGGGGAAAAAATGTTTTCGTAAAAGAGAAGATATATTATACATTATTGGATGTTAATAACTCTTATATATTGCTACCCATGGCTCTGCCACTGCCACCGTAAAATCCATGCTACATGATCAAGATTTGCCGAAATTTCTGTGGGGTGAAGCAACTAAAACTGATGTATACATTCAAAACTGAAGTCCCCACAGGTCACTAGATAACATGACTCCCAAAGAAGCATTCATTGGGAAGAAACCTAGTATGGACCATCTCCGAATTTTTGGCTATCCCTATTTATATTCATAAACTGAAAGACAACAGAAAGAAATTGAATCCCTCAGGCATGAAAGGAACATTTGTTGGCTACAGTAAATACTTCAAAGGCATATGGGATCTACATAAAGGAAGGACACCGAATAGAAGTTAGTCAAGATATGATATTTGATGAAAGTATTGCATTAAAGAGATCAAAATATCTCTCAATGGACTCTGATGATGAAGAACTTCCTTTATTTGAGGAGGAAGGCACAAGGGAGGAATAAGAACCAAATCATGAAGATGAAGGTCCTAGTGAACCAATACAACCGGTGGTCATTCCTGAAACTAGAAAAAGACCAAACTGGTTGAAGTCTACTCTACTAGATGTAGAAGAACATGGAGCAACCCGAGGCACATTCAGGGAAAGTAAGAAGCCCAAAATATTCTCTGGATATGCTGCATACATGACAAAGCTGATAGAAGCAAAGCCATCGACCTTTGAAGAGGTTGTCAAACATTAAGAATGGAAGGATGCCATGAATGAAGAGTATCAATCGATAATGCAAAATGGAGTTTGGGAAATCGTACCTAGGCCTGAAGACAAATCTGTGGTAGCTTCCAAATGGCTCTTCAAGATTAAACATGCAACATATGGAAGTTTTGATAAGTATAAGGCCAGATTTGTGGCCAAGGTCTTCTCTCAACAAGAAGGCATCGATTATGAACAGACATTTTCTCCTACAACAAGGTATGCAACTATACGTTCACTGGTCTCTTTAGCAGCATCGATGGGATGGAGCATTCATCAAATTGATGTCAAGACTGTATTCCTGAATGGCATGGTTGATGAAGAAGTCTATATAGGGCAACCCTTGGGATTTAAAGTCAAGAATAGAGAGACTTATCTTTGCAGGTTGAAGAAGGCATTATATGGCCTTAAGCAAACACCAAGAGCATGGTATGCAAGGATGGATGCATACCTACAAGGATTGGGCTTCACAAAGCATTTGGTTAATCTAAATCTCAATATCAAGGTTGCAAATAATGAACCTGTAATCATTCTTCTATATGTGGATGATCTTCTCTTGACAGGTGTCAAAGGTCAAATCTAAGAATTCATGAAGCAACTAGCAACAGAATTCAACATGAAGGATCTAGGGCTGATGCACTACTATCTGGGAATGGAAGTTTGGCAGGGACCTGATGAGATTTATCTATGTCAAGGAAAGTATGTGGTCGGGATGTTGAAGAAGTTTGACATGATGGATTGCAAACCTATGACAACCCCCATGATCAAAAACTTGAAAAGGCTAAGGAGTTCTGAATCAAGCCCAATGGATCCTACCAGGTATAGACAATTGATTGGCTCACTGATGTACTTGGTGAATACTCGACCAAACATATGTTTTGCAGTGAATATTCTCAATCAGTTCCAAGTTGAGCCAAAGCATGATCATTGGATAGCAGCCAAGCACATACGGAGATATCTACAAGGTACAATGCCTAAAGTATGATAGGAGGAATGATGTCCACTTGATTGGATATACAGATTCTGACTGGGAAGCAGTGAGCAGGATGGAAGAAGCACTACAGGATGATGTTTTAGTTTGGGATCCTCCATGGTCTCATTGATGAGCAGAAAGCAAGAATCGATTGCTTTGAGTACCGCTGAGGCTGAATATATTGCAGCCGCTATCTGGTTGAGGAAGTTATTGTTCGACTTGTTTGAAGGACCAATGGACCCTACAGTAATACATTGTGACAACACTAGTTGTATAAGGTTGTCTAGACACCCAGTTTTTCATGGAAAGACAAGGCATATAAACAAGTATCACTACATTTGAAATTTGGTGCAGGATGGTGTGTTGCAGCTACCATATATCTCCACTGATGAACACGTAGCTGACATCTTGAAAAAATTTCTTCCTAGTAAGAAGCTTGTCTTCTACATTTTGTTATTCATTTTCTATCTACAATTACTGTCAAAATCTAGTGTTCTCTTGTCTTGGCTTGTCTTCTGCATTTTGTTATTCATGTTCTATCTACAGTTACTATCAATGTGATTTACGGTTAATGTGATTGCTATTGGAAAACTAAATTGGAAATTGTCATTGGGCTGCTAAGGGGACATTGAAGTAATTGTGCTAAGCACAAAACATACCATCATTAACTAAAATTAACATGGAATCATAGCCCAGGTGAAGACAAAGCCCAAGTAAGAGAGAGAAAAGAAATCACCAAGAGAAAGATATTGGACAAGTTTCAATGACTTCTTCATCTTCTTTCAAGACTGAGGACAAGCTCAATGATAAATCAGACTATCATGCATGGAAGATGACTTTGGACCTGACTTTGGAGGAGCATGAAGTATTAGACTATGTGCAAGGAAAAGTGGTGGAGCCTCCTACAAATGAACCAACTGCTGCTAAGATGAAGTATAAGAAAGGTGAGATCAAAGCTAAGAAAATTACCATTGACTCCATTCAAAAGCATTTTGTTTCCTATATTTCTAATTTAGGAACATATAAGGAGATGTATGATAAGCTAGTTGGGATGTTCAAAGTGAACAATGCAAATCAAATCCTCTTTCTCAAAAAAAAGTTGAAGGACATCAAGATGGATTAAGGGGAGTCTATCCAATCCTACTTCATGAGAATAACTCAAATCAAGAATAACTTACTATCTATTGGAGAAATTATTGCTAACAGGGAGCTCACTCTCATTGTACTTGGAGGTCTTTCTAGACCTTGGGATGTATTTGTCACTAGTATTCTCAACAATGACATGATACCTATTTTTGATGAGTTATTGACTAGATGCACTCAAGAGGAGACAAGAATGATAGAAAGAGATAAGCCCTCTAATGGAAATGGACGTACTGCCTTCTCCGCTCATGCAAGGACGAAGAATAATGTTGGCCCAAGAAGACAAGGTCAAGGATTCAAAGATGGAAGAAAAGGAAGGTGCTACAATTGCAACAAGTTTAGCCATTATGCCAGAGAGTGTTCTCACAAGAAGAATTCTCCAAGGGATGATGAAAACAACAACAACAACAATTTCAAAAGCAATGGCAACCAAAGGAACAACATGTTCAACAACAAAGGAAAGAGGAATGCTCCCGTTGCTCGAAATGGAAATGGTCGACCTCCTAAAAGGACAAAAAATGCCAGGCATGATGAAAGTAATGTTGTACAAAAACAAGATGAACTTTATCTTATTTATTCTCTATCTACTACCTCCCCTCTGAATACGTTGGATCATTGGTTGATTGATAGTGGAGCCTCAAGGCACTTCACTGGGTACAAGGAGGCCCTCTCTAATTTGGTTGAAAAGAAGACTAATTTGAAGATCATACTTGGAGATAATGCCACCTAACCCGTGAAAGGGATAGGTGTTGTCACTCTTCACTTGAATCAAGGCCAAACAATTCATCTTCAAGAAGTATTGTATGTGCCAGTGAAATGTCGCACTGCCTCCTCTCTCCTCTGCACAACACTAGGCTAGCCTACGCACTCCCTGTGGGAGTTAGTAGATCTGCTCCTCTCTGCTACTGCTCAACAATAGAGAAATTGAATTCCCTGACTAGGAATTCTCTAAGGAAGAAATTCCCTCTAGTATGTCTTCATCTCCCCCACTGACATTATTTTGCCAGCAACTGCTGCGAAATATTTGCGCCCAGCTAAAGATCTTCTCTGTAAGGAAAAATACGTTGCCCACTTCTGCCTCGGGAAAGCTTCGATCTGGAGATCAAATTTCTCTGTCGACTCACTCAGAGAAATCGAATTCTCCTCAAAACTTCGACCTCCTTGGCCCACGAACTGCATTGCCTCAAGAGTTTCAAATTATTGCCTCTGTAAGTAATTTCGAACTCCTCTTTCTTTCTGCTTCTGAGCTCTTTTGCTCACGATCTATGCTCTAATACCATGTGAAAAATCGGTTACCCGATTCCTACTGCAACAACTGATGTTAATTCTTCTAATTGTTAATTTGACTAAACAATTTACTTGTTGTGTGCTACAACAAATATCGAATTAAATCCACTGCAACCTACACAAATAAAAATTGTGGAAACTAAATACAGCAAAGGAGATAAATAATCATCACACACATCTACACAATTATTTTTGGACAAATGTCCCCGTAAAAACCCACTGTAGGAAAATTGGTGCCGCAGCTTAGGGTTTGTATTATTAAGCAATAGTAAATCTAAGTACAATTCAGTGGATGCCCAACTAGCTATCCGATACAGAGAGAAATTGGCAAAAGTGTTGGTGAGAGAAATTTCACACTATTCTTGGAGATTTGATTCTGATCTAGGGCTTGTTGACAGGCCCCCACGCTGCCTTTGCGCAACTTCTACATCAACCCTACGCAGAACTACATCACTCTGGCTAGGCTCTACGTCAATTCCTCTGCTCACCTCCTGCTAACTGGAAATTCGATCTTCAGGCCTTCCAGTCTCACACCCTGGCTTCCTACACTGAATCTCGTCTCTCCTAGCTTGAATTTGAACTCCCTATGAAGCTTTGCGCTACCTCTGCGTGGCACTGCGCTGCCTCACAAAACTGCTCTCTGCCTTCTCTGCCTTGCACTCCCCAGATCTAGAAAACTTCTTCTGTCTACTATCCTTACCCCTCATTGCAAGAAAACACCTTGATCGATTCTCTAGAAACTGTTGCACTGCCCTCTCTGAGAAATTTGATCTCTTGATCTCTCCCCAATGTGTCTTCCAAATGCTCATCAAGCCTCTTCTTATAATCTTCTCGTTGATCAATCAACGGCCCGAATTAGATTCTAATCAATGGCTCAAATCAGCTTCACTTGATCCTCATCTTTCTCTAGAAGATTCACACCCAATTTAATTAATACACTTTAATTATTTTAATTTCCTAAGTTTAGACTTAGGCATCCATTAAAAAAAATTAATAATTTTAATTAAATCTCCTCTGGGTGGAATTTTCCAAAATGATTTCTGGGTATTGTGGAATGCATGTGTCCTAGCCTCTCTACAAAGTTTCAAGGCTAGAGCACATCCGATGCTACAAAAATCAACAAAGTAGAACCTGGTGTCTATTTCTACGATGGAATATAAAGGCTTCAAGGTAACATTCGTTGATGGAAAGGTATGTATTAGGCAAAGAAACCCTAAAGATGCACTTACTCTTGGATTTAGGGTTGATGGTCTCTATCAAGTTGAGGAAGTCCTTTGGGAGCTTTGGCAAGCGATACTTTTCTTTAATTTGAGCTATGGTACCCGAGGTTCGCCCTCTTACATTACAAAGCCTTACATGGGGTAAGGAAGATGGTCACAGGTATGCCCAAGTTCAACATGAATCATGGAGTCTGTCAAGGTCGTGTAGCCAAACAATTGATATTCTTCAATTGGACCATTCTGACCTGTCTGGTATGTTGCCCATAACATCTTTGGGATGATACTTATATTATGCAATCTTTATGGATGACTATTATCGTAAAACATGGATCTATTTCTTGAAGAGGAAGGATGAAATGTTCAAATGGTTCCATTCTTTCAAAGAATTGGTGCAAAATCAAACAAGGAAGAAGATTAAAATATTGAGGACCGACAATGGAACCAAATATGAATCAAATGAATTCAATGAATTTTGCGGAGAGGTTGGCATGAAACAACTGTTCCATACACTCCTAAGCAAAATGGCGTTGCTGAAAGGAAGAATCAAACAATCATGGAAGCCACCCATGCCATGCTCCATTATCAAGGCCTATTGAAGTTTTTATGGGGAGAAACTGCCAACATTACCGTATATGTTCAAAATAGGAGCCCGCATCAAGCCTTAGATTTCAAGTCACCCGAGGAAGTCTTCATTGGTAAGAAACTTGATGTTTCTCATTTTAGAATATTTTGTTATTTTCACGTGCCTGAAGAAAGGAGGAATAGGTTGGAAGCTCTAGGAAAAGAGGTATATTTGTTGGCTTCAGCGAAAATGCAAAGGCATATAGAATCTATGTGCCTAGTCAAAGAGATATGGAAGTAAGTTGTGATGTCACCTTTGATGAAGATACTGTCCATGGGAAAGCCATAGATCTCCCTACTCCAAGGAAGGATGATGATGATGCTGTTGAAAAACAGGATGAACCTCCGACAGATGAGCCTATGCCCGATGTTGAAGGTCTGATGGATCTTATTGATCCACTTCTTGGTGATCCCTCTACCTCAAGGAAAGGACCTCTATGGCTCAAAGATACTCTCGAAGATGTTGAAAACATACTGCTCCAAGAGGGACATTTCATGCAAGTAAGATCCCAAACAAGTACCAAGGATATTTGGTTGATATGAGTATTATCGTTCAAGATGAAGCATGCACATTCGAAGAAGCTGTAAAACACCAAGTATGGAAGGATGCGACGAATGTGGAATATGAAGCGATCATGAGGAATGAAGTCTAGGACGTGATGCCTAGACCCATTGACAAGTTCGTAGTCACCTCAAAATGGCTTTACAAAATCAAACATTGAGCTAATGGGAGTGTTGAAAAATATAAGGTCAGGTTCATTGCTCGAGGCTTCTCTCAAAAAGAAGGGGTGGACTTTGACGAAATATTTTCACTGGTTGCCCGATATACCACTCTCTGATCTATTATTGCTCTCGTTGCCACTCAAGGATGGAGCCTACATCAAATGGACGTTAAAATTTCTTTCTTGCATGGCTCACTTAAGGAGGAAGTCTAATTGGAACAACTTTAGGGGTTTAAAGTACAAGATTGAAGGACACATGTATGCAGGTTGAAGAAAGCCCTCTATGGGTTGAAGCAAGCCCCTACGGCTTGGTATGAGAGGATTAACAATTATCTTATGAAGTTGGGATTTACAAGGAGCTATGTTGATCCAAACCTATACTTCAAGGTTAAAAAGGACTAGTGCAAACCCTTACATTTATTAATGCAAGAGGGAGTTGACCTCCGAGTTCAAGGTGAAGGACCTAGGATTGATGCACTACTTCCTAGGCTTGGAGGTCTGGCAAAAGCCAGGTGAGATTTTCCTTTCTCAAGGAAAATACATTGTGAAGTTGCTAGAGAGATGTGGGATAGTGGGTTGCAAATCTGTGTCTTCTCTGATGGAACTCAACTTCAAGAAGCTATGTGGAAGTGATGTTGGGCCTGAATTGGCAAAACCTTCTAAGTATCGACAACTTGTGGGGAAAACTCTTGTCTGGACATATGCTTTGTTGTAAACACATTGAGTTAATTTATGGTTGAGCCTCATCACATACATTGGATTGCTGCTAAGAATCTCTTAAGATATCTCTGTGGCACAATCAACCATGGACTGAGATACATTGTCAGAAATAATTATTATTATTATTATTCTAGACAAGCATGTTCTTCATCCTTCTAGGTTTTTGAGTCAAAGAGTCAAAGTCCTATTTGGACCTATTGTAAAGAAAAAGGAAAAGGAATTTTTTAAATATGTAATTTTGGGACAAAAACCCTTCTAGGTGCTAAGTCAACCTACCTGTCAAGTCAGCTCTGCCCCAATGGACATGTCTATTCGCACCCCTCTACACTGTATAAATAGAGTGAAGATGGGCTCATTTGGATACACACGTTTGGAAGATTTTGGTCTAAAATATTGCAGAAAGAATAGGGATGAAGAGGAGGGTCAAAGTATGAGAGAAGGGGTTTTCTTCCTGAGCTTAAAGTTTGTGGAAGTTTTGCCTTGATACATCTCTTGTCGTTGGTCTCTTGATGATGGATTTGTTGTGCTAAAGGAGAGTTTGACTTGGCATCTAGAGGGTGAAGTTTTCTATGGTCATAGGTCTTGGATGTCTCACTTTGATCTGATTCTATAAGAAGATAATTTTCTGGGTTTTCCCCTTGGAGGGGTTTTGCCATGGCTTGGAGCCTATATCTTGTGTTTTCTGTGTTTTTGTGATCTTCATGTTTTTACATTTGGTAATTGCTTGATGAAAGAAAAAAAACATAATATGATAATGCCAATAAATTCACTAGTAATTATCAAGAAAGGAGAAATTTTATTTAATTTGCAAACCTCCCATTTCTCCAATAGGAAAAAGTTTGACTTTACTTGACTAAGGGTTACTTGACTAGGTTTGACCATAGCTTGATCTGTTTGATGTCATAGTTGACTCGCAACATTAGATGTATCTCTTGTTGAATTAAAGAATTTCTCTAAGGAAAAAGTTGTTGGGTTTTCACCCAAGTGGGTTTTCCCAGGGTAAATCTTGTGTTCTCTTTGTGCATTGTGATCTCTATTGTCCTTATGTTTTTATGGTTGAATTTCTAAAGTGTAATTGCTTAATGATAAACTAAAATTGTTAGAAGAAGATATATATCATTAGAAGTAGCTAGCAATTGCACCAAATGTTGCAAAGGAAACGTCGTAAGGCATAAATTCAAGAAGAATCATACCATATAAAAACTCATTAAAGATAAAAAAAAAATAGTGAACAAAATGTCATTCAAAGCTAGAAGATAAAGAGAAATCACTTACATTATGCCAAATTGACAGATTCTATAACATTTCCAACATAGATTGCCTCTTAATCTTCAAAGATGGTCTTTCAAGTTCTAATAGAAAATATTTGATAGATTTTGAAAAAATACAAGTAGTAGATGAGATAACTGAAATAAAATAATATTAATTCATGAACAATATGATGGCTATCTTCCCAAATCTAAATTTGCATCAACACCTCACAAGTTTTAGACATCATCACGTATTAGATGAAAATGAGCCAGACATTAGCTCCCAATTATTCATAACTTTTGGTGTAAAATCTGCAACTTTGATGGGAAACTCTAGTGCAGTGCAATTGATAATGTTCAATATCTCCAATGTTTCATCATCTTTGAAATTGTAAAGAAATATTTTGAATTGCACTGACACTAGCAACAGACTATTTTAGTATTTTGCATTGCCCCCTCAACAGTATAGGGTTTACATCTCTTGGTGGCCAAAATTCTAATCTGTATTATAACTTCTTGTATATATCATCGATTTATATTGACAATTGCAACAAACCATTGTAACATTTTACATGGTGAAGAAACCTCTACATGGTTGAAGACATTGATTATTCACACAATCCAATAAACCACCAACCACCTATAACTTGACCTTTATTTCAAATTTACCTTAACTAAACAAATAAAAACCCAGAAGTAGTCTAACGAGTATGGCAATGATTTTATATCAGCTTTCAGAAATGACTGGCAATTGGGACCGTCTGCCAATGATCAACAATCAGCTCTGACTAGTGCTATATACAAATACAACAATGGGGAAGAGCTAAATGCCATGGAATACCAATGGTAACTTCCCTCCCACTCGGTTGTAGGAAGAAGGATCTCCTTTTCTTTTCTATATATGTCTATCAGATTGAATTCCTAGACACATGATGATCCGGATTTAAACAGGAACGCAACAAATTACAGAGATAACCATATACACAAAGATGCAGCGGAAATAATACTTCATTTCATTAATGGAAAATACTGAAATATGCTTACAACCAGAAATGGAAATAAACCAGCTAGGGCGATGGTAGCTTATCTCTGAGAAGAGATGTGATGGCTACATGCCTCTGAACTGTGTTACAATGAGGCTCGAAAGCCTATTTATTGTTGAGAAACAATGGAAAAACCCTTAACATTCCAAAACCTAACCCTAGGAGATGAAACGCCAAACTGTGGGCCCCGTTTGGGGTAAATTGGTACATCAACTTCCCGGGGTCGTAACTTTGGCATATGATCTCCGTTTGACGCGTACAATAGCTCATTAGAAAGATCTATCCGAGCACTATCATTGTTGGAACGGGCAACATCGGTCCATGGACCCATGTTACCCCCGGATTCCCCAAAAAACGTCGTTTAGGGCCTCAAAACGGCTCCGGAAGTTCAGGACCCGAAAAACTGCTAAAAATAGTAAGTTGTGCTACAATTAAGGAAACTAAAAATGCTGAGAAAGACAATGGTGGGGGTCCAGGTGGACTTGGCATGTGGCCACCAATATCCACCTGGATCACATGATGTTAGGAAATGTAGTTAAAGAAAAAAGTTGTAAAGATCAATGGAGAATTTTTTGGGCTCCAGGATTCCCAATGAATTGAAGAAATTCCAACACAGTCCTCACAACGCTTCAGTTTGTAATCTTCTTAAATGTATATATTCCCCTTATGAAGATATAAGTATTTTTCCTTGAGAAGAAAACAAAATAAAAATATATATTCTCCTTATGAAGATATAAGTATTTTTCCTTGAGAAGAAAACAAAATAAAAATATATATTCCCCTTATGAAGATATAAGTATTTTTCCTTGAGAAGAAAACAAAATAAAAATATGAGACATTAATTTGGTGGTTAGTGACGAGCTAGATTTTCACTCTTTCCTAATGCTTTTGGATTTTGGGTCATTAACCTATTTCCTTACATTCAAGATAAATGAGTTCTTAGCCAATAAGTAGTTTTAGGTCTTACTCCAAAACCGAAACACAATTTCAACCTAAATAATATTGTGAGAAAACTTCAATAATAAATGTTATCCTTGATACTAAAATATTCTTTTCCATATAATAAGTGTTATCATGAATGTTTATGAAAAATAAGTAATTACTTATCATTACAAGATTTATATCTCATCATAAGATTGCCAAATTTTTATATAATTTTATAATGCACTAGAATGTTTTTCAAAATATTTTATTTATATTGAATTATTAATAAAATAATATTAGATGTTTACCTATATTGGAAAATTGGTTTATTTATATTTTTTAAATTTGTAGTGCTTAAAATTTACAATGGTGGATTAAAGATTCAAAGTTAGTTGTTACATGGTTCATGAGATAGGGATTACTATTAAAGCGTTAATAAATTGGCGGGTTAAAGATTACAAGATTTATATCTCATCATAAGATTGCTCAACCAATGTCGGAAGATTTTTTCGTCATCGGTCTTCCCTTTGACAACGTTCTTCCTATCGCCCACTCGCAACTACTGAAGCAAAAGCAAATCCACTCTCCCTACGATATGTCACAAGATGAGCAGCCTTACTCCTATGATTAACCGACCCCGAACGATCCATAGTCATATATATATATATATATATATATATATATATATACATTTCACATTTTTATATTTAAAAATATTTTATTTTTTATTATATATTTACTAACAAAATTTTCTAAATATGAATAAATTTTTATTTAAATTTCTTTAAATGTGATATGCATATTATTATTGTTTGTGAAGAAAAAATGTTTGTGATTTTATTAATAAAAACAAAATTATAATATAACAAATCAAATAAATCGATTCATTATTATTATAATTATTATTGAGCCTGGATTAGTTGATGGAACGCATGAAGCCAGTTTTCTGAAATTTTAGCTGGATCAACCAAAAAAAATATTCTGGTCCATCTTTCGAGATGATAGTCTACTGGATTAAGTTGTGTTGAGGTTTTGGCTGGACTCTTACATAGAAGATAAAATCGAGAGAAACAAAAGCTTTCTGCCGGTGTTTTTGCCAATTGCTCAATTTGAAGGCACAACAAATATGCACAAAAGAATTAACCCTTTTAAAATAAAGTAAACATAGAGGACTTTTACCTGAATGGTTAATTGTGTAAAATTTCACTTATTCATAACTTTAAAATATCAAATTATAACTTTAAAAATCAAATTTATTTCAGTGCTTTATAATGAGAGCATAACATTTGTTGCAATAACCCAATATATAGCTTACTTACAGCGGACCGAAAATTTCCTTTATAGAATACATGTATTACATGTTTAAGGCGGTGGATTTCTTTTACAAGTGAGCGCAGAGAAAAATCACTTTCATTATTTATTTACTTTTCACATCTAACATCCATTCTAAACCATCAGATTACACAATTAGTCCTACCATTATCACTCTTCCTACCTTCATATCCATGAATTGAATTGAATCTGAAGCAACTATGTCTGGCAAAAGGTTTTCAACAGCACAACAGCCTTCTCTGTACTTCCTGTTAGAGTCGGTCTTGAGCCCTCCATCAGCGATCAAAACTCTTTGCATTTGCATAGGTAGGTGTCTCATCAGTGTCAATTTTTGCATCCCATTAGGCATGCCATAACCCTGATGGAGGAGCTGGTATATTTTACCCCTCTTGGCATTGCTGGATCAGGTCATTTCAGTCATTAAGCTCTTTCAAAGCTTGTCTTGTCTTGTCTTGAGGTCAATTTCCTAAGTCTAGGGTTTTGGTCAAAAATGTCTACAAGGTCATGTTTTTGAAGGTCAAATAAGTGCTCAGCAAGCCAGAGGGATGGTTGTAAAGATGCTCATTCGAATTTTTTATCTTGTACAGTTAATTTTTACCTTGGATTTAAAAACTCTGTTTTTAAAGCCAAGGTCATTTTTCAAATTTTTGTAAAAAGTGATGAAATTTCAAAAGACTTCAGTGGACAACATGTAACCCTGGTCCCCTTGCCAAGATCCCTCAGATGATCTACCTGCAAAAAGAATCAAGCAAAAGCACTAAATGAGTCAATTTCGGGATAAAGGAAACCAAAAAGTCAGTTTTATAAAGTGTCAAAGAGAAACATTAGAAAGTGGGTTTGAGCATGAAATTTATTCAAATGAAACTTATAAAGACCCAATCTCCCTCCTTTTACTCTCATTGTGCATCCAAGACACTTGCAAGAGAGATTGGGCGAACATCCAAGCGATTTGAGTGAAGACTGGTCGAATTTAGGAGCAGGACAGGCGCGCGACCCGTCAGGCAGTTTTTTCAAAAATGCACTGTACAACCCAGAAAACGCAGATTTGACTCAGTTTGACTTTTTGGGGTGAATTATGATTCTCTTTGATGTAATTATGGTACTTTTAAAACACTTTTACTCTTATGTAACATTTCTAGAAGATTCATTCATGAAAAGGGTAAATATTAAATGAATGAATTGGTTTCCAAGTTTATAGAGGCAAGTTGTTTTGACTGCCTAGTTTGTAGTGCTTAGTTTAGAAGTGGTTGAAACAGCTCCTAGGATAGTGAGCTCGACCCATGGAGGTAGGGAAAGAGGTTAGATCATCTATATTATGTACTTTCTTGCTCATTTTCGTGGTTGGATTCTTGAGGGAGAAGCTATCATTGTATTATTCACTGTATCTCTGCAATTTTTGGCTAAGGAAGACCAGGGTTTTGCAGTCCTTTTTGGGATTCTTGTGGACTCATGTGTTGATGGTGTGTTTCTCAATGTACTTGTAAGTGTGTTATGTGACTCATTTCCTTTCTTTTACTTCTACACATTAAACAAATGAAGTGTTAAAGTAAGAATTCATCCCTGCCATGCTCTGCTTTTAAGTTTGTTTAATTTCAATGTTTTCTACTGTTTAAGGAGAATTCAAAGTTATTGTTTGCTCTCCTTAGCTCCTCACCTGTCATTCCGGACCATCCACCTCAATTAAAAGCATCAATACTGTCTCCTACCTCGCCCCAAAGAACTCCCTGCAGAAATTGTGTCCAATCCCCGCACCCAAAATTGCCATCCCCTCAATTTGCCACCAAAAACCCTAAAAACCCTAAATCAACCTTTTGACCAGTTTACTAGCCTAAAACCAGTGTTACCCTATTGGTCATCTCACCCATTGAAAATCTTTACCGAGATAGACCGGAGAGAGCCCTCTCCCGCCCCGTAGGGCTAGCTACGAGGCGAAGTGGTTTGATGTTGCCTTTCTCAGCCTGAGGTGAAATTTCAAGCGCTAACACTTCCCACCAACGTCGCCACCCAAGCTCGATATACCTCGAAATATTTGATTTCTTTCCAAATTGGAATGACCAACTACAATACTATCTGGTTTACTAAAATAATAGCAAATCTAATAATATGGTGAAGACAAGAGTATTTGAATAACAATATCATAAGCAAGTGAGGCTACTGTGGTGGAAAATGTTGTGTGCCACAGAGTAAAGCAGAGCAGAGCGTGGAGGAGTCTGGGTAGGGTTATGAAGAATTTGTATCATCTCAAAGGGGGCAAGGTGCATTCTTCTTCCATGTGTTGAATAGTGCACAAATCAAGATTCGGTTGACAGTTCAATCTCTTTCGGCTAATTGACTAATGTGCTCTTGCATCTCATAATAAAGTGCCCTTCAAATTAATTAGTATTGTTGTAACTATTGCATCAGCTGAGAAAATCATCACAAATCACAGAAAGGAATAATATTGAACTTCAGATTTGACAATTTCAATTCGGTTGTAAACATGGGGATCCAAAAGGTGTGCAACATTTGAAATGTGAGCCATGTCTTACCTTGTAATGAACAAAGTTCGTTTACGCAACAGAGTAAGCTTCAAAATACTTCGAAGACAAAGACATCCATTGTAGGATAGTAATTGTATATTGAATGTTGTAAAAGAATTGATGAGATGATATGATTATGTTAAACACACACATGGCAAAGACAAATAGGAAAGATAAAACATGAGAGTACATTTTTTATTAACAAAACATATACATTTATAGTACATGGTTTGACCGTTGGGTTCCACATCCCAAGGTCTCTCGGACTTCCTTAGTCTATTCTGCTTCCACACTAACCCATAGAAGATTAGGTGTCCAACAGATTACAACTAAGGGTCCTTTATATATACCTAGGCAAGTACCCTTTCATGATGGGCCATGTCTTTAGAGACATGCCTTTTCATTAACTAGTTACTAGCTAATTAATCATTATTTATTATTATTATTATTTTACGATATTTGTATTATTTTCTATGAATTATATTCATAACATTGTCTTCCTCTTCAAAAAGCTTTGTCCTCAAAGCTTTCAATGATGAAAGAATTGATCTCTTTTTCTGAATCCAATATCTTCTCGTCTCAGAACTTTTATCTTCGTTGATACAAGACGATATGATCCTCTAAGTGATAAACAAAATTGTCGGACTAAGAATGGGTCTGACCATCCTACATTAATCTTCAGTGGAATCTTCTGATCATTGGAAATTTATAATGAATCATTATTATAGGATTGGATTCTGGAAACTTTGATATTCCTTGGAATATAAATTTGTTTCTTTCATTCTGAATGGCTCAAACATGTAGACTGACTTAGTCATCTACTCTTGTGATTTAGATATCGATAAGGAGTTCTTGCGGTTTGATCTCGCCCTAATTTGTTTGTGGTGATTTCTTGTTTTATTAGGGGTATCTAATTTCCTTCAAGTTCATAAATTGCTTGATTATTTACAACATCTTCACTTGAAATTTTTGTTGTGTGGACTACAAATTCTGAGTATATCTTCAGTTCAACTGATTTATCCTCTTCCTGAGTTGTGATACTGACTAGATCGGTATTTGTTCCTTTATCTTCGACTTGGACTGTTACTACTGAAGGCTTCAATACTTCTTGAGTAAGTTGTTCTAACTTGTCATTAGTGACTTCTTGTCACTTTTAAGCTTCTTTGTTTGCGTAAGAAGGTTTTGGTTATAATTCCTTAGATGTGAGAGTTCATCATTTTCTAAATCGTTGACCTTGTCCTTAGTATCCTGATTTGTTCTAATAACCTTTGATTGAGGGTTTTTAAACGCAATTTTCCTTCTTCCTTTTCTGATAGATTATTGTTGAATTTCTTCTCGAGACATTCATTTTCTTTTAATTTCTTTCTGGTATCTTTCGACTTTTTGACCTTCTCAGGTAATTTTCTATTATGGTCCCTTAGACGGCAAATTTTTTCATTACTTATTGTTGATTCTTCAAAAGATCGATCTTTGAGTTCTTTATATTTCTTTTCTGATGCTTCAATTTTTTGCTGAAGTTCTGTGAGTTCATCCTGTAATCTTTTAATTTGTGTCTATGTATTACCTAGATGTTCTTGGGTACTAAATAATCTTCCACATGCTAGACAACTTAATTTGCAATTTTTTTGAATATATATATATCCAATTTCGTTTAGACAAAATGGACATTTAGTCCAAAATGTTCACTTGTATGTGGAATTCATCTTAACTGCTTCATTTTCCTCTTATATGAGCTTTGAGAATATAAGAATATATTCTCTTTTTACCTTTCCCATGGTTGATTTTTTCCCCTAAATTATATATATATATATATATATATATATATATATTTTGTTCTTCTATATTTTTTTAGTAATTGTAATAATTTGATATTGATCATTTCTCTTCTTTATAATAGTACCTATTACCCACCATTTTGTGGGTGATATCACTAGGAGAAAAAATTTCTAGTAGATGGTCCTCAGTCGGCAGTCCCTTGCAGCGACCAACTAGCTCATTGTGCCACTTTTCCGCCACCTGAGCCAGCCATGTGGTCCCTCACCCATCTATCATGATCGTATGTTTGAAGGTGGGCCTCCCGAACCTAAAGGTATGCCTTGTCATTTGGTAAATGGGTATTATAGTTTGTTTATCACAGACACTTCTAGGAATGGATTAATGGGGGATTGGGTGGAAAGAATGGGCTAGGTCAGTGCTCTTGTCCCCTAGACTCCTTTTGGATATTAACCTTGGATTCTAGTCCCGTGGGATCTCTTTTATTGACCATTTGCCTTAGGGACGGTATTTCATGGGAAACCCTGATTTTGGTTGCATGGTCCCACTCCCTCATCCATATATATTGCCCCCTTTCCATTCATTATAACCCCATTCATCATTTCTCCCCTTGCTTCCTCGGTGCTGCCTCTACGTCATCCTACGTAGATCTGTGTCCCATAACATGAACCAGCTCACTAACTAATTAGCTGCTATCTAGAAAATCCATCCTTCTGGCCTTTAGGCTCCCACTCCGACTTCTGGCACTGAATTTCGACTTCTCCTCAGCAAAACACAGATCTCCCTTTGAAGCTCTGCGTTGTCTCTCTACTTTGCGCTGCCTCTCTGCTATGCACTCACTGGACTGGAGAAGCTTCCTTCCGGCCTTACTATCTCCGCCCTTCTATCACTGCTTCGATCTTACTAAATCACCTCCGGCAATTAAATGTTGCAACTCTAGAGATTTCTTTCCCAGCAAAATCGAATTCCTAGGTGTCTCAAGTGTGTTTTCCAACCCCCATCGAATTTCTTCTTATAATCTCTCATTGAGGCTTCAATGGCCAATAATAAAAAATAATCAATCCTACACACTAAGATTAACTAGAACTCAATCCATGTTTTCTGCTAGAAGATTTCACCATGACTTAATTAATACCCTTTAATTAATCAGTCTTCCTAAGTTTAGACTTAGCCACCATTAAAAAAAGATTAATTATTTTAATTAAGTCATCTCTAGGTGGAATTTCCATAAACGATTTCTGTGTTTTGGAGAATACATGTATTCTAGCCTCCCCACCAAATTTCGTGGCTAAAACACATTTGATGCTACAAAAACTAACAAATGGGATACTTGATTAACCCGATTCGGAACTTGAAGGCATTAGCACCTGCCAAAGGCTAGGGGGTGCGTTGGATCTTATGTAGGATTGCAGCTGGTCTACATCTTGGGTTTGGTCTCCCTATATGGGGTCCTAACCCTCTAGAGGGCTACATTGCCACCCCACAGTTGTACCATGCACTTGGCAAATGACCCAAGACTTGTATGCTAATGTGGCATCAATTACACCATCATCTGATCCCTTATAGATGGTCTACAGGCATTTTCGACTTACTTGGAGACCCATGAGGTCACTTGTGTGCCCTCACAGCCATTGGGAGCACCACAGGTCTATTATGTGGAGAACAAGAGGCCAACCCCTTGTCCATTACTTTTGGATGTCCAACTCATCATTTTGGCATTTATAAACTTCATTAGGCCTCTTAGAGAGCCCAGCGACATGCATTATTGATCATTCGACCTCTTGGGAGGCTTATTATTTTATTTATGAGCTACTTTGGTGGACTTGTCACCAATAGATAGTTATTTGCACATTATTTTAGTTGATGGGCTAATGTAGGCTCAAATTAGGTAATTTGAACTCCTAATGACTGCATAAATAGGAGAGACATGAATTCATTTGCAGCATCACTTGGATTGGATCATTCTCTCCCTTGAGAATTTCGCATTTCTTTCTTGGAGGACAAATTGGAGCATGGATGAATTTCAATGTTTGGATTGGATTTTCTTATCTTGGAGCTTCTTTATTGGCAAATGTATTGATGGCTAGATATATTCTCTTACATCTAAGTACAACTTTGATGCTATTTTATTTTACCTTGTCACATACATTGATCATGGGATTTTCACTATTTTAGGGCTAATTGGTGCATGCATTTACTGCTTCAATGTGGACTTATGTTTCTATATAGCATATCTCTATGTGTGGACCATGTTTGTTGAACAAATTGTCCTAGAGATCAAAGTTATCTTGATAAGCCATCTTTATCTACAAGCGAAGTATAAATGCTTTAAGGTCACTTTCTTTTTTTGCCTTAACATTGGACGAAGTTGCCCTTAGAGCCTCCTTGAGCTAGAAACAAGATCCTTCTTCATAATTCTTCCTAACTCCATATCCCCAAAAGGAATTAGGCACTGGTCCACCATAAGGTGATCACCTTAAACCTTTTCTTTACCTTTTTCCCCTCTTTCCTAGGTCTAACCAATTTGGATCACCTAGGGCATCACTTTCCCGACAAAGTAGTCATAGAAAAAGTTCGATATACTAGCTTCTATTGTGCTAGTGTGTCCTCAATGTCTCCAAATTTGAAGAAATTCCGACGATGGGATTGTGAGATATCCCAAGCCCTAGCTCTGAAATCAAACTTTGCCCTGGTGTTCCCTAGGCTAGTACCTCATCGGATCAATTTGACACCTCTAGGTGAAAACTCTTGTTTGATCCTTTCCCCTTCCTTGTTTGGGTTAAGATCATCATTGGTTGCTAGACTCCCTCTCCTTAACCTAGGCTAGGTCCACTTGGTCCTGTGTGGTCCCATACCTTCGAAAATTTAATTCTTTAAGAACCACCTAGGAAACCCAGTTTAATAAGGATTTTCGAGATTAGGAAACTCCTTTGCATGACACATTCCTTAAACCTAGCTCTTAAATACTCACCTCCTCCTAAAAAGCTTTGTACCTTGCTTGAAGAGCAAGCAAGCTGCATTCTTAACCCCCTTCTAGGAAAAGGATCATTAAGGTCACTTCATATCCCTTTGCTAATTCATCCTTCACAGGTGACTAGCCATATACTGGGGCTCCTCCCAATGGTGAAAGTTTGTAAAGCGCAGGGAGTTTTAGTTGAGGTGGCAGTGGGCTAAGTCTCCATTGTTGCCCTTGATCTAGTAGTTGTCCCTGAAGGAGTACCTTTTAGACGCCCTGCTAGCTTGAGCGCTAACAGTACTATTGGGCCGAAGAATTACCCTTAAAATACATCCACTTTCACTCCATTCACACATTTTCTCACCTCTATTCCACCACCATGTCATCACATCCGCTTCACTTTCATCATTATATGGGTTACCTTTGTGTTTTCCAAAACATTATTAATTCATAGTATTTTTAAGTGAATTTGTGGTTAAACTCTAGAAAATAATATGCTTATACTTATACCTAACAATTGGAATGAGTTTGTTGACATGTGTAGGTACAAAGGAAGCTTCTAAGGCACCCTTATGTGGCACTCTATGTTCAAATTCGAATTTGAGAAGATCATGAACCTCAATGATAAGATCATGGACCTCATGGAGAAGATCATGGAGGATAGGGTTATGTGTCACCATTGGTTGAGAGATATGTGGATTTGAAGAGCGAACAGTGGATCCACATTTATGAGTTTGTTATCATAACTTTTGTATAAATAGGAGTGTTATCTCCTTCATTTGTAATTTCGAATTTAGAATTTAGAATTGAGAAGTTAGAAATTAGTACCTTAGGATCTTATAAGTTTGTAATGAGAAGTTATAATTTGGAATCATTGTAATGGAGATTTTAAAACCTCCTGGGATGTAGAACTTGTAATTGCAAATTGCAATTGAAGATAAATAAAATGGATCTTCTTTGATCTTCTACATTTGACTTCTCTTTTGATGTGCTTGTGAATCCTTGGAAGGGCCCCCATTGTCTAGCAAGTACATTTTTGTTTTGGTAAGCTTTCATTTTATGTTTGTTTGTAAATTTCATTAGGTTCATATATTTGAAATATTAACGAATGACATTTCGTAAGAAAGTATTAATGTTTCTTTCAATGAATCTGATATGTTATTTAATGCTTGATTTCATTAGTTTATGTTTCTGATTTATATGCTTGAAATACAAATGAATAGTCTCTTGTAAGAGAGCTTTAATATTTCACGCAATCAATCAAAATTAGGTTTAAGTGCTTTAATTTCATTAATTTAAATAGTTTGTTGATTAAGATGATCAGAAATATTAATGAACAGTCTCCTGTAAGGGACCTTTAATATTTCTTACATTTGTCACAATGTCTTTAGATTTCATTTTGTTAAATGACTAAATAGGTGTTGGAGATCCCAATGAAAGACCTCTTGTAAGGGAGCTTTGGCATTTCTTCACCTAGCTTAGTGTAGTTTGTCTCTAAGTCCATATATATTGAATGATCCTTGAAGTTTACTTACCCGGATTCATAGTAAATGAAACTCTAATTTGCATCCACAGTTTAGACCCAAAAATTTTGGCACCGTTGAAAATAATATAAAAATCTTTTGCTCAGAAATTGCACAAATCATTAAAACTACAACATTATAAGAAATCGAAATCAGTTTAAAAAATTTCGTTTATTTTCGATTTCAAAATTTAAAATTAACTCTATAGTTTAGTGATTTGATAATTATGTTAAAACTTCATTGCATAAAACTTCTCTACATATGTTAAAACTTCTCTACATGTGTTAAAATTCAAGGTGCAAGAATGTATATCTCTAAAAAGAGAGAAAAAAAGAGCCCTTTTATTAAAGAGCACTGTTAATTAAAGAGCAATTTAGGTTGTCCTCAACACTGTAACTCTCAAAACGATAACATACTTTTGCTCAAGAGTGTCCTTGGATCCGTGGAAATTATGTCGCAGAAGGTAGATAGTGTTTCCCTTTGCACTTTGATTGATAAATACGCTACCCAGGTATCTAAGTAATAGTCCAGAATTCCAAGGTGTGGCTACACATTCAATCCAGCAAGTCTCTAGTTGATATGTATTACGTGCATTTCACTGTCAAGCTGCCTAGAAATGTTTAAAAGCTAATATACAGGACCAGCAACATTTACCCTCATGTAATAGCCCAGAAATGACAAGGTTCGTGGCCTTTGTGGGTAGCAAAAAGCCTCTGCATAGGAGATACTTCCTCAAGCAACATGTACAGCCAAGCAAGCAACAAATCTTGGCCGTGTCCAACTCACACTAGCAAAAGACACTAGCCCAGACTCCAACAAAAATGCAACAGAGAAATTCAAGCTTATTTCCTTGGTATTTTGACCTTGTATAGCAGTCAAACTTGGCGAGAGAATGAGCAGCAACTTGGCCCTTGAGCTGGGTATGATTTCGACATCCTTTTTGACTGGAAACTTGACCAGAAGACGCAGCAGTTTTGACACTTGAGCTGGGTATGATTTCGACATCCTTTTTGACTGGAAACTCGACCAAAAGACGCAGCAGTTTTGACACGTCGTTTTGAAACATGTTTTGTGATCAAACCAAAACAAATCTGGAAAAACAAAGACATGGGTTTTTTCCCGGAACAGAATGAATTACATAACCCAGAAATCATTTCCTTGGAATCCTAACAGTTTGATAGGAAATCACAGTTCTTCGGGACCCTGTTTTGATGACCGCGTGAAGAAAAAAATGGTTTTTTTTAAAGACTGAACATTTCTTTCCTTTGCACTCCACATCGACTATACTCCTCGGCCTCTCTACCTTCTGTCATTACATCACCATGCTACCTGCATCACTGTGCATTGTTACCACCTTCATCATACCGTAATACTATAACACCACTTGACTGTCAATGTTAGGGTCCCACCCTAACCCCCTTATTTATGTACTGGGATCACGTCATAGTCAAGAGTCAATAAAGCCCATATTAATAATTGTAAGTGGTTAATCCGCAATTAATGACGGGACCACAGTTAGTTGCAAATGGGCCGTAGTATTAGATAGATGGTATTAATAAAACCCACGGTATTGGTCCGTGGTATTGCATGTATGAGTCATATATAAAGGATAGAGACTCCCTGCGAGGGGCATCGTGTCTTATTTTGTAATCGAGCTCTGCTCTATTGGAGGTTGCCCCCTCGAAGAGGCAAGTGAACATTACTCTCTGAATAATAAAATCATTGCTATTCTGTGTTCTGGGTATCTTTTCTTCGCATATTCTGTATTTGGGTATCATTTTGCAGGTTAAGAGCATAACAAGTGGTATCAGAGCACTTTCCAGGGCCGGTGGGATCTCCATTTCTTAGCAAAAAAAAATTTGGCTAGAGACGTGTTCCGGCGTCTTTAAACCACGGGATCTATCGTTGAGCGCATAAACCTGCGGATTTGGGGAGGCATGCACGCAGGAAATACAAGAGGTGGTCACGTCTGTTGGACTCCCTTGTAACCCCTGTGGGTACCCCTTCGAGTAGTAGCGCATTAGACAGAACCGCGCACGGACTGTCTTCCACGTACCCTCTGGGTATATCGGAAGCCCTCTAGGCTCCCTTGAAACCTCGCCATAGATAAACCGTCGACCGTCTTGCGGCTACAGTACACCGAGAACAGCACTCGGAGAGATTACTCGCTCGTACGATAGGGTAGTCGGGTTGTACGGCTAAGGGTACGGTCGATCCTCCTTAGTTAGAGCCCTGAAACATTGGGCCGAGTACTACTGCCAGACCCTTATGTATATTGCGATCTGTAGCACCTGACACTCCTCAAGACCATAGTTCCCTTTTCTATCGGGGGATCACACATCATCTCTTCCAGATCCGCTTGTGCAAAGGGGTGCAGCAGCAGCAGACATCGGTCCCGCAGTCTTGAGTTCACAGATCAGCCATTCCGATCTATTAGATCCATCAGATCCGCAGCAGCAGTCTGTTCCGCCGCCAAGAGCTATCAGATCCGCCATTCAGATCTCTCAGATCCACCAGATCGGAGTCGTTGTGAAGGGTTCCTATACCGGGGTATAATTTTCGCAAGACTTTTGGCCGCATTGACATTTTGAGGATTTGGCGACTGCAGTATTGATAAGGAAGGAGTAATATCAAGGACAGAGTCGTAATATCACCAACATCCACCCTACAAAAGTTGCATTTTGGCAGAATTGCACTCATCTCCCATTGCAGGACATTCGGGCTTTCAAAAGACGTATGCTTACACCAGAAGATCATTTTTTTGGACAGGCATGAAAAAGGACATCCTTACTTTCGTAGCAGAATGCGATGTCTGTCAACGCCACAAAGGGGAAACCGTCAACACACCAGGCACATTACAACCATTGCCCATTCCGGCATCAGTTTGGACGGAGGTTTCTATGGATTTCATTACAGGTCTTCCAAAGTCAGGGAACAAGTCAGTCATCATGGTGGTTGTGGACCGACTGTCGAAGTATGCTCATTTCTGCGGCCTACCCCACCCGTTTACACCAACTTTGGTCGCTCAATCTTTCATTGACCAGATCTTCAAATTGCATGGCATGCCCACTTCTATTGTGTCCGACCGCGACCCAATCTTCACCAATAATTTTTGGCAGGAACTCTTCAGGATACAAGGCACTCAACTAAAACTCAGTACTTCCTATCATTCGCAAACAGATGGTCAAACCGAAGCCGTCAACAAATGTCTAGAAACCTACCTTAGGTGTTTCACTTCAGAAAAGCAACACCTTTGGGTACAGTGGTTACCTCTGGCTGAATGGTGGTATAACACCAACTATCATGCCACCACCAAAATGACTCCCAGAAGCGCAGTTGATTATTGAGTTCAAGGAGATCACAATGCTATCAAGCGAGACTCCTTGGGAGCTAGATCAAAGGCTAAAGTGCACGATTCGCGAAGCTAATATGAATCTGATTGATGGACAGCACCGCGAATGGTTTGTATCGTCGCTAACGTCACATCTGAGGAGCGCGCTGCCGCAGCAGAAGTCAACGACTCAAGCAGAGGCCTTAGAGATCGCAATGAGACTACATGAGACTCCAATGCAGGATCCTAACTTGGGAATTCAATAGATCCACGCGCAATTGAAAAACTTATGCCTTGAGATGCAGAGTCTGAAACAGGATAGGATAGCTCGACTAGAAGTGCGCGAAGAGGTGTGGTGCTTAAAATGCAAGGGTCAGGGTCATGATAAGGACCACTGCCCGGTGTTCACAAATTACCGATGCTGTTAAGATCGAACCCGCAAGCAGGAGCTAGCGCGGCGCCTGCTTTGTGGTGTGCAATTTGTCAAATAGGTGGAAAGCATGCTACTGACAACTGCCATTTGTTACAGAAGTACACGAAGAATACGCAACAGTTGTTCTGTAATTTCTATAGATCGGTGGGACACGATGGGCGCACTTGTAGAAGCTACGAGCTGATGATGGATAGAACTCCAACCTACAGAGTTCAAGCCAAAACGCAACGCCTAGACCAAAACGCAGGAGTGGCTCGAGCAGGATTTCAAGGGCGCGGACGAGGCCGAGGTGGAGGAGGACCTGGAAGAGGTCACGGACAACTGATACGCTACAATTGCGGAGGACCAGGACATTATGCCCGTGATTGTACGAACCCAACGCGTCCATCGTGTTTGTACTGTACATTGTTTGATCATGAGACAGAGGATTTTCCTACGCTAATAGCTAGGATACGCGACAAAGGAGTGCTACCACCTCCCCCGACTCAGAACCTGCAGATGATGAGGTCTGAGCCACGCGAAGAAGACCCTAATGTGAACATTGTACTTCGAAGTGGGATCGCAATGGGAGATGATAAGGGTAAACAGCCAGAAGATAGTACTTAGGTTTGCAAAGCTCCAGCGAAAGAAGCGGAGTTTGATTTGGAGCATGCACGAGAAACCTTTATGGAGGCTAAGAAGAGCTTCGTTGATGCCTCCACTTCAAGAAGCAAAGATAGACCGGAGCCAGAGATGGACCCATCTATGCTTACGATGTTCCTGGAAACATGCATGAAGCTACTGCGCGACAGTAAGGCTATAAAGGGATTACAGGAACTCATTAACAGATGCGCTAGGACCGCGCTAGGAGAACCGCGCGTAGTCCGGAAGATTGGAAAGCATAAGACTAGGACAGGGAGAGAAATGAGGTTAACCGCGCAGATTGGAGAATATGAGATGGACCAAGTAATTCTAGACTTAGGATCAGACGTGAATGTTCTGCCGAAGCAGACATGGGAGCGCATGGGGAGGCCTATGCTGTAGTGGTCTCCTATTCAGCTGCGAATGGTGAACCAACGGAAGATAATACCCCTGGGGCGATTACAGAGAATCACCGTGGATATTGAGGGAGTGAGCGCGCTAGAAGACTTTGAGGTGATAGAGATTACTGATGACAACAATCCCTACCCCACGCTCTTAGGAATTGATTGGGCCACTGACATGAACGGGGTGATTAATCTAAAGAAGCGCAAGATGATTTTTGGGAAGAAGTCTCTGTGTGTAGTTATACCTTTGGACCTTGTTGAAGGATCGCACTACACCAAGCCGGTGCGCAACTATGAAAGTGATGACGATTTGGACTGCATCTACAAGATAACTGGGTAAATCCCACCGCGGACAGACGAATTTCATGGAAGTGGGAAAGCTCCTGTACGTCAAATTCAGATGAGGAGATAAAGTGATGGCAGAACCGGTTACACGAGGTAACCACGCTTAATTGTAACATGATGACAAGATCATTCCGCTGCATATCAACAGAAGTGAGAGATCTCCCTACTTATGTCTCTCCCTACTTATGATGGGTTAAGTGAGGTAGATACTTTCTTGGATAAGTTTAAAAGGAAGGTGTCGGAAAATTAAAGTTTCCAGGCCTTGAATTGGGTACTGCGCGCTACGCCTACGAGGTGGTGGGGTACGCACAAAGGGAGCTTTGATGATTGGCGCGAATGTAGGAGGATGATGTGCACACGGTTTGGGAAGCCTAGAGTGCGATTGACAAATAAATACAATGGGCAAGATGATCCACGCATACATTTGCCCAAGTGGAAGCAGGCCTATGGGGAGAAGCCACAACTGGAGTGGGTGCACCTATTCTATCACACCCTGGATGTTATACCAATGAACTGGTATATAAAAACAGAGCTCTGCCACGAGACAAGTGAATGGGATGTCCTACGCGAAGGGTTCGTGATGACCTTCAACTTTGAGGATGGATGGGATAGTATTGATGAAGTGCTACAAGAAGTAAAAGCAGCCATCTTTAGGATACCACAGGAGTCAGTAGAGATGATTCAGCCTGAATGGGCTGCTCAGTTAAGTTGTGCGCTGGAGTGTTATAATGTAACTGCTGAGGAAGAGGATGAAGATCCGAGGAACATTGATATTCCCGAGACAGAAGGCCAGCGCGAGGTTCAAGGACCACAAATTGAGAACCCTGACATAACCGCACCGGTAAAGACTAAGCAGGTAAATATTGGTACAAAGGCAGAACCTAAATTCACGAAGATTGGGGACCACTGGGACGACGCGACAGTCGACAAGGTCGCTAAACTACTCCGCGAATTTCAGTGCTTATTCCCGACCAAGTTTACGAACTTAAAGGGAATAATCAGAGATTTAGGGGTAATGAGGATCACGTTGAAACCTAATACAAAGCCAGTTAAGCAGAGGCCGTATCGCTTAAATCCGAAATACAAGGAAAAGGTCTACGTAGAATTAGACAAGATGCTTGCGGCAGGCATCATTGAGCCTGTGGAGGAATCTGACTGGGTAAGTCCAATGGTAGTACAAGAGAAGAAGCAGAAGGATGAAATAAGAATATGTGTGGATCTCAAAAAGTTGAACGACGCGTGCGTACATGATCCCTTCCCAACTCCATTCACAGATGAGGTGCTAGACAATGTAGGCGGTCAGGAAGCATATTCTTTTACCGATGGGTTCTCAGGGTACCATCAGATCAGGATCGCGCCAGAAGATAGGAGCAAGACAACCTTCGCGATGGAGTGGGGTTGCTTTCAATACATTGTCATGCCGTTTGGATTGAAGAACACGCCGGCCATCTTTTCGCACGTAGTTGTTGCAGCGTTTAGGGAATATATTCATAAATTCTTGGAGGTCTATTTTGATGACTGGACTATATTTGGGTTGGTTAGGAGCCATGTAGCGAACCTGCACTTGATGCTGGATACATGCCGAAGATACCAAATCACGCTTAACCTCAAGAAGTGTATGTTCCTCGTTCCTTTTGGGAACCTGTTGGGACATGTGGTTTGTAAACAAGGGCTGATGGTAGACCCCGCGAAAATCGTGGTGATTATGAATTTGGAAGCACCGCACAATGTGAAACAACTGCGCGCTACCTTGGGACATACGGGGTACTACAGAAAGTTTATCAAAAGTTACGCCCAAATCACCGCGCCAATGGAAAAACTATTGAAGAAGGATGTCACGTTCTGCTGGGACAATGACTGTAAAAGAAGCCTGGATATCTTGAAGGAGAAGATGGTGACTGTGCTGATTCTTGTCTTCTCGAACTGGAAGAAAGAATTCCATGTTCATGTTGGCGTGTCGTGTATAGCGCTGGGGGCAGTTCTCACACAGGATGGCTGACAGGGCTTGGATCACCCTATCGCGTTCGCGAGTCACAAATTATCTAAGGCAAAAAAGAACTATTCCACCACTGAACGCGAGGCACTGGCTACGGTGTATGCGCTCCAGAAATATCAACACTATTTGCTAGGGGGACACTTCAAGATGTATACAGATCATTCCGCGCTAAAATACTTGATCAATAAGCGCTTGTGTTGGGGGGGCACATATGCAGGTGGCTTTTATTGTTCCAGGAATATGATTTTGAAGTTGTGGTGAAGCCTAGACGACTGAGCGCGGGACCAGATCACTTGTCGCGCATTGAGCCAGGGGATGATCGGTATCGGCAAAATATCGGCGAGGGTCCAAAAAATATCTTATCGGCAATATCGGTGAAAATATCGGCAAAATATCGGAAATATCGGCAAGCATAAAAAATAAATTTTTCAAATTTTTAAATATAGCCGATATTTTGCCGATATTTTCAAAATATCGCGATATTTTGCCGATATTTTCCGATATTTGCCGATATTTTCTCGGCGATATATCGTTTTGCCGAAAATATCGCGATATTTCCGAATATCGCCGATATTATCAACAGTGGTTTGGAGGAAGGACTACCCGATGCACAACTTTTCGTTGTGCGCGTAGCGGATGGACATTTTGAAGATATAATTGACATTCTAACAATTGGAACTGCGCCAGAAGGTTACTCTGTCCAGCAAAAGAAGGAACTAGTGGTGCGCGCGACAGATTTTTCTGTCATTGCGGGGCATCTGTACAAGCTGGGGAATGATGAGATACTGCGAAATTACGTACCAAAGTTTGAACAAAGTAGCATCCTCGCGAACGCTCATGGGGGCCCCACGGGAGGTCATTATGCAGGTAGAGCAACCGCGCAGAAGATTCTCCGTGCAAGGTTGTGGTGGTCGACCCTTCATCAGGATTCAAAAGCGCATTGCAAGGCATGTGATGTATGTCAAAGAATAGGTAAGCCCTCACAGAGGGATGAGATGCCTTTGAATCCGCAAACAATGTTGCAGCCCTTTGAAAAGTGGGCGATCGACTTTGTAGGACCTATCAAACCACAAGGAAAGACTGGCACAAGATATATTATTATTGCAACAGAATACCTGACGCGTTGGGCAAAAGCGCAGCCAGTTGAAGATTGCACGGCCGTGAAGTTTCTGTTTGAACATGTACTGACACGATTCGGTTGTCCGAAAATCTTGATGAGTGAACGTCGTACACATTTCCTAAATGAAATGATCAACGCGCTAACGGAAGAGTTTCAGGTCTATCATCAGAAAAGCACACCGTATCACCCACAGGCTAACAGGACCGTAAAGGCATTTAACAAAGTATTGGAGACTGCGCTGACGAAAGTTTGCAATGCGCAGCGAAGTGATTTGGACCTGTGCATACCCGCAGTACTATGGGCTTATAGAACGACGTGCAAGAAATTGATGAGACAGACACCTTTTAGGCTCGTATATGGAATGGAAGTCGTAATGCCGATGGGGTGTATCGTGCCTAGTCTGCACATAGCAGCACTCACAGGTATGACAGACCGCGGAGCCCTGGAGGAAAGGCTTGTGCAGCTAGAGGAACTCGAAGAAGAACGTTTTTTGGCGGAATTTCATCAGCAGGTACAAAAGCAGCGTGAAAACGCCTGGCATGATCGACATATCAAGTTGCGCACTTTTAAGGTAAATGATTTGGTGATGTTATATGACAGCAAGTTTGATAAATTCCCAGGGAAGCTCCAAATGCATTGGATGGGAGCATATGTTATTAAGGAAATCACAGATGGCGGTGCGGTGCAGTTCGTGAAACTGAATGGTGAACTCTTCCCAAGAAAAGTAAACAGTAGTTGGTTGAAGCCATACACAGGTGGCCCAGCCATCTAAATAGCCGCAAGAGGTACAGCACGCAGCGGCTCAGTGCGCTACCGACCTTGCAGCGGTCCGAGCAGAGTTAGGAGGTCTCCGCACGAAGATCTCCGCACTGACAAAGTGACTCGAGGGTGAGTCACGATGTTTGTGTTGGGGGCCTGTTGGACACGGGATCCCCCAAGGGAAGTTTTGGGGCTTAAAGCCCAGATTTTGACTAAATCCGATGTAAAGACTCCGCGTTTTGTGGGCGCGGAGCGCGAGCTTGTAAATGAGTCATAAGGTTGTCCGCCCTCATTTTTGTAATGTAATGTCGGATTTAAAGATCTACCCATGGTCCGCAAACCATGGGATTGTATAAATAGAGCGAGGCTCTAAGTTGTAAAAAGGAGAGGGAAGTCATAAAAGAAGGATGAAGAATTGAGCCTTAGTCATAAACAAAGGATGAAGAATTGAGTCTTATCTAAGTGTAGAGTCGAGTCTTGGGTCGTAGAGTAGGAGAAGGCTCTGCAGCTGAGTGCGCAGAGGCCTAGTGGTCCGCAGCTGAGTGCGTAGGGCAAGTCGAGTCTGTAACCTTTGGAGAAGTAATAAAGAGAAGTTTCATATCATTTTTGTGTATCTTTTTCCTGTTTTGTGCATTGAATGTATTGGGTGTAAATTGCAATTTCACTGTTTATATGGTACGCGAACTTATATGATTGTGTTGATTAAAAGAAAATAAGATAAAGTATTTGTTTACGCAAAGTTAACTAACAGTTATAAGAAGATAAGTAAGATCCACGGTGTAAATAAGGGGAAATAGCACAGATCATTGCCTTAGCAACGCGAAAGCACCTTAGCCCCTAGTTAGGGTTGCGTGAAGACGATTATAACAGATCGCAAAGGCCTCGCAAGTTAGGGAAATGTGCGAAGTGACCTGCGAAGCCATTCAAAGTTGGACTAAATCAACCCCTCAAACATCTCAAGGGTGCGGAAACTTGGTTCCAGCATCCCCCCATACTGCTTCGGGTGAGACCTCAGTCCGCGCTCCACAGACTGTTGCCGAAAGGGCCTGTAGTGTAGGGATTTGTTTAGCTAATTAACTCCAAACCTGGGTCAAGCCCCATCAAACCAACATAGAGGATGGTATGAGACATTCTCGATCAATTCTTCTTCTTCATGGTTCAACAAAGTAGAGCAATGTAGGTCACTGATGGCAGAGACAGTACAGTCAGACACATGGATCAGCGAATGGAGTTCTCCCTAGTTGAGAGGGAGTGTTAAAATTGGCAACTAGGGCCAAACTCCATGTGGGTCATGTTATTTATGGCCGCTGATATTTTTCTTGGATTCCTCTCGTCGAGAGGTGTAGGACTGATGTAAAGATCATCCGATTCTAACACGTATTCATGGAGATATGAATTTATTTGTGTTATGGGAAAATTCGTCAAGGTCGGCCAGCGACCAAATAGCCCCCACTTGTGCTCAATGTTTTAGTATAAAAAGAGGTGGCTTACAAGTCATTTGTACACACACTTCTTGTGATCTCTTCCTCTCCGTTTGTCTTTGGGTTTTGGTGTGAGGAGAGATCCTAAGAGACAACGCTGCCCTAATAGAGAAGGCTCTACATTGTCATGGAGGACAGCCCTTAGCCACAAAGAAGCCCCAACGCTACCCTATGGAGAATCCCTAACATAACCTATGAAGAGGTATACTGAGTCAAGAAGGGCAGGGATGTAAGCCCTCAACGCAGCCTAGAAAAGGGTCTCTACCCTAGATGGATGCCCTAGCACCTTAACACAGTCTATGGAAGAATGAAAGCTTTGAAATTGCCCTAACCGCCGCAAGAGAGGGAGGCTCTAAGACAGCGTGGAGGAGGCCTCAGTTACTCAATGGAGGTCGAGTTAATTGTTGAAGAAGTAGCTTGTTTTTGGGTCACTTCGATGGAGGCCTAGAGGCTGTCTTGATGTCGCAGACTGTTCTTGAGGGCCAACGACATGAGGAACTGTTTTGTGAGGTTAGAACCCTTGGAAAGGGCTACCGCAACAAGGAGTAGGTTTGTTGTAGTAAGCCACAATTCCTTATACACCGACAGGTCTACGTGAAGGCTAACAAGGAGGTCGTAAGGGCTAGTTGTGACTGCTGGGGTATAACAAGCCAATGTGTGGTTTAAGAATGCTGGAGAAGGGTGATCGTAGCCTTGGGACAGATGTTGTGAAGGCTGTCCAAACAGTTGTTAGAATTCCCTTACCAGTCCAGCAATGTGACAACCAGGAATCCCCTAACAGTGAATTGATGCAAGTGCAGCAGCATGATATAATAAGGTGCAGCATGTTGAAGGGCATAGTGATGAAATGATGAGTGCAACACAAATGTAACAAAGTGCAGCACAGTAATGATGAATGCTGCAATGAGGTGCACCATGAGGTGCAGTGGTATGATGTATTGCAACAGCAACAACCAGTTCATGGTGCTGCAATAGTATGGTACATGGGACAACAACAACAACAAGGTGTAGCAAGCATAGTGTTGCAAGCACATTGGGACAGCAGTATGGTACTTGGTGCAGCAAGTACACAAAGCAGCAATGGTGCAGCAAGCACATGGGTAACAGCATGGTGCAGTTGTGGCACAAGGTACAACAGTGCTAATCACTAGGACAGCAGTGCAACATAAGATGTAGCAATATGATGTGTACAACATGGTCATAAGGTCCAACATTGTGATGATGGGTGCAACATTGTGCAGCATGATGATGAGATGCAACACAATGATAGGTGAAGGAGTCACCTTGGAGAATCAGTTGAAGCAACATGTCTTCAACTGATCTCATGTATCATCTTCTTAGAGATGATATATGCTCTTATCTAAATAAGTCAAAGTGTTGACTTCTGTTGCAAATGTACTATCTCTCTCTCTCTCTGCTGAACTATTGAAGAACATATACGAAGAATTGATCAAGGGTTTCCCCACATTGGGTTTTGTCCCTAGCTAGTGCCACATCTTGGGTCCTCATGTCTTGGCTTGTCTTCTGCGATTTATGTTTATGTTCTATCTGCAGTTTACTTTAATGCTGATGTGATTGCTAATCTGGAAAAGACATTGAGCTTGTTGTCGCGCGGATTGACACGACAACCCTCAGACCGGGGGCTGTCACCTTGATCCCCGATCCCTCCGTTTAAGCCTGTCTCCCGCAGCTAAGGGGGGTAGACCCTGTGAGATGATGAAGACCAACTGTCGACCAGTTGGTTGGGAGACACGAGACACGATAAGATAAGCACTAGATGGATTTGATTAACTTAGCAGACCAGTGCCTTGTTAGATGATACAGAAAAATAAATCGTGAACAGCAATCATTTGTCATCAAAAGGTATCAGCTAAATCACATGACCAAAACGATATCCAGCAACTGAGAATTCTGAGAAGATAAACACTTAAAACCGCCAAGAGAATCGTAAATCATTAACCAAATATCATGTTCGCATCTCGACTTGAAAATTTTAGATCTCAGCATGAAAGATGATAATTCCCGAAAATAACTGGATCTGACGAAGAAAAATTTCCACAAATTTTTTATATTTTTTTTTTTGAAATTTTTTTTTTTTATTTTTTATTTTTATAAAACAAAAGTTAAAAATGAAATCTAAAAAATTAATCTAAAACTAAACTATTTTAAAAATAAAACTAAATCTAAAAAAAATATAAATAAATCTTTTTTATTTTTTATTTTTTCATAAAATTTAAATCTAAACAAAATAAAGTCCTAAACAAAAATAATAAATATAAAAAAAAGTTTAACTAAAAATCTAACGAAACCCTAACGCATTTCTTTTGCATTTTCATATATATTTTAAAAGGAATAAAATCAAAACGAAATTATAAACAAAAGTAAATTTAAATGAAATTAAAATCTAACTAAAACAAAGTCCTAAGTCTAAAGTTAACAATGGAACTATCTAATCTATAATAAAAATGTATAACCTACAGTAACCAGAATAAAAGGCTGCAAAGCAAAACCAATGCGATATACTTACGGGGAAAGCAAAAAACCGTGACCCTGAAAACGACTGAAGCATAAGATGACGACAGGGAAATCGATCTTACCAATGACACGCAGGCGTATACATATCGAAATAAACCAAAAACGCAGGCATATGTATATTGAAAATGAAAAAACGTTGAACGATGAGACGTTACCTGTCGGCGGCCTGAAGCTTGATTCGATTCTCTGCAGATGATGGCAAACAAATGGAAAATTTGAGGGCTTTACGACGGCAAGAAAGGGGTCACGGCTTTATTTACCAGCTGATATCTCCTCCTTACAGCTTCGATCCCTCACCACGCACGCAGGATCAATCAATTTCGAAACGTGTGGTGATTGTGGATAGATTGCAGATGGCGTGCTGACGGTGATAAAATACCATTCAAAACCACGAGCTGAAAAACATAACCCTCCTGCTCACGCTGACGGGAATGAGCTTTAGTCAATGTAGAGTGCCATCTCATGCCACGGCGGTGATCTGAAGAATTTCTATCTATTGAAATACTGGAGCAGAGTAATTTCACGCTAGAAGATTTGCTATGCAAGCACGCGGTTAATCCGCAGGCTCAGCGAAACTTAGACGCCAGGCAGCGTATTGAAAGATTTGGTCACTAGGCATTTGCTGATTATATGCAATTACGCCCTTAGTAGAAATGGACACTGAGAGACATTACCCTGGAGGTACCCTGCCCCTGAAATTATTAAATCACCCAAAAATGATATGTACATAAAACCGAAATCAAAAACCCTAATAAAAAAAAATTGAAACCCTAAAACAGCTGATTAATGTACAGATTTTTTTTTTTTGCCCCTTAACAGCCAGATTCAGCAATAAGCACGAAAATATTTTAAAGAAATAAAGATTTCAGGTTTTTCACTGTGAAGAACTTCAGAAAATCTCTCATGCAAATTAGAAAAATAAACCGAATGATAGACCCAGGATCAAATCCAACTGGGCTCAGCAAAAAATGCTTGCGGGAGTTGGCTGGTTCAGCCGAGAACTTCCCCGAACGCCCACAAATTTCCTTCAGAAAGGGTTTTCTGCACAGCTCAAAACAACCATCAGTAAAGAGGGCAAAAATGCTGCTAGATCTCAAAAAGTAATGGAGATACCTGCCATTACTTCAGAAACCCTAACAACACTCAAACCCTAGCAAGTGAACAAGATACCTGTGCTCACAATACTCTACAAAAAGCTATTATTAACGACTGAAAATAACATATGCAGAAAATTAAACAATCTCACAACATTTCAAGAGAGTAACACTAGCAAGATATGGACCCCAAAGTCTTCTTTATTAACCAGAAACAGATTTACAAGAGAGCTTCTTCAGTACCAGACTCACAGATCAGATTCCCATTTTTCTGAAATGACCCCTAGCACCCTATATAAAAGAAATGATCCCAACGGCTAGTTCGAGTGATCCATGTCGAAATGATCTCGACCGTCGATGAAGATCAAGACATCTCTTAATCTCATCCGTCGATTTATTAAAAAATAATATTTTGCATGCATTCACTTAAAATATTATTATTTTATTATTTAGGGTTTTTGCCTTATTTTATAATTTCTTAATTCATTTAAAATGGATCCTCGAACTTAGCCTTTGGAAAAATCTCCTAGGACCTAGGACTTAGGACTCATGAGGGGATTTAAAACATTTTTCAACCCTCAAGACACATTTCATGATGACTTTTACAATTTACATCTTAAGGGAGAAAAACCCCTTTAACATAGACCCTCACAAATCACCCAGTTTCTGCGACACAACTATAATCTAGCAGATTAACACACTAGGATTCTCCTAAAGTTCTAATGACAAAATCCATCCCGGCTTTGGGGTCAGGTTTGAAGGAAAACTCTGCCGATCATGGATCGGTGAGACGAAAAACCTTCCAGGACGTAGATTACCACTAGAAGGTTAGGTCCACCTAGGCAATTTACATACACGACTCATATCTGCTAAGATTATTTACAATTCATACATGCAGACTGGGTTTACAATCAAAATGATCAAGTTGCTGATGACTGCAGGATGGCACGGACATGTCGATCAGGTGCTGCCCCTTTTTTCCAAGAAAAGGGGGTAGGGTACTGCATGGGTAGTTGACCGGTAGTGGTCAACATCTGGCTCTACTTGGGGACACGTTGCTGCTTGCAGGAATGTGAGAATCCAGAATCTGCATCCATACAACACAAAAATAAGTAGCGTCCATACAAAAAATCATCATATACATTAAGCACATGAAAGATAAAAGCTCTTCATTTATTAACTATCTAAAGCAGAAACAAAAATGCGGAAAAAGCAAGGAGTAGGGTTAGAAATACGATACAAAGGATGCCCCATGGCATCAGATGTGTTCAATATAGTGTATACTGAGCATTTGCCTGCTTTCAGGCAAATCTGTCGGCTGCTTGTCGAATGTGCCATGTCCAATTCTGCATATGGTAGGACTTTTTCCTATCCGAAAATCAAGCTGCTCACGGCCGTCTAATGCATGAAATCTTCTTCTCATTATCTTTCTCTTGCGCTTTTTCTTTGTGGCAGGCTGTATCACTGATGACATGGAACTTTCTGTTTCAAAGCTATCAGATGAAGTATGTAAGATATGCATGACATGTCTTTATTTATCTTGCATCTAATCTTTATCATTTTTAAGTCTATCTGGATCACCTTCAATTAACCATCTTTCATTCGAACCAATGACCTTCTCATAATAAGATGGAACTTGTTGTGACAAATGAGAAGGCTCCTGATCTGTTGATGTCCCCTGGTTTTTCTTATCCTCTGACCATTGTTGCAACTTTTGAACCTGTATTTTAATGACATCCATCTGACTAGAGTGTTCAACCTTTAAATCACTGATTTGCCTGGCATGGTCTTCTTCCATATCTTTTATTACTTTATCGGTCTTTTCCTTTAAGTTCATCAAGAAATATTGTATAGAGTTTATTTCTTCTTTATGATTTGCTTGCATGGTGGCCAATTGATGATCCATAATTAATAACTTGTTTTGCATAGAATCAATTTCCCTATCATGATCAGCTTTCATGGTCGCCATATTTTCTTCTAAGCCTGACATCTTGCTTTGCATGAATCTAATTTCTGTTTCATGATTAGTCTTCATGGCCTCAATTTCTTTAGCATGCTGATTTTGCATAATCTCTATCTCCCTATTACGTTTTTTAAGGTGGGTGCACAAAGTTCTCACGTCATTGACATAAATAGTTTGATTAGCCTCCATATTTTTTACCAGCATCATTAGTTCTTGTATAATTTGCTTTTGCTCTTCCTTTTCATTGTCATTTGTCCCTGATTTTTCACTATCATGAACTTGGTCTGCGATATTTCCGGTGGATGACACATTTTGATCTTGAAAACTTTCTTCAACAGCTGGATTTTTTATAAGATTACTTTCTTTCTTTTGCACAATTTTAGAGGTAGAAGGCAAGCTGTTTGGACTATCATATCTATCTTTAAAAGCATTGAGAATGTCTTGTAAAGAAGTGAAAAAATCATTAGGAAAATTATTAAACCAATTCAAGGCATCACCCTCTAAAGAATGGACAAATAGACGCATCTTGAAATCTTCATGGCTATATTGAGGAAGTCTACAATATATGATCATTACACAAGTAAACCTGTTTAAATGCGGTCTAACAGCGACTGAATCACCACCCGAAAACTTAAATAATTTAGAAATGGACTCTTTCGAAAGATCATGGAGATTATCAGTAAAATGACATGGTTTACATGAATAATCCATGATGAACAATAAGGGATCAAAGGGATGATAGAAAGAGATTTCTGCTCAAGAAAATTAAGAGATGAAAGAAGTGGAGTCGCCACTTGAACAATGAATCTGATTCTAGGATCCAAAAAGTAACCACAAGCAGATATGAGGAAAGCTTCTTGTCTGGGAAAAATGAGAAAGTGGAGTCGCCACCCAAACAAGAAACAAACCGAAGAGATGCTACTGATATGGCGAAAAATAAGGCAATAAAAGATCCAAATGATAACCCAAAAAGTTGAATTTGCCAGCTCAAAATGAGAGATGAGAAAGATGAGAAGGTGAATGTCGATGAAACTTCCAGGAACAGAAAAACTCTATCCCCGGCAACGGCGCCAAAAAATGTTGGCGCTGCCGAGCCAGATGAAAAGATAAAAATGAGAAGGAAGATTGTCGTTGAAACGTCGAGAAAACAATTTCCCCGGCAACGGCACCAAAAAATGTTGTCGCGCAGATTGACACGACAACGCTCAGACCGGGGGTTGTCACCTTGATCCCCGATCCCTCTGTTTAAGCCTGTCTCCCGCGGCTAAGGGGGGTAGACCCTGTGAGATGATGAAGACCAACTATCGACCAGTTGGTTGGGAGACACGAGACACAATAAGATAAGCACTAGATGGATTTGATTAACTTAGCAGACCTTACTTGTTAGATGATACAGAAAAATAAATCGTGAACAGCAATCATTTGTCATCAAAAGGTATCAGCTAAATCACATGACCAAAACAATATCCAGCAACTGAGAATTCTGAGAAGATAAACGCTTAAAACCGCCAAGAGAATCGTAAATCATTAACCAGATATCATGTTTGCATCTCGACTTGAAAATTTTAGATCTCAACATGAAAGATGATAATTCCCGAAAATAACTGGATCTGACGAAGAAAATTTTCCACATTTTTTATATATATTTTTTTGAAATTATTATTATTTTTTTTATTTTTTTTTTTATTTTTTCTTTTTATAAAACAAAAGTTAAAAATGAAATCTAAAAAATTAATCTAAAACTAAACTATTTTAAAAATAAAACTAAATCTAAAAAAAATATAAATAAATATTTTTTATTTTTATTTTTTTCATAAAAAAAAAAAAAGTTTAACTAAAAATCTAACGAAACCCTAACGCATTTCTTTTGCATTTTCATATATATTTTAAAAGGAATAAAATCAAAACGAAATTATAAACAAAACTAAATTTAAATGAAATTAAAATCTAACTAAAACAAAGTCCTAAGTCTAAAGTTAACAACGGAACTATCTAATCTATAATAAAAATGTATAACCTACAGTAACCAGAATAAAAGGCTGCAAAGCAAAACCAATGCGATATACTTACGGGGAAAGCAAAAAACCGTGACCCTGAAAACGACTGAAGCATAAGACGACGACAGGGAAATCAATCTTACCAATGACACGCAGGCGTATACATATCGAAATAAACCAAAAACGCAGGCATATGTATATCGAAAATGAAAAAACGCTGAACGATGAGACGTTACCTATCGGCGGCCTGAAGCTTGATTCGATTCTCTGCAGATGATGGCGAACAAATGGAAAATTTGAGGGCTTTACGACGGCAAGAAAGGGGTCACGGCTTTATTTACCAGCCGACAACTGGTATCTCCTCCTTACAGCTTCGATCCCTCACCACGCACGCAGGTTCAATCAATTTCGAAACGTGTGGTGATTGTGGATAGATTGCAGATGGCGTGCTGACGGTGATAAAACTAGGTATACCATTCAAAACCACAAGCTGAAAAACATAACCCTCCTGCTCACGCTGACGGAATGAGCTTTAGTCAATGTAGAGTGCCATCTCATGCCACGGCGGTGATCTGAAGAATTTCTATCTATTGAAATACTGGAGCAGAGTAATTTCACGCTAGAAGATTTGCTATGCAGGCACGCGGTTAATCCGCAGGCTCAGCGAAACTTAGACGCCAGGCAGCGTATTGAAAGATTTGGTCACCAGGCAACAGCGTTTTGGCATTTGCTGATTGTATGCAATTACGCCCTTAGTAGAAATGGACACTGAGAGACATTACCCTGGAGGTACCCTGCCCCTGAAATTATGAAATCACCCAAAAAATGATATGTACATAAAACCGAAATCAAAAACCCTAATAAAAAAAAAATTTGAAACCCTAAAACAGCTGATTAATGTACAGATTTTTTTTTTTGCCCCTTAACAGCCAGATTCAGCAATAAGCACGAAAATATTTTAAAGAAATAAAGATTTCAGGTTTTTCACTGTGAAGAACTTCAGAAAATCTCTCATGCAAATTAGAAAAATAAACCGAATGATAGACCCAGGATCAAATCCAACTGGGCTCAGCAAAAAATGCTTGCAGGAGTTGGCTGGTTCAGCCGAGAACTTCCCCGAATGCCCACAAATTTCCTTCAGAAAGGGTTTTCTGCACAGCTCAGAACAACCATCAGTAAAGAGGGCAAAAATGCTGCTAGATCTCAAAAAGTAATGGAGATATCTTCCATTACTTCAGAAACCCTAACAACCTCAAACAAAAAGCTATTATTAACGGCTGAAAATAACATATGCAGAAAATTAAACAATCTCACAGCATTTCAAGAGAGTAACACCAGCAAGATATGGACCCCAAAGTCTTCTTTATTAACCAGAAACAGATTTACAAGAGAGCTTCTTCAGTACCAGACTCACAGATCAGATTCCCATTTTTCTGAAATGACCCCTAGCACCCTATATAAAGGAAATGATCCCAACGGCTAGTTCGAGTGATCCATGTCGAAATGATCTCGACTGTCGATGAAGATCAAGACATCTCTTAATCTCATCCGTCGATTTATTAAAAAATAATATTTTGCATGCATTCACTTAAAATATTATTATTTTATTATTTAGGGTTTTTGCCTTATTTTATAATTTCTTAATTCATTTTAAAATGGATCCTCGAACTTAGCCTTTGGAAAAATCTCCTAGGACCTAGGACTTAGGACTCATGAGGGGATTTAAAACATTTTTCAACCCTCAAGACACATTTCATGATGACTTTTACAATTTACATCTTAAGGGGGAAAAACCCCTTTAACATAGACCCTCACAAATCACCCAGTTTCTGCGACACAACTATAATCTAGCAGATTAACACACTAGGATTCTCCTAAAGTTCTAATGACAAAATCCATCCCGGCTTTGGGGTCAGGTTTGAAGGAAAACTCTGCCGATCATGGATCGGTGAGACGAAAAACCTTCCGGGACGTAGATTACCACTAGAAGGTTAGGTCCACCTAGGCAATTTACATAGACGACTCATATCTACTAAGATTATTTACAATTCATACATGCAGACTGGGTTTACAATCAAAATGATCAAGCTATTGATGACTGCAGGATGGCACGGACATGTCGATCAGGTGCTGCCCCTTTTTGCCAAGAAAAGGGGGGGGTACTGCATGGGTAGTTGACCGGTAGTGGTCAACAGAGCTAACTGTGAAAATTGAAATAAATTGCTCTAAGCATAGAACATACCTAAAATTAACAAAGTTAAAGGGAGGGAATGTTCTTTGGACATGTAACTTTTTCCATAGTAAATTCAAGGGCACCGACTTTTGAGTTAAGGGCAATTTGTGGGGCACATATTGTGGAAATGAAGTATGTTAGTACAATTGCACATATATGGTTCTAGTATCTGCCCTAATTTCTATTTTCCAATGGCATTCCCACCTGTTATCACTCAGATTTTCCCTAGAGAAAAGGTCCCAACCTCACCAAGGTGAGAACCTAAGGATACTAACAGGCAAGCCACCCACTGTCACCTCGATGATCTTGCCTGTCCTAGCCTAAGGAGGCTTTCCCTACATTTGATTTTAGTTCTAAGTTTGTCATTGGATACGAGTGATAGTATGACTTAGATTAGATGTTGATGCTACCTTGAAGTTGTGATATACCATATGATGATAACTTGTTTATTGATTCTTTCAACAACCACTCACATTGAGCCATCCATGTGTCCACCAAACATCAACAACGGACTAGGAGGCCTAATGCTCTCCTGGTTAGGTGAACACTGAAAACACTTTTGGAGTAACTGCAAAAGCTCACACTTAGTGGATCTGAAGCAGCTACCATCTTTTGGTGTACATAAATGAACAAGGAAAACAAAAGGCATGTCAGATCATTTTAAGCACTGATAAAGATAGAAAGCAACGTGAATTGGCACTGTAACCAGATTGTTATGCCCAAGATCAAAAGAAGTGTACACTGTAAACATCCCCAGCAAGATGGGATCTTTGTAAAACTAAGAAATCTAAACAAATAGGGAAAAAACTACAAAGAATCCAAATGCATATAGAGTAATACAAACTAGTCCAGAAAAAGGAATATGGTACCTAGCAGAAAATGATTATCTGAAAAACCTAGGAATTGCTAAAATGTTGTGCTATTTGGCTGAAATTGCTTGTGTATTTCGATATATATTATTAAAAGTAAGAGAAACTAGTGAAATATTCTAGTCTTAAGGTAAAAGTGGAGGACATTACTTTCAACAAACGTGGGAAAAAGAATAAAGTCAGTAGAAGAAAAGGCTGCAAAATAGGTCAATCTCCCATAGAAAAATTAAAAACCTAACCCTCCATCTAATCAACTTTATATGTAAGAAACCATGCCCAAGTATTCCAAATGATTTTCAATTTTTCTTCATGAACAAATACAATAACAATAAATTTTCTTGCACTGCCTGACCTTAAGGCCTTCATAAAGAGCCCGTGACCGGCAGGACCGGAGACATGCATGGTCGTATTCGGATCGTACAAACTCACGAAGTTGTTGGAATTTTTTTTTACGACACCATTGCCGCCATGACCAAGCAAATGGATATGCAAATAATGAAAGAATGCTATACACAGATCCTTCCCACCACTGATAAGCAGCCAAAAAGTTAATCTCATCAACGAATTTGTTAAAAGCGTCTGCGTACCTGCAGGATGTCAAAAGAAAGGACATACACATATCAACCAACCCCTTTGCTAGTTCAAAATCTTGTATATGCTTTATATACTATATCCACCTACTTTCATCAGTCGAGTAATCTGTGGTTTTTTAAATTTTGACACCTACCCTCCTTAGCTACAAGCATCAATAAATTCAACAAATATACACACTAAGCATAGAAAGAACCACAACACTTACACAAGCTCAGTAATTTCATCTGGTGGTGAGTGAGGCAAGTGCCATGGTTGATTGAAAGTATTGGAACCCATAAAATACAACCTGTGCACATGACTCTGAGATTCCTCAGTTCTGTTTGTTTCCAGAACCTGAGTTTGTGATAACAAAAACAGGAAACATATTGTCACTGCTATATCCTAGAAGGCAATAGAAAGCAATAAAATCACAAAGCTTCAGAATTAAGGAATTCAGCACACTGAAAAACAGAGTATAGATCTTGGGAAGATGGCAATACTGGAATGCATACCTCATTCAGAGACTCCAGGAAGGGAAAAGAATGATCAATTTGTGATTCATGTGGCGTTGGTGTAGGGCCAGAAAATTCATCTGTTCCAACAAACTTCATACGAGCAACACTCAAGACAAGTGCCAGAAGCACCAAAAGGCCAGAAAGCAAAAGACCAAAAAGCCATGGACCACCTAATGCGTATATTAAGTCTTCAAGTGGTGTATAACAATGTGGCATGTGATACTTGTCAGAGATACATTCATATGGACAGGAAGGTTCAGTTACACCACCTGTCACAGAAACTTTCGTTAGAACACATTAGACTCCAGCAAAATAAAGATTAGCCAAACAGTTTCTCCTAGTATAACTTCCAATCTAGATAATAAGTCATTATGTCAGCAGAGATCTAAACGTGCATCTTGAATTTAGAAACTGCTAATGCAGTCTTTTAACATGAAACAAATGAAGACAAGCCTAAATGGCAAAGCATCAACTACTAGCAAATTAAAAAAAGGAGTGTGACAAATGAGACCAGAGGAATTTTGGAACACCCTCTTACAGACACATATTATAGGTATTCCCAGAATGATATGAAAACAAATGAATCTTTAAATATGTAATGAAAGTTAAGATAAGGGTAGCAGATTAGGAACCTCGAACAAATGTATAAGCCGCACGATGAGGGAGTTCCTCAGGCGGGCAAGGAATGCACAACGCCTTACTAGATCCATATACATCCTTGTAAGTACCAATAGGGCATTCCTGCACAAGGAACAATACAACATATGTGAATTATTCAAGGAACATTCATGCAACTACATAACTACAATAAGAAGGTGACTGTGACTTGTATTGCGTAAGTAGAAAATAAAAGAAACATTTTGCTTCATATATAGATAGTTGATCTTGTCCTTTTCTTTCCATCGGAATTGTGATTGTAAATGCCAACAGGGAAGGGACCTCTCCATTACAAGGGAAGCCTATCATGTAAGAGAAACATAGTAATCATCTCAAAGAAAAATAAGTTTGGATGTTTCTACGAGAACCACTAATGTTACAAAGAAAGGATAAGCAAGTTATGTTAACAAGTTTTCCTTGTAAACACTCTAATCCTAGGCCAACCATCCCATTCAAGAACAGTTTCTTATTCTCTATCACCAGCTCAACAGAACTCTGGATGATGCTTTAAAAACAAAGCAAATTAATGAAGTGGTCGCTTTTGTTAAGAAAGGTAGCCAAACAGGACAATGATGATACCAAAAGAATGGAGCCACTTGTAAGAATAATTGGCAATAAACAGAACAAGGTGGTCTGAAAAGCACATCTATATCAGAGACGAGGATGTGTAAAAACTAGATGTGGCTCATTACACAGACCATTGGATGGCCATCAAAGGCTTTAAAGACAATTGATATAACTGCAAATGGAAGTAAACAAAACAAAACACACAATGTAACTCTTCTACTGTATAGAGGTCATCCTACATTCTATGCTGTGTACACTTAGGTGAACGCTGCAATAGTGAGGGAAATAAAAAGAATATTATAGCATTTTGTAAGAAGAATTTTGTTAAAACTCTGGCAACCCTGAAAAATTGCGGTGGTACATACACAAAAGATGTGTTGACAATATTTATGATGCTTATTTAGCTACCTATGTTAACACAACAAAATTTGTTGAAGGGAATGATAACAACTAGCATACATGCCTGTGAAAATAAGGCACACAACCAGTGATGATATGGAAACCAAGCTCAACGAAAAGAGAAGGCGACGTTATTATTGCATGATTAGGGGAAGACAATCACGGCTTTGTCTCCATTCTCAATGCAAAAAAAAAATTACACTTATGAAAACCTGACACCCTAAAGACATTCTTGCACTCAATGCACTCCTTTAGAAGGCCTGAGAAACAGAGTGATAGTGTCATAAGAAGAGCAGAGGAAGTCTGATAATTGCTAACCTCTACAGGGTACATTTTACACACTAAAATTCAGGCCATAACTTTATAACATCATGATTGCAATGTCAGAGAAAATCCAGACTTCCATAACGACTTTTAGGTGCAAACCAAACCTTATTAAGTGCTCTTGAGCACCCTCCCCCTAATAAAAAAGATTCCAATAAATGTTGTACAATAAAAGAGACATCTTTTAATGATTGCTTAACATTAAATTAGAACTCTGAATCACTTCCTTGTAAGAAAACAGTACAGGCTGGTATATCTGCAGCCTGGGCATATGATATGTTCTACAGACCTTTCAACAATCGCAGGGTAAGGCGAGTATGCAAAACAAGAACATAAACAATATTTCTGGTCATGTGAAAGTTTGAAACACAGATCAGGCCTTTAAGTCAATTTGTTAAACATAAAATTGTAGATCAAAGTTTCAAACCCTCATTGTAAACCTCAAATGATGACCCATGACCTACGAAAAATAATCGAGGCTGAGGAACAACTACCGAGATTGATAAAGCACAAATGATGAAATCAGTTCAACAGGTAGATATGGCCTTTAATCACAATGTCCTGATATCATACTTCTGGAGACGTAAGAAGAGCCAAACTGAATTTTTGAATGAAGTTAGAGAACCCCAAAGCTTGCTTTAAGAATAAAACATTGCACTGTCAACTCTAAATGATGAAATGTAATGACTATAACAGTTCAGTACCATTGTAAATTGGACAAACCCATCAGTCCAAAGAAAAAAAATATTAATAAATGTTTGACTGATATAACATATGAATTATAGGTAGCAGGAAGCAGCAGTTTGTGTCACCTAGCGCAACAGAGGCAGGGTACATGGCAATGAGTCTGGCTATTTGTGAAGCCATATGGCTTCGCAAGATGCTCACAGGGCTATTTGGTCTTGAGATGTGGCCAATGGTGATACATTGTGATAATCAATATTAGATTAAGCTCTCTGAAAAACCTGTTTTTCATGACAGGTCCAAGCATATCGAGATCAGATATCACTTCATCAGAGATAGGGTCCAGAGAGGTGTTGTGATATTGTAGTACATTTCCACAGAGGAGCAGGTGGCAGATATTCTCACTAAGCTCTAGTGAAAGAAAAGTTTGTTTTACAGGGACAATCGGGGGTAGTAGAGAATCCCTTCCTTGCTAGGAGGGAGTGTTGAAGCTTGCGGTAGCTTCGAAAGGTATTCTACATGAGCTTGGTGTCTTAGCATGTAGAAGATGTTTAATTGCCTCTTAAGGTGCTTGCTTGGTGGAGTGAGTGATTTATGAATTCTTTCCTATGTCTAACTTGTTGAAGTTTCTAAGTCTAACCTGTTAGAAACCCTTCATGTACTTTCTGATTTATTCCTACCTACTTATTTGGTTAATTTAACAAGTTATTTACCATGTAAATACTGGAAATAAATACAAGTACATGCTCAACACATTACAAATCATCAACTGAAGGAAACAGAAACAAGCACACAAGTGACACAGTAGTACCTCTCTACTCGGAAGCAAATATTCTAGCTGAAACCCCGGATAAAGCTCCACAACTCCAATCTGCCCCACAAAACCTCAGCGTCAGCCTCCAGGGACTGCGTCAGCTCTCTCTGGCCTAGCGTTAGCTTAGCGTCACTCTGGTTTAGCCTGCGTCAATCCTTTGGCCCTCTGCGTCACTCATGCTAGCCCTCTTAGGCATTGTGCAACTCCTGGCTGCCTCTTCATGAGCCCTGGTTGGCTTTGCGTGAACCCTTGGCTGGTTCTGCGTCCCTCTCTCCGGCTACTGCGTTGATCCTCTCAATGCGATCTCTGCTCCTCTGCTTCTATATTCACTGCCCCTTAGCTGCAATTCTGATCACTCCCTCAACTTTCTCAGCAAACCCAGCCCCAAAAAGTCAAAATCTTGATCTCTTGGCATGTTCTCCAAGTGACCCTCAAGCCTCCTCTTATACTTTTCTAGCTGACAATTCAACGACCGAGATTAAGTCCTTAATCAACTAGTAAGATTAGATCTGGCTTGATCCATGACTTATGGACCCTTCTAACACAGTTTTATATTAATTAACATTAATATTTTATTTTCCCTAAGTTTAGACTTAGGGACTCCATTAAAAATATTAATTATTTTTATATCTCCCAAACTGTTTAGAATCTGGCCAAACCCTTTCTGGGTATTGGAGATCTCATGTGCCTTAGTCTCTCCACCAATTTTCGTGGCTAGACACATCCAATGCTATGCCAAATCAACACTCCCTCCTAGCGAGGACTGTGCTCTAGCAATACTCCTTACTGAGTATCACCCTGATCATCCGACATCGATCCCTGTGTTGATGTTAGGCCTATTGCCCATCATCTGCACTGCTGCATCCTGTACTGCTACCCATGGCCTTGCCACTGCCATTGTTGCATCCATACTGCAACTCCCTCTCATCCTGTTGCATCATGCTGCCCATAGCACTGTCACTGCTAACTGCAGCACTGCAACCCAGTTACTGAGAAGTAAGTAACTGATCTCCCAACTCTGACATCTTTGTCAGGCTAGAGACACACTCGATGCTGAAACTCCCTCTGTCGCTGACAAGTGCTCCCTCTCTGGCCTTTGCGCTGCTACAACAACTCCATGCATCTCGCATCATTGCACATCTCTCTGTGCCATCTTTCACTGGTGCAACACTCTCGTGCTTATCGAACTGCTGCCTCACCCTGTTTTGGGAATCCTGCACTGTCGCTCCATCTGCATCCGTCTCTACTGACATTCGCCAGTACTGCTACTCCTCTTTGGGGCTCCCGTAGCAAGGTCTAATCCAAGAGACTGGGTACCTCGAGGATCCTGCCCCTCATCGCCTATGGTCCGTTTGACTACAGCTTGATGTCTCCCCACTTCCGCTCAATTGGTGTGTGTGCACTCATGGCACAGTCATCGTCTGTCTCCACTTCCTTCTCTGCCCTTGCTGGCGCAGCCTTGATCTCAGAGGCCTCTCCCTTGCTCTTTTTCCTTGGACACTGCGTTGCATAATGACCCAACTCCCCACAGTGGAAGTATTTGACCTTGGAGGGGTCCTTCTTCTTCCATTTCTCTTGCTTTCCCTCAGATGCTAGGGCAGCATCCACCTCCTCCTTCTTGATTCTGATCCCCTTGTCGCTGCTTCTCGCCTTGCTCAGCCTTCTGATCTCTTCTTGGCGAAGAGCAGCCCACATTTCCTCCCAATCTAGAAGGGTCTCCCTGCCCAATATGCTCTGGAAAAACACCTCCCAGTCTTCTGAGACTGTGTTCAGGGTTGTTCTCACCATCAATTCTTGATTCAGCGTGGCCCATATGGAAGTCATCTGATCTTGAATCTCCTTCAATTGACAGCGGAAGGGGTCGATCTGTTCTTCCTTCTGCATCTGGTATGATCGCAGCTGATTTTCTAGTAACATCCTTCTCTGCACAGAAGTATGTTGGTACAATTTCTTTAGGGCCTCCAACATCTCATTTGCGGTGTCCTTTTTGGCAATTTGTGGTACTACATGGTCCTTGACCTCATCAAGAATGATGCTCTTGGCCCTCGCCATTGCCTCCTCGTACTTGTCATTATCAGCTGGGTCAACTAGGATAGCTATCGTCCTCAAGGCGAAGTGCTTGACAGGATTCTTGTTTAGAACGGATAGGATTATGACCTTCCAGACTACGAAGTCTGAGGCTCCGTCTAGTTTGTCCTGGTCTCTTACCCCGTTCACTGCCATCTCACTGCTCCTCTACTTCCCTCCTAGAAGTTCTTGGTGTGACTCCCTCTGAGCCTCGATTTCCCTCCTGGAAACCCTTCTACCAATGTCAAGATGCCCCCACTCTGATCATTAGTGCAGCTACACCACTGATCCGGATTTCGCGGCTAGAAATCGTCGGTAGCAACTCCCTCCTCCTTGGCCTTGCCCTATTAGATATTGTTCTAACTACAGTACCCCACCAGCTCCACTCTGCAACTTACCCACAGCCTCCTAAACCCCAACAAACTAAAGGTTTAGATCTCCTAGGCTCTACGCAATCTTAGCACCGGCAAATCAGCTTCCTCAAACAACTACATCAGCCCTCCTGGCCTCTACGTGGCTCTATGTGAGCCTGTCTTTGCCTCCCTCAGCCTTTGCGCTGCCTCTTCTTGGCTCGAACTTGATGATGCAGGCAGTGCGTCACCCCTTCCTTGCTACTTCTCTGCTAGGAACAGCGTCTGTCACTTGGGACAATTGTTTTCTACTGTTGCTGCTTTGCTCGGCTGATGTCCTCAGCTCTCTTGTGATCTGCAACCACCCTCTGATACCATGTTGAAGTTTCTAAGTCTAACCCGTTAGAAACCCTTCATGTAATTTCTAATTTATTCCTACCTACTTGTTCTGTTAATTTAACAAGTTATTTACCATGTAAATACTAGAAATAAATACAAGTGCATGCTCAGCACATTACAGATCATCAATTGAAGGAAACAAAAACAAGCACACAAGTGACAGCGTTGTTTTTGGACTAATGTCCCCGGAAAAACCCAATGTGAGAAATACAATTTGGGTGCCAAATCCGGCTCACCCAACAGAGAAAAATCTCAGCAGTAGTACCTCTCTACTTGGAAGCAGATATTCCGGCTGAAACCCTAGATAAACACTCCGGCAGCTCCACAGCTCCAATCTTCCCCACGAAACCCTAGTGTCAGCCTCTAGGGACTGCGCCAACTCTCTCTGGCCCAACGTCACTCTGGCCCAGCCTTGGCCCAGCGTCACTCTGGCTTGGCCTACATTAGCCTCTAGAGGCACTGCGTTAGTCCTCTGGCCCTCTGCGTCACTCACATTGGCCCTCTGAGGCACTACGCAGCTCTTGGCTGCCTCTACGTGAACCCTTGGTTGGTTTTGTGTCCCTCTCTCCGACTACTGCACTGATCCTCCCGGTGCTTTCTCTGCCTCTCTGCTTCTGTATTCACTGCCCCTCAGCAACAACTCTTATCACTCTCTCAACTTTCTCAGCAAACCCAGCACCAAAAAGTCGAAATCTTGATCTCTTGGTGTGTTCTCCAAGTGACCCTCAAGCCGCCTCTTATACTTTTCTCGTTGACAATTCAACGGCCGAGATTAAGTCCCTAATCAACGACTAAGATTAGATCTGGCTTAATCCATGTCTTTTGGACCCTTCTAACACAGTTTTATATTAATTCCCATTAATATTTTATTTTCCCTAAGTTTAGACTTAGGGACTCCATTAAAAATATTAATTATTTTAATATCTCCCACACTGTTTACAATCTGCCCAAACCCTTTCTGGGTATTGGAGATCTCATGTGCCTTAGCGTTTCCACCAATTTTTGTCGCCAGAGCACATCCGATGCTAACCCAAATCAACATTACTTAGGAAAAATACAATAGTTAAAGTCAATTAATTATTATGGACTATTAAGCCAAAGTACTAAGGATAAGTAATAAAATTATTTAAGTAATCTCAAATGAGGTGAGATCTAATCTCAACCACCAATCACTTAGGAGATTAGAATTAAGGATTTGGCTTAATGAAGATTATAAAGAGAATCCTAAGGGAGAGATGTACACAGAAGACAAGAGGTGACCATTGCATTTTAATTTTTGAGAAAGTGATTTTCCCAAAGAGGGAGAGAATGATTTTCTCTAGAGTGAGTGGCTCATCTAGACTGAGCTCATCTAGACTGAGGAGAAAGAAGAGGAGTGTAGGGTGATTCGGGAGTATTTCCAAGAGTCCGAGATTTGGCGATCGAGGGAGGCCGAATTGCTGAAGCGTGAAGGAGGCTGCGAATTGGAGAGGTCGATTTATCTAGGGCCAAGTCATTGGGGAGAGGTGGGCCGAATTTCTTCAGGGGCTGATCTCCAGAGGGCCAAAATCCCGAGGGCCGAATTATTCCTAGTCGGGCCGAGTTATAGACTCCAATCATTTCATTTTTCTGTGTATTTTCTATGTGGGTCGAAACCCAAATTTTCATAAAATTATTGAATGAAAGAGAATTGTTATGCGTGTACATTTGTTGTTGTGATGTGATTGATCTCTTTCTTTTATTTTTCCACTGCATATTAATTTCTGGAAGTTAAAAATACCAATGATTTCATTTTTCAGCTATACAGAAATTATTTGGGTAATAAAATAAATTTATGGGAATAAATAATGGTTGAGACAAAATAAATCTGGGCTGGTATTAGAAATTTAACATATTGAATGGTTTTTAACTTATGTGTACTTGGTTATCTAATCCCTACAATCTCCTGGGAAAGTCTTTTTTGTGGCAATTACGTCTGACCACAGAACAGCAGGGGAGTAGTTACTAAGGTGACAGTGGTGACTAATCCCATTGTTTCTCTCAATTTAGATTGTTTAATGAGGCTTTGTACTACAGTGCTGGATTTTGTAGTAACAGTGTCGAGACTACAGCAGTGAAAGCCCCTCCTCCTACCCCTTCTCCTTCAGCTCAACTTCAAGTATAGAAGACTCTTCAAGAACACTTAAACATGATGCCTTTTCTTCTTCTCTCAAACTTTAGTCCCTGCTTAACTTGCTTGCCTGTTTGACTTGGGGAAGGTCGACCACCCACGTGTTTCTCCTAGTAAACCAGTCCACTAATGTGGAAGGGCTTTTCCCCTTGGTGTAGATTTCTTCCTGTAGCAGGTCCAGAGAGGACGATAACTATGAAGGTGACAATTGGATAGATAGTAACTATAACATCATACCCAAGTTTTTATTATGATTCTTAAGTGCCATGGGCTTAAGCTTTTATTATGATTCTCTCCCTTTTGTGTGCCCCTTCAGGGAGTTAATGATATTTTGATTATGCCTTTGGTACTGCACAAGATATTAAATTTTCTATGCTTTGATGAGGATATATATATATATATATATATATATATATAGTGGTGGATGTGGTTATTTGCAACCACAATTTCATAAAATGCTATATGTACATGTTACAAATTTCAGAATAATATGAGGATTTGGCCCCTTGTCTGACAAACAAGGGGATCTCATACATCAACTTGGTGTCTAGCTAGGCTGTGACCTTATTACTAATATAATTACAACAACAACAACAAAAATTGCAAAATCAGTGAACCTATACAATGACACATTATTGCTATTAGAAATAAAGAAAACATACACTCAAGAAATACACGTCATATTTATAATTTATAAATAAAGAAGATGCTTACCTCACAGAAAACTCCAAAAAGCCCTTTAGGACATTCTTTTCCTGTCAGAGTACCATCCTTACCATCATAACCATCATCACTTCCAGTTCCTCCCCTGCCAATGCATTCATTCAGATAAAGAGTTACGCGGAAGCAGTTGTGCAAAAGACATTATTGGGGTGACACTCAGCATAATAAGACAACCAAGGCAGGTGAAGCAGAAACACTGGAAAAATTTTCAAAACTAAATATAGCAAATGGCTAACACTGGAGGCCAAACACAGACATACATGTAACATTATATGCAAGGAAACATCGTACCAAAGCTATCAATGAAATGAAAGAAATATTTTAAGATTGGGAAACTTGAGAATTCTTCGATAGCAGAGTAGGTAAATTATGCACAGTTCAAGACCAAGCACACATATCCTTGACTGAGCTAAGCAAGACATCCATACATAATTGAGGTGACACTCAGCACAATAAGACAACAAAAAAATAGGGAGAACAAACACTAGAATCTAGAAGAACTTTCAAATAAATGTACCAAATGGTTAACATTGGAGGCAGACTTAGAACTAAATCCTGTAAACTGGGACACAAGATTGGAAAGAGGAAACTATACAAGGTCAAAAAACAGAAATTACAGGAATTTACAGACAGGAAATAAAGATATATTTTTCCAAGGAAAACCTCACCAGATCCCCCCTCTTATGCAGAATATCCAGATGGAAGGAAGCTCAACTACTAGCCACAATAGCAGCCCCACAGAAGGAATCAGCCAGACTAGAGACAGAATCCTCACAGCAAAATCTACCTCAGAACAGTTTGTTCAAACAATTAAGCTAACACACCAGACTAATACACACACACACAGTCTTCCTATTGTTGACATTAGTTATAACTTATAAGTACTCTGCCAACTCAGCAGAAATTGTCACTTGCTCCTTCACCCTTCCTCAACATAAGAAACAGACAAGAACAGTCATTGGTGTCAATTAGGCTGCTCACAAATCTATATATATATATATATATATATAGGTTTCAGTCCAGACTTGAGGGACTCTAACTCTTATACTGAATTTTTCAGATGATGCTCTATGCAAGCACCTGCTAATTCAGAAAGAACAATAAATATTTTTAAGAGGCCGTAAGGCATACTTCAAGCCATTAATTAAGCTACCTTGTCCTGCTCTTAAGCTAGCTGACCTGAAGAGACCTTGGTGGAAAGGTCACTATCATCAAAACATCTCTAGCAACTGAAAATTTTACTTCTTTTCTATTAATCCTTCGACTTAAGATCACTCCTCCTAAAGCATAAATACTGCAGTAACAGCTAAAGCTACACTGAGTGAAGTTGCCTCAAAATGAATTACGCAAAAGAACTTCAAATTCCATCTTTGATGCAGACAAATCTAACCCAATACAGATCAATCACATATAGTGATATATAGATGAAATTGAAACAATACAAGGAACCTAAGTCACATGACACGAGGACACGAGACACAGAGGACACGTAAATAGGAGTATTCAATACGAAATGCAGCGACCTAGAAACAGGACACGAGGGACACGTTTTATATATATTTATTAAAATATATATATATATATATATAGTTTTTGATCCATATTAAATTGCAGGCTGCAACTTATCTAATCAAATTAAAATATAATTACTTCAAAGTTCATAGTTCATTTAAAAAAAATAAATAGAATCAGAAATTAAAAATTAGAATGTGATATGCTTGGTCATGATTCTTGAATTTAGAAATTAGAATGTGATATGCTTGGTCTTGATTCAGATCCAACTGTGTTTTTGGGGGTCAATAATGAAACAAAGATTATAAATTTATAGATATGTACTTTGATATTAAACTGTTAAACAGTAGGTACACTGCATGCTAGCTCTTTTGATATAATCGTAACCAGAACAAATTTGATTTCAAAAACCAAAGAAAATTAATAGCTCGAATGAAAACCTAGTGGGTTGAAAATCGTATACCAGCCCCGGAATTCAACAGTGTAAGCTGCACACGGAATGGTATTAAGACACCATAATAGTTAAGGTATTTTAAATAGAGAGAGAAATAGTGTAGTAATCAGGCAGGTGATACGTAGCCATACAGTATGCAATCTCGGATGTTTCCTTTTATGTTTACATAATTTCTGAGGACACCTTCTCGGGCAAAGCCTGCCTTGTGGAGAACCCTTTGGGAAGCCACATTTTCTGGCAGAACCAGATATACAGTTTCCCTCAACTATATATATATTGTTTAACTAGAACTGGTTTGCTAGATATGAAAGAAGAGGGAAAATCCTGGGTGTAGAGAACGGTGACAATGGACATCTTATTTTATTATAGCCTCAGGCCCTCAGCTAGTCATTGTTACGAATCAAACGCATTTTTAACGGGCTTGCCGCTTAAGTTTTAACTGCGTCTATGCCATATGGTCTACGACTTACCTGAACCTCACACACGCTGCCAAGTTGCCAAACTTTCCAGCGACCAAACAGCTCCAAGGAGATGACTTGGCTCCACACGGCGATTATACAGCGACGGAGAGCAACGGCATCGGAGGAAAATAGCAAAAGAACCCCGAAAAAATAATTATGTGGGCTTTAAAGCTATTGATTTCGTGGGGTACATATTCAACTGGAGAAAAAACGTTAGGGCAACGTTTTTTAGACTCAGAAAACTCGTTTTCCATTACTAGGACACGAAGAAAACGACAAAGTACGTTTTATGTTTTCTAGGACACGTTCAAAAACGTTTTCAGCACGTTTTAGGGTGTTTTTCATGTCTGGCACATTAAATATGGGACACGAGACTTTGGATGACGTGTCCTGTGACTTAGCAAGGAACATGCATGGTATTGTCTTTTCCATTTGGCATATACCCATCGTTGAAAAAGCTTTATCATAAAGAGACATACAGTAGCTAGCAAAATATATAATAAAAAACACCCATCCTCGGAAACCCACCATAATATCACAGTAAGGTATCTAACAAAAATCTTGGTGACATTTAACAATGACAAGAATTCCGCAAATATACATAACAGCAGAGTTAAAGTTCACAGGATAGCTGCATGTGTACATCTATCCCATGAAACATAGATTTATAACTTTATAGTCTTGGTTACCAAGCATCATCATTTATTCATTTCATCAAGACCGAAATGAGAAATTCTTGCACAATCTATAAGAAAATATGAAGCATCTTCAAAATCCAGTAGCACTATATCAACTCTGTTTGAGTTTCAACAGCCAGGGACCTGATTTTTTTAAGAAATATTCTCTAAATGTTTTGAAACATATTAGATAAATGAAAATCCAGAAAAAGTGACAAGAAAGGTTGGAGTTGCACCTTGTCAGTATTGTTCCATTTACCGCAGCCATGGGAACATACTCATCTCCTGTAGCTATGTTAAACCAATCAAAATGAACTCTTCCACCACCCCCGCCACCACCACCAGGCTGACCACCATGTCCTCCCGAACTAGAAAGCAGTGAATTGTTACCTAATGTAAGTGTTTGTAAGAAGAAAAGAAGGCTTCCACCAGAACCACCACCAGAACCACCCATTACATCAACATTCTGGCTTTCCATGATGGATTTAGAGCTCTCTCCATCTGCTCTCATGGATCCAAATATCTCCAATCTTGATAAAGGATGCTCCATGGAACCCATCACTGTCAAAGAGCACATGTTTTGTGAAGAAACATTAGCTACAGTACATATCCTACATCAAGTACGAGTTAAGGAAATAAAATCTTTCACAGATAACAGTGCTTGAGCATAATTTGAAGAAAGATGTACATTCCAAAGATAAACTGACAATAGCCTTTTATAGAACGTACCAATTAAATAAAAGATCACTTACAAAATAAAAGCTAACTATAAATATACTATCATCGTAAAGATCTGCCACTGATGGTTAGTTAATCTGAAATCCAGAAAAATTATAAACTTTTGAAAGATAAACTTCATATTTGAGTAGGAATCTTGTCTTTCATGCCTCAGTCATAGATTGTGGGTGCAACCCTCCCCCTAACTGGTCTAGCCCGAACACTCTTACAAAGGTGCTTGTTCAAGCTGTGGTAAGAGGGACCCACATCTACTCTGAAGGCCCTTCTTTAAAGCCACAGACAGGATTTTATTTCTTCTGAAAAGGAAAAAAACAAAATGTGTCCACAAGATGGATCAAACGCTAGAACTCTCTTAAGAGACTCAAGTTATCGAGGACTTCTTAACATCTTCATGACTGTGCCATACAGGAAAGTTCGATACACTTTTCCTAATTTAAATCTTCTTAAGGATTTAGGTGATACACTTTGCTAAATTTACATCTTCTTAAGCCTAAGGTGGCCAGGAATGGGAAGACTAAAAAGAATGTAATAGACGAAGCTCTGTCATAGAGGATATTTCATTGTTTCCTTCCCAAACTTAATTGTCAGGCTGAATGTCATTCAAAGTTGCATGTGATCCATGTAACAATGGCTTGTATTTGAATTCCTGCCATTGGACTTCTGTCCCACTAAAGATGTTTAAAAGCAAGCCCTAGTGTGGGTCAGGCTTCCTCCTTCCAAGGCATTCTACATGAAAAGTGAGAACTTTGGAAAAGTAGCTCTCTCAAATTCACAATCTTTACATTACGTAATAACATATATTTATGGTACAAAAATGTGGCAAATTTTGAGATAAAATATGAAAATAAATCTTCAGCTTTTTACAAATCTTTCCCGCGACAAACTTAAAATAATATATCTGACATGAGCATGACTCAAAATAACTTGGTGTTTGAAAAGTTGCTAGGAATAGATAAATAATATTTTTATAACTCAGTATTTTCCCCTGTTTAGATAAGATAATTTCATTCATGTCAACAAGTGACCTAAGTAGCTCAATGGGACTAGAGAGTACAAGCCATAATAGAGATGTGGGAGTGCCAAGGCTACCCCTAATTGATAAAAGAAATCCATATAACAGTAGTGAGTACAAAGGGATAAACCTATAAAAAGCCTAAAGATGAGTACATCATTATGCAAAAAGAAACGGATAAAAGACAGGGCACTACTTTGCACCAGTTGTAGATGTAGAGATGCAAGTGGAGCTATATCTGTCATCATCAATCACTGCGAAAGTACCAATACAAAGCTTGATATTCTCTTGGAAATGCTCAGTACTAAGAGGACCTGTCTGGGTAATTTTGGGAGAATCCTAGGTACAATCTGTTGAAGCCCTCCAAACATCCATGGCAAAAGAGAAAAATCAAGTAATCAACACCTCACTGCATGATATGTGTTGGTGAATGTTCTCACAGATAGACCAATTGGAGCAGCTATGTCACTATTGTTTCATGTAGGTAGGTCACAATTTCTAAGCAGAGCAGGTGGATCTTGATCCATAATAAGATTCACAGATCAAGTAAGATTAACTGGAAAAAAACAAAGTTCAGCCTAGAAGATGTCTATGTAGGAATGCCTGTTGCAGCCAGTCTTGGCACACATTAGAGTGACCAATCATTGCATTGTAGACATGCTTATATTCCAGTCACATGTACTCAATGCTAACCCATGCACATGACCTCAGATGCAGAATCAGAATGGTTCAAAGCAGCACACTGGTAGTCAGCTGGAATGTACATAAATATATACATAAACATCAAATAAATAATAACAATAATAAATAATAAATGAAGTGACACATCCTAACTTCCTAACTAAAGGATGTGACCTATCAATCACGGTGACTAGCCACTGTGTATAAGTATACCATCACGTGGCATTGCATCACACATTCTATCATCTATTTTATTCATTATTCAATTATCAAATACTTGTCCTATATGGATCTCAATCTACTGTCCTTATGTAAGATATTCCTCAGTAAATGAACTAATGTTCATTTTGTTTGGTCTCAGAGCCAAATCCGATTCCAGCCTTTGGCTACAATGTCAGCCAGATGATAGATTTGATCCTGGCCTTTCACCACCCTATCTTTTCAGAGTATAAATCGTCCTTTGGCCATTTAAAATATAGAAATCCTGTAAGAAGAGAATAGCAAAAAAAAATCGGTGCACTGCAAATTTGAAGAAAAAGCACTATAAAAAATTCTTAAGTTCAGACCAAATCTCTACAGGGGTGCAATCTGAAATCAAAGTGGTATATAGAGAATACAGTCTGTCTCCATCCAAATAGTGGGTATCATTGCAAATGATAAAAATCATAGGCAAAGTCACCGAAAGGAAGTCAATAAATCATTGATAGGCACATCAGATGGGAAGGCAGTGGAACCAGCGCTATTTTATTTATGGAAGAACAGTTGAGGAAACACTGCCAGATCTGTCTGGAATCTGCTAATATCTTGACATTAAGTTCACAAAAGAGTGGGTACTCAAAGCCAGTTTAGCAGAAACACGATCTTTCAATTCAATTTTAAAAGATTCGAAATATTGGTTTCAAGGGTATACAAAACAGTGTTAATAACATCGCCGATTTTTCGGTGATGTGCCCAAAAATTGCTAATTTTTTTGGCCAGCTGAATTTTTGTCCCAAAAGAATCGCAATTTTTTCCATAAAATACACATCACAAAGTATGCTAAAAAAATGTGCTTTTTCCGATTTTTCATGTGGTTTACTAAACAATCATGGTCTTGAGTCATAATGCCTTCTCTTTTTTGTCATTTCACTCAACAAGTTGGAGTTGAGACAATTTGGAGTGTAGCTAAGGGTTATTGCTCAGTGTTAGAAGGGATTCCAAGTGTTGGGCAAGTGGATTTTTCCAGGCCCTACTAATGCTATGTAATTAATGGTAATGTTAAATTCTGAAAATGATGAAAATTGCCGTTTCATTTTCATCTTTTTCTCAAATTTACCATTAATTGTTTCAAGATGTTTGAGAATGGTTCCAACCTCATTGGATTTCATATGGAGAAAGTAGAATTTTAAATCCCACTCAAAAATCCAGCAAACTTAACCGCGGCCTCCATGCTTTTTTCAGGGTCACCATATCCCGTGTCAGACACTTGTATTCTTGTGTCCTCTGTGTCTCAAGTCATTGTACCAGGTGACTTAAATTTTAAGGCAATATTGACATAAACAGCATGCTAATTTCCAAATTATTGTGATAATTAGTGAAATTATTGGGGCAAGTTCAAAACCTCAAATTATCATGATATATACTGGCGATAATATCACCATGTCTACGACGCACAAAGATCATCACTAGTTAATTAATCCATAATACTTGTAATATCGTAAAGAAGTCCATATAGGAGTAAATAACATATTGTATATTGTGTGAATGAATAATATGCTTTGAATACAATGTTGAAATTCTAATGTTCTATGCTGAAACAATTACTTATTCCAAAAACTTCTTTCAGCTGCAATATTAGTTAAGCAATCGTAGATAGAACATAAACCAAATGCACAATAAAAGACAGCCAAGAACAGAATGAGACACGGAGAATTTAGATCCAATGACCAGGGAAAAACCCACAAGGGGAAAACCCAACCAGATTCTTTTTCTATTAGATATCAATTGTTGAGCAGAGATATAAACTACAATGAGAGATCAAGAGAATGAGTAAGTTCACCCAAATCTGAACAAGTTGTAGCATGAAGATCACTGGAAGCAGCAGCAGAGGTAAACAATGAATCAACCTTCCTTTCAACTGAAAACACTGAAACATTGAAGCATTGAATCAACCTTGGCTCACCAAGTTCTGCTCTTACTCTCCAAGTCTCTCTCTCTCTCTCACAATCTTCTTCAAGTCTCTCCAACTCTCTCTCTCAAGTTCAAATTCTTCTTTCACAATGCACAAGTAGTAGTAGTTAGGTGAGAAGACATGAGACACATATATAGGAGGAGCAACGAATTCTTGTCATAAAGGAGGAGCAATACGCATGCCTTGAGGAAGAGTAACATATGCCATTTAGGGGAGTGTAACTCATGCCATTAAGGAGAGAAACGCATGCCTTAGTAACTTATGCCATTAAGAGAGGTACGCATGCCTTAGTTAAGGAGAGTGTAACATATGCATTAAAGAGAGCATAAGAGGAATCTTTTATGACATGCCTTTAATGAGTGTAAGAGGAATATGCCATGTCTTTGATGAGTGCATAAGAGAGTGTAAATGTATCATTAAAAGAGAGAGAGTTATGTAGTGCCATGTGAGTCATCAAGGAGAAAGGTGCGAAGTGATTGAGATGATGAAGGTAAAGTGACTTGTAATTCCTTTTAAAAATAATATCATAGTATCATAAAGGATAATAATAATAATATTAATAATATCGATGATTAGGTCGAGATTGAACTAGTAGGATTATTTATGATAAGTTAAGTGATTTTATTTCAACTATACTTGATTACCAATAAATGCAATGTGAATTACTATTTTTGGAAAGTCGTACTTGAGATGCTAGACATGATTGTCTATTTTCAGAAAATCACTCCAAAATTGTCATAAATGAGATTTTATTTAAGGAAATTCATCCCTGAGCTACCAATTTTAAGCACTACCTCTCAGCTAGGGAGGAATTTCTTTCTTCAACAAAGATCTCTGCTTCCTTTGCTCATCTCTATTCATCTCTGCACTAGAACAATGATGTCTCAATCTAATGAAGAAGAATCATCATAGGGGAGATTCGTGTATCACCCTATATCCACTTATCTTCCCACCTTGACACAGACTTGGGTGGATTACCACTTGTCAACACATGACAAACATCAGGCACAACAAACTTTACCATAAGAATCAAGTGGTAGAACACCTGCATCCATAGACTTTAAGGGGATTACCACTTGTCAACACGTGACAAGGATCGCGCACAACCAATCCTCATCTCTGCTTGGGGGGATTACCACTTGTCAACATATGAAAAGGATCGCACACAACCAAGCTTTACCACACCCATTGGCCAGATGGGTGGCAATCCTAAGAAGCCCAACTTGTGGGTAGGATGCATAATGGGGTATACTCTTGGCAAGTCCTAGAATTTATGGTAGGGGTGATTAACACTTGTCAACACATGACAAGGATCGCGCACAACCTACAGTCAAGAGTTCACTCAACCCCAGGAGCTCTCCTAGCTCCATTCCCAACTTGTGAACTCAAACAAGAGGGAAGAGCATAGCTCAGTGTTCTTGATCTTCCATGACTGCCCCCACTAGGAAGGGTCACATCCGTCAGTCCAAGTTGCTCTCTGAATATCAAGAACTTCCCTTTCGATAAAGGCTTGGCAAGTATGTCAGCTATCTTATCATCAGTTGAAATATGATGGAGTCTCACTGCGCCTCTGTGCACCATATCCCGGATATATATAATCTCAATGTGCTTGGACTTGTCATGGAACACGAGATTTTCTGCAAGTCGAATCCCATTCTTGTTGTCACAGTAAATTACTATTGTATCTAGCACATGCTCAAACAACTCTCCAAAGAGCTTCCTCAGCCATACTGCCTCATAGCTAGCCATGCTAACAGCAATTTACTCGGCTTCAATCGTGCTAACGACTACAGACTTATGTTTTCTGCTCATCCAAGATATCCTGGCAGATCCCAAGCTAAAGCAATATCCAGATGTGCTCTTTTTGTCAACAAAGTTACCAGCCCAATTAGCGTCAGAGTACCCATGTAGTCTCACATATCTGGCAACATATCTCAATCCAAGATTCATGGTCCCAAGCAGGTATCTCAGCACATGCTTTGCAACAATCCAATGTGCATGTGATGGTGTAATCATATATTGCCTCAGAGTATTGATTGCAAAACATATGCCCAGTCTAGTGTTCACTAAGAACATCAGTGCCCCAATCAATTGTCGATACTCAGAAGGATTTCTCAAATCAAGACATGCAGCTTCACCACATAACTTTTTGAAATTCATTTGTATTGGTGTATTCATGGACTTACATTCTGTCATACCAAATCTTTATAGTAGCTTGACAACATATTTTCCTTGAGAAAGGAAAATCTCACCAAGTCTTTGCCATACCTCTAGACTCAAAAAGTAGTGTGTCAAATGAAGATCTTTCATTTCAAACTCAAAAGCTAACTCCCTCTTACACTGGAGGATAAGAGGTTTTCCACCTATCAAGAACAAGTCATCAACATATAATACCAAAATCAAAGTTATACCTTGGACCATTTTAATGTAGAGACTTGGATCAACATTGCTTCTGCTAAACCCAAGCTTCATCAAGAAGCTATCAATGTGGGCATACCAAGGTCTTGGGGCTTTCTTCAATCCATAGAGAGCTTTCTTTACTCTACACACATGATTTTTTTAGTCATGTAGTTCAAAGCCTTGTTGCTACTCCACAAATACTTCTTCCTTGAGGAAGCCATGCAGAAAAGCAGTTTTCACATCCATTTGGTGAAGAGTCCATCCCTGGCTAGCAGTTAGAGCTACAATAGATCAGATGGTAGTATATCGAGCAACAGGTGCAAAAATCTCATCATAGTTTATTCTATCTTTCTGAGAGAAACTTCGAACCACAAATCTAGCTTTATATTTTTCAATATTGCCATCCGCACTATGATTAATTTTAAACAACCATTTAGAAGTCACAACAGACTTACCTTTGGGTCTTGGAACTACTTCCCATACATCATTATGTATGATGGACTCATATTCTTCGGCCATTGCATCTTTCCATACTTGATCTTTCACTGTTTCTTCAAAAGTGCATGGTTCAGCCTGAATAATGTTGCTCATGGCTACAACGTATCCCTAGAACTGGCATGGTTTCTTGCTTTCTCTTAAGGTTCCTTTGGGGGCAGCATATCTATCAGCATCTTGTTGAGTGTTACGAAGCCATAATGGTCTCTTTCTAGCAGGAGGATCACATGGAGGAGGACTCAAATGGCCCATGGGCTCCATTGGTTCATCAGCAAGATTAGGCTCAGGCTCAGGATCTTGAATTTCAAAGGCATCATCTTGTCTATCAACATTAGCAGGAGGAAGAGTAGTGTTTCTTGCCTTTCCAAGAGCTGCATCTTCATCAACTATTGCATCCCTACTAAACTCTACAGTTCTTTAACCAGGTAGGTATATTCTGTAAGCTTTAGAATTTTCACAATAACCAACAAACGTACCTTTGTTACCTAAAGCTTCCAACTTGTTCCTCTTTTACTTTGGCACATGAAAGTAGACAGAGCAGCCAAAAATCCTCAAGTTCCCAACCTCGAGTATTTCACCAGTGAAGACTTCTTCAAGAATCTTCTTGTTTAAGGCTTGGTGTGGAGATCTATTTTGGACATAGACAGCAGTGTTAACAGCTTCTCCCCATAGAAACTTTGGTAGTTTTTTATTATGCAACATAGATTTGACTGCTTCCATGATAGTTTTGTTCTTTCTTTCAGCCACACCATTTTGTTATGGGTTATATGGTACGGTGGCCTCTTTCCTAACTCTAGCCTCTTTGCAAAAGTCAATGAAATCATTTGCAGTGAACTCTCTTCCATTGTCAGACCTAAAAATTTTGATTTTCTTTTCAATTTGTTTTTCTACAAAAGATTTGAAGTCTTTGAACATGTTAAATGCTTGACTTTTGTTTTTCAAAAACAAAATCCATGCCTTGAGATAAAAATCATCCATAAAGATTATATAATAAAAGTAGCCACCAAGAGAAGTTACAGGGATAGGTCCACATAAATCAGAATGTATAAGATGAAGTACCTAACTGGTTTTGCTTTTGCTTGAAGGTAATGGACCCTTTACATGCTTTCCTCGTGCACACCCTTGGTCGACCCCATCATGATCCACTCTAATCTCAATCATTCTGAAAACCATCTTTCTCACATGAGGCAATGCTTTATAGTGCAAATGAGTGAACCTTCAGTGCCAAAGTTCACATTGATGATTGTTGTCATGAATCAGCACATGGATTGGTCTTCCATTGACTTTATAAAGACCTTCAAATCTCGATCCCAGAGTGAAGGCATCTCTCATGCTAGATCTCATTGGCCAAGTGAGAACTTTTCCATTTATGAAAGCAACTTTCATTCCTTTGTCTTCTAAGGAAAATATAGATACAAGATTCTTTTTCAAACCAGGTACATACAAAAATTCTTGAGGAGATATAATTTTAGCTTGATCCAGATGAAAAGAAACAGAACTTGATAGTAGTTCCATGGGGTTGGGCTAAGAACACAAGTGGAAGATTCCACTAAGTTGTTGGAGAGTGCACTCTTATTCCTTCATAATAACATAGCTGATAGACTCTCCATGTTATTAACTATATCTCTCTCTCCAAATCTGAAATGAGACTCTCTATGTCCGAATCCCTGGAGATGTTGGGATGTTGTATTATAAGTTCTTTGACTAACGGAAAGTGTTCCCTACCTGATGTGAAATCTTTGAATAGTTGGTGGGTGAAGAGTCAAGACAGTGTGGCCTTGAGAGACCCTGTTTCAGCTCATGATATTGATTTAATCCCCTGTGTAGAAGATGGATGTATGCCAATGACATGTTTCATTGTATTTATTTGACTTTGATCGTTGGTGGGTGGGGATGAGGCAGCGTTGAGACACCTTGTTTCAACTGATAATATTGGTTTAAAACTGCTCTAAAAGAACTCTACCTCAAGTTTTGGAATCTAGCTTGCGATTGACACCTGCAAGAAAGACTTGGTTGCAACTTGTCTATGGTTGGGTGGAGAGTTAGAGTCCCACTCTCAGTTGCTAGAACTCTTATAAGATAAGTATAACCTTATGTTTATGCTTGTGATTACTATATTGTCTCTGTTATTTGCTTCAGGATAATGGCATGCTAATACTGGGGAGTGTTGGTTCTTGCACGCATCAATTATACAAACGTTGTGTTGGCTAAAGGCTTGTAATGATGTTAATTTAATGCTCAAATGTGTGGTTTATATCTGTAAATCAAATTGGGAAGGAGATTTTACGTCTACCAATCGAATGTTGATTTCCTACAGGAATTTTGGGCATTGTATGGTTTCATATTTGCCTTCATGAGTTTATTATATGCTTAATTATCTCAATATGTTTAATAATAGCCCAAGAGACCAATGGATCTCTAAGATAAGATGGGCCCGATTTCTGCCTAATAGGCCTGCAGACCTCTAAGTTGTTATGAGCTTGCAACTTCTCTAACGGGCCTTAGTGATTATGAATCGGCAAATCCCTGTTCTATTTATCGTGTCGCTTACAAAATTGGCCATTAAGCCTTATCCATTATTTCAAGCTCAAGAAGGATAAGCGTTCACGTGTATGTGGGTTACATACACGAATTTATACACATACATATGTTTTATATCCAAGCACTTCCTTCACCCAATTGCGGGATTGAATCTCGTTTATACCTGCAACAAATCATGATTGTGGGACAGGGAAGGCACTTGTATAAGAGCATTGGAAAGAATCCCTTCATACCTTGTAAACGATCAAATTTTTTCCCTTTTTATGGCACCTTTGACCATAACCTATATATACCTGAGCGTTTAATTTCAATGTCAATGCAAACAAGGCACCACATGCGACCAAGGTTCGTGACCGTGGTCTTGCGGGACACGTCGCCCTAACCTAACTACTTCTTCAAGTGCAAAGACAACTTAGTAGTCGCATGGTCGCCCTCTGCGAGATTCTATTAGACGTGCATGTTTTGCCTAATCCCGAAGCCTAATCAGCCTAGGCCATTATTCCTTCTAGGATGAGGTAAATGCTGCAATTAGGTTGTGTGGACTTGTTTCCACTTGGCAGTTGTTCTCTCACCTTCCCGTACTTGGATGAGCCCTCATGCCACGTCCTCCCAGCACTAAATCATCCTGGCTCGTCTCCATTTGCACATTGTTGAACCTTCCAGAAGAGAGATTCCGGGGAACGGGAATGTTCCCATCTTCGTCCCTTAGAAATCGGCGGCACCCTATAAAGCCCCATCACCCCAATCTTTGTTTAAGGCTCGACACACCCTTTGCAAGTCCACATCATTTTGGTCCTTGTCATCTTGATGGGTTTGAACAATGAGCACAAATGTAATGCCCAGGATTAAAGTCCCGGAGTGAGGTGGTAAGGGTGAACCACGTCTGTGCATGTTAAATAAATACAGATATATGTGTGTGTGTTTAAAGTCTTTGAGAACGGCTAGTTCGTGACCTAAAGTATGAGTGAGTTGCCAGCTGACATGTGGCTTATGACTTGGCATCCTCTAATTGGCCATGACTTAAAGCAACCATATCTATTGATCTAGGCATCGGATTGGGACAAATTTTATATCATTGGATTCGCCACAACAAGACGAATGTGATGGTATTGTTTGTTTTGAGTTTTGGAAGGGTAGAAGAAAGCGAAAAAATTTAGACCCCATTTCCATAATGTGACTATGGGAGTTGGGTCGTCATAGTAACTGCCTCCCACTAACCTTAATTTGGGCAGGAATAGTAGGGGTTATGTTACATCCTTCATCTCCAAGATGATGACTCCATTGGGTTTTGGATCTAGTTGTGTGGCCATGGTAAGCACCCTTGTCACCAATCCCTCTACTTTTGTTCCTGTCAGCAATGATTTTTCCCTATAGATTTCTCACAATAAATCCATTTGCTAGCAGTGTCCTATGGCTCCATATTTATGTGTTAATTGTCAATGCCTTGGGTTATTTGTTGGAGACTATTCACATTTTGAGGAGGTTTTAGAGAATTTTCTCCCAATTGGCTCAAAAATGGTTAATAATTATTTTGTTGAATAATTTCTCCTCTCTGTGTAGGCAGATCAGGTATTTGTTAACAGGGCTCTTGCATGCTTGGACACAGATGCAACGGTTAGCCCTTGCAAAACTAGCTTTTAGCTTATCAAGATAGATTCCCCTCCTAAGTGGATCCTTGTTGCCTAGTCTTATATTCACCCTACAATCATTGTCCAATATCTGGACATCCCCATTGTAATCAGTTTAGAACTTGTGGCTATGTGGGGTTAGTTCTCACAAAAGCTGCAGAGCAAGTTACATGTTTGGCATCATCAAGATCTCCCCTTCATAATGAATTTGACAGTGGTTAGATGCATTCTCCAAGCCGTTCATATGTATTACATTTCTTGTCAGTTCCAATTCCTAGTTTCATCGTCTTGAGCAAATTTTGAGGGCATACTTTGTTGATTTTTCAAGTGCAAAGGATACAAAAACTAATTTCTTAAATTGATAATATATATATATATATATATATATATATTGTTACCGCTTCCAATTAATCATCAAGCAATTATACTTCATAAATTCAACCATAAACAACAATAGGACAATAGGGATCACAAAGAGACAATGATGCACAAAGACAAAACAAGATTTACCCTGGGGAAACCCACTTGGGGGAAAAACCTAGCAACCTTTTCCTTAGGCAAAAATATTCAATTCAATAAGAGATACATCTAATCCTTCAAGTCAAATATCAAGTCAAACACAAAATTCGGCCCCTTGCAAATCATGCGAACTTCCTATTACTCATGCACACTTCCTTTTACTCACGCAAACTTCCTATTACTCATGTGCACTTCATGTTACTCACACAAACTTCCTGTTACTCATGCGCACTTCCTACTACTCATGCAAACAACCTGTTACTCATGCACACTTCGTGTTCTCTCACTCCTTTGCCTGTGTGAATAGAAAACAAATGATTGTTGTGATCTGAATTGTGTCTAGTGGAGGAGGACGAGTGGAGTGTATATAGTGTTCTGGATGGCCGAATGGGTGCCACTTCAACTAGGGCCTACATGACTTGAGGGAAGGCCGACTTGATCACTTTGGAGCCAAAAATTCAAAATTTTCTCTTTTGAAACTAACATGAAGAACATGTCTTAAATTCATTATTACAAATATTTCAAAGGCTAAGATATTAATTATGAAGACCAACCATAGCTACAAAATTCATCACTCCCTCTTACCTAGGGAGGTATTCATAATGACTATCTAGATGTTCTCTTATTGACAAATTTCTCTAAGAAAAGGTTAAAACAACTCATCATCAACATGAGCATCATCTGATTACCGTAATCTTGGTCAGCAACTCTAACCCATGGTAAATCATCAGTATCAACTAGTTACCATAACTATGGTCAGCACCTCTGACCCATGGTACATCATTAACGTCAACTAGTCACCATAATTTTGGTCGGCGCCTCTAACCCATGGTATACAAACTAGTCTTGGTTCACCATTATCCTCGTCAACATCTTTGACCAATGGTAAAAACCGTAGGGACACTCAATTCATTTGAGTAATCCTTGTCCCAATCCCAAAGGCCTCACTCTACATGAGTAATTCTAGGCCATGGTGCTAAATGTGCTCACTCAACCTATCTGGAGAGTAATTTGGAGCCTGATGTTGAAAGGCACCCACTCACCTTTATGGTTCAGTAGTTTCAGGCCTCTAATCACACCAGACCATTCTTCCTAATCCTGGTCAACATACTTGACCTAGGAAGAATGACTATCCCTTGTCAGACCATTCTCCCTAATCCCAATCAACATACTTGACCCAGGGAGAATGATTGTCCCTGATGCTATCATATTAACACTCTCTCTCACTGAGGGATGCATTCTAACAATTCCAAGATTGTCCTTGAAATACCCAAACATTTCTCTGGACAGAGGCTTTGTCAAGATGTTAGTTATATGCTCAACTTTAGGGTTATATTGGAGCCTCACTACTCATATGGAAAACTAGATTATTTGAATGCTTCACATAGCTTTGATTGTCACAATATATCATGGTCAATTCCTGCACTTGATCAAATAGTCCTGCGAGTAGCTTTCAAAGCCACACTGCTTCACAATTTGCTAAACTGGCTGCAATATACTCAGCCTCGGAAGTGCTAAGTGTAACAGATGTCTACTTCCTGCTCATCCAATAAATCGTAACAGATGTCTACTTCTTTCTATCTTCTACACTCCCTTCTCAATCAGAATTTGTATATCCCTGTAGTTGTATATTCAACATTTGAGACATGTCTCAAACCATAATTAATTGTATCATGTAGATATCTCAATACATGCTTTGTTGCAATCCAATGATGATGTCTTGGTTCCACCTAGAACTGGATGAGTGTTCACTGCAAAGCAAATATTTAGCCTAGTATTAACCATACATCAAAGAGCCATTCAACTTTCGGTACATGGATGGATCAACCAAATCTAACTCAAAGTCTCTCAACTTCTTTGGATTAGTCACCATGGGAGTTGCCATGGATTTACATTCCATCATTCCAAACTTCTGAAAGATCTTGATAATATACTTCCCTTGGCTAAGGAAGATCATGCCAGGTTTCTGTCATACTTCAAATCCCAAATAGTAGTGCATCAAGCCAAGATCCTTCATATCAAATTCAGAGGGCAACTCCCTCTTACACTGAACAATGAAATTCTTTGCGCCTTTAAAAAATTAGTTGTTAATATATATCAATAGAATCACAGGCTCATTTCTCTCAACCTTGATATAGGGATTTGGATCAACATCACTTTTGGAGAAACCAAGCCTTGTTAGGTAGCCATCAATTTGAAAATGGTAGGATTTTGGTGCCTACTTAAGTTCGTACAAGGCTTTCTTTAATCTGCAAACACGAGACTCCTTCCCATATATCTCAAAACCTTGAGGTTATTCTATGTACACTTCTTCCTTAATCACACCATTAAGGGAAGCAATCTCTACATCCATCTGATGAAAATTCCAATCCATAGAAGAAGCAGTGGTGTAGGTTGCAGTGTATTTACATTAATATTTTCTGAACATTTTTGAAAATAACTTGTTAAATGAAGAATACAAGTATGCGATGTAAATCAGTTTTCTGCAGTAGGATATCTGGTGTGTTAGATTCAGAAATTTTCACAATAAATCCATGCCTTGCAGGAGAAATCATCAATAATAGCAACATAGTACAAGAATCCTACTAGAGATTTTGTTGCCATTAGACTGCATACATTAGAATGAATTAGATCCAAGATTTCTGTGGACCTATTGTCACTGCTTGGAAAAGATCTCTTGACATTCTTTCCAAGTGCACATCCTTTGCATACTCCTTCATGCTCTACCTGCAATTCTAGAATATCTAAAATCATCTAATTCAATGTTGGCAGAGCTCTGTAGTGAATGTGAGCATATCTTCTATGCCATAGCTCACATAGATTAATATTATCATGCACTTTTGCTTGAGTTGGTTGACCCAAGAATTTATACAATCCACCTTCACGAACTCAAACTATTCTAGCATAATCTATACTTGACCCCTTGGGCCATACAAGAACTTTACCATCAACAAATGTTACTCTATATCCTTTATCTTCCAAACATGAAGTAGAAACCAAATTCTTTTTCAAACCAAGTACATAAAGTGTGTGCTTACATGAATGTTTTCCCTGATTCCAACTCAATGGATGATGACCCAATACCTTAGACTGCAAAACTATTGTTATCTCCAAGTTATGTCTTTTGTGAAGATTTCTTCTCCACTAGATTCGTGAGATTGTCACAACCGAAGAAGAAGAAATCTTTCTTCCCTGGATTTCCATTCTTGGATTTCTTTGGATGTTCATCATGATCAATATCTATTATGGAAGCATGTTACTTGCCCTTCCTTTTTCTATCATCCAATCCTTTAGGACATTGATTTCCTTAGTGACCAAATTTGTGACAACGATAACATTGAATCTTTGACATACTTTCTTTTCTTGATTAGCAGGTCTTCTACCTGCATTTCTTGTAATATCCCCAATTTTTATTTTCCGCATTAGAGACAATTTTGGAAAAAGGGAGACATTGTCGACATTGGGACTTGTTTGCACTAGTGAGAAGAGAGAGAGAGAGGACTTGGGTACGAATTAGTGAAGGTGGGGACGACCAAGGGAGAGAGGGCTAGTAATTATAAATAGAGCTTGGAGGCCCCATTTGGTATCTTTTGGTCGTTTTACAATTCAAACCTTAGTTATCTTGAGTTGTTTAGCCAAGACAATCGTGTTGTTTAGCACAAGGAATTTCCGAGCGGAAATTCCCACTCTTCCTTTGGTGAACTTCGAATGTCACACCAGGAGAGAATTTGGGGAGTTTATTCTAGATCACTGAGGAGCTATTTTACATGATTTTTTCAGCTAGTGCTTGCTACTCCGAGGGCAAAGAAGAATTTCGTGGGGCTGAGAGAAGCTAGCAATCAGTGGAGTATTCATCGGAGTATTTGCAGAGATGTATCCTTAGGGAGAACGAGTTTTCCTTGGTGATTTGCAGGGATGAGAGTGTTGCATTTTAGAGGGTCAATTTTGTCTATTCCAGGGCCTGCGTTGGGGTTTACTAGCAGCTTCAGTGCCAGGGTTGCAGGGGAGCGCCCCCCCCCACGCTCGATCCCGCTCCCAATCCGCACTCCAGTCGAGAGCGACTTGGAAGCAGGTCGGAAGTGCGCTCCTGAATAGATAGCGATTTTGGGAGCGCACTCCCAACCCAAAAAAACCGCTCCCTGGTTTTTTGGGGATCGAAGTCAGGAGCATCGCTCCCGCTGCTTCGGGAGCGACGTTTCCAACCAGGGAGCGCTTGGGGACCGATCACTCCCGACTGCTCCCCGGATGGAAAAGTCGCTCCCGACCGGCAGAAAGCGACACTCATGCAGCCAAGAGAGAGGCAATGGCAACGTAGGAGAGAGGGAAAAGGAGGGAAAAAGGGAGAGAGGGAAGAGGAGGGGAGGGGAATAAATAAACCCTCTCCCCTCCCATTATTCACTTCATCCCATTGAGAGAGAGCAAGAGAGTTTGAAGCAAGGAGAGGAGCTTGGAGGAGTTTGAAGAGCTTGCAAGAGGAGATTGGAGCTTGGGATTGGAGGCCAAAGAGGTAGGATCTATACTCTAATCTAGCAATTATTTTTTAAGTCCATTGCTAAATGAATAAATAAATAAAAGTATATATTTCCCATTCCATTTTTTTGCAGATTCAAAAATTCAAATTTCAAACATCATGGTTATATTGTTTGGCATTTTCTTCTTTTTGGTTCCTTTTTTGGTTATTATGGTGTTGGAGAGTAGAAAAAAGAGGGTTGAACATGAAAAAGGGGATGAAGAAGTGGGTTATAGTGGATTTCATGAAAAGCCCAGAGAGTAGTACCTTGGTGAGGAGATGGAGGAGAGTGAACATGATTCAGCTCAAAAAACTAAACAAGACCAAATCCCATTGTGGAAATATGTTACTAGGCCTAAAGCAAGGAAAGGGGGTGGAACCACTAAATTTCACTGCCCCCATTGCAACAATAATTACACAGGTTCATACACTCGTGCCAAAAAGCAGCCCTGCAAGAAAAGGCCATGAGATGGAGATAAACAAATAGGAATCAAAACTTGTACAAGTGCATCAGCAGCAAAGAGAGCCAAATACATAAGGGAAGAGGAGGAAGCCCAATACAAATTTAAAAAACCAAAGGGTTTCTTTGAACCAAGCTCACAATCACATGCACGAAGAACTCCTTCAGCATCCTCCCATGGCAGTGGATATGGAGGCACAGGGTCACCAAACATCTCTTTAAGGTGTAGAACCATATATGATTTCCTTGATGAAGGGTGTAGGAATGATGTGGATTCAAAAGTTTATCGGTTTCTCTATGCATGTGGGATACCATGCATAGAAATGGTTTCTGCCATAAATGATGCCCCTAAAGGATACAAGAGCCCTGGGTATGACAAGGCTAGAACCGTTGGACTTGATCATGAAAAAGAAAAAATATCACATTCTTTGAGCAGAATGAAAAATTCTTGGACTGAGCATGGGGTGTCCATTGTACCTGATGGATGGACAAATGTAAAAGGCAATCTATTGATAAGTGTTCTTGTTGTGTTTGATAGTGGTGCCATCTTTCTTTCATCATATGATTACTCATACAAGTTCAAGGCCGACATCCACATTGCAGAACCATTACTTGAAACAATTGAACGTATTGGGCCATACAATGTCATCCAAGTCATCACTGATAATGTTGCTAATTGTAAGCCAGCGGGAGCAATTATTGAGGATAAATACCCCAACATATTTTGGTTTGAGTGTTTGGTTCACACAATGAACCTTTTAATGCATGATATTATTAAGAACAAAAACCAACAATACAAATGGATTGGTAACTTGTACAAGAAAGGCAAACAAATTATAAAATTTATTACAAATAATAGCAATACCCATGGGATTTTCTACAATCACTCAAGATTGGAGTTGTTGAAAATTGCGAAGACTAGATTTGCTAGTTATTACCTCACCTTCAGGCGCCTTTTGAAGGTAAGGGAGTCATTGGCTAGCATGGTATCAACTCCACAATGGCAGGTATTAAAGGAAAGAGCTACAAATGCAGCTGAAAAGCAAGGTTTTGAACAGGTGGAGGAGACCGCTCTTGATGGTCAGTTTTGGGCACATGTGAAGCAAGTATTTGAATTCACCAAGCCCATTTATCACATGATTCATTTTGCAGATACAAACAAACCAGTGATTAGGGAGGTGTATGAGCAGATGGATATTGTTGACCACTACGTGTCAACGACCCATAGCAGTACACCCCCTTTCTTCGCAAAAGGGATAGCGCCTAATCGACGTGTCCATACCGTCCAGCTATCATCAATCATCATGTTATAATGTAAACCCATTTTGCATATACATGATGTAAATAATCTCAGTAGAACTGTGTTATGTATGTAATTGCCTACGTAAACCTACTTTTCTGGTGATGATCTACATTCTGGGAGGTTTTTTGACTCATCGATCCATTCTCGGATGGTCGATAGAATTTTCCTTCAGTCTCACCCCAAAGTTGGAATGTATTTTGTCACTGGGATCTTAGGCGAGTCCTAGAGTTATAGATCAAATCTATGTAAAAGTGATTTGAGAATAATCCTAACTATTTGGTTAGGTTATTTTATTACAAATTGCTTGGTCTGCTGGATTATATTTGTGTTGCAGAAATACGTGGTCTGTGTGGGTCTATTACAAATGGGTTTTCCGCCTTATGATGTAAAAAAATGAAAATTATGATGTAAAGTGTCTTGAGGGTTGGAAAAATAAATTATCCCCTCATAGTTTAATTAATTAATTTTCTGGCCAAAAATTAATTAAAATCCTAAGCCAGAAATTTAATTAATTCTAGGTCTTAGATAAAATAAATTCTCCAAAGGCAAAATTCGTTGGTCTTTAAAAACCAAATTTTAAAAGGTCCCGGGACTAAGGTAAATTAATTATTCTGCTAAATTTTAAGCCTTTGGTCCCTGGGGGTTAAGTCAAAGTCAAATTTTGAGGAAATTAACTCAAAATTTTTCTTTTTGAGTTAATTAAAATGCATTTAATTGAAAAATTCGAATTTCCTCAAGTATTTAATATTTCGACGGATGATTCTAGATGATGCGCTAGTGCATTGGGATTACTGAGAGGAGCATCTTTTGCAGATAATAGAGACGCGCAAGGGCTGCGAGAGATGAACCCTACAACAGCCGCCGCCGCAGCACCCTCGGCCTCCGTTTGGCCTCGGATCTCTGCCGCTGAAGGGGAAGATCCACTCCAGATAAGAAGGCCGGAGCCGAAACAGGCATTGAGCAGAGTTACGGAGCCGAAACCCAACTGCGAAGATGCAGCCGCTGTCGCCTCCCTGTCCTCGGTCGCTGCCTGGCCTATGCTTGGACTTGCTGCTGAAAGGAGGGCACGATTCAGGATCTATTGGAGGCGTGAACCCGAGTTGAAGATCCAAGCGGAGGTTGAGCCGAAGGAAGAGGCGAACTTCCAGGCGTTGAGCTCAGGAGCGCATAGCCATGGCAGCTCTGGCCCCTCCATTGATCAGGGGCCTCTCCACAGATCGGTCGCCCTTCCCTTCGCTGCAGATCCGAGTTGGAGCCAAAGAAACCTCAGGCAGAAGATTTCTTCTCTCCTGCTGCCGCCTTTGCGTCAAGAGCTGGGAGACTCAAAAGATTCTGGCCCCGTGCTGCTCCAGAAATCTTTTGATAATTCCTCTGCCCCCTTTCAGGTTCAAATAGCACAGATCTTGGGCAAGACCATTCTGCAATGGGTAAACCCTACAGATCTGGTGCAGAACCTCAAAGCAAATCTGGAGCACAGACTTGGGATCCCCTCAGCCCTACAGAGACTTATTTTCCAAGGTAAACAGCTCGAAGATCCTCTTCCTCTCTCTTTTTACAGCATAAAAAACAACAGTTCTTTAGTGTTTTCCTTTCGCTTGAGAGGTGGAGCTGCAGGGCAATCCTCTTCTGCTCCTCCATACTCCTACAAAGCTGCAGTCCGCTCTGAGATACCCGCAACCCCGGAGCCTCCCAAACCCAAGCCTTTCTTGGTTGACAAATTGGAGGAGGTTCCCTCTGTTGAGATCTCCTACTCTGACCTTGCAGACGACACCCAAAAATTTGCTGAAAGGGCCATCATCTGCAGATTCAATGGGCTCTGGCCACGCTCAAAGGATCTTTATGACTGGATCAATGACAACTGGACTGACCATTGCAAGGTTCATTTCTGTGCAAAGGGATATTTTATAGTGCTGTTCGATAACCCCGAGCACTACGAAAAGGCCTTAGAAGAAGGCCCTTGGTTCATGGGTTCAGCAGGCCTCTTCTTAACTCCATGGTTCCCAGACTTTGACCCAGCTTCTGCAGTCTTCACTAAAGCCCCTGTATGGATCAGACTTCCAAATCTCCCAATACACCTGTGGCGCACAGAAGTATACAGGCAAATAGGCAACACCCTGGGTTGCTTTTTAATGGGAGATTACAAGAGGGAACGGCAAGGTCTCTATACATATGCTAGAGTATGTGTGGAGCTAGATTTAAGCAAGGGATTGCCAGAGCAAATTAATCTCAAGATCAATGACTCTGTTTGGACCCAGTTTATAGATTACGAAAACACTGCCTTCCGATGCCGCCATTGTCACCTAACAGGGCACCTGCAGAACTCCTGCCCATCGCTGACAGCAAGAACGAAAAAGGGCATCTTCGCAAAATCCAAACCCAAGCGTTGGGCTCCCTGTCCACCACCGCCAGCTGGGAGCTCTAGCTCCCCAAGTATGGAGGATGAGGAAAGTGATTCAGAACCGGACCAGGCGCCTCAGCCGATGGTTCCGCCCACGGATACTAAGGGGCACACCCATGTCACAGCAATCTCGCAGAAACGGGCCCATGAGACTTCCTCCTGTGATTCAGAAAAGGAGCTCCCGAAGATAGAGAATTCCAGTCTTCAAGTTGTTCTAGCTCATTCTCCCCATGATGGCTGGACAAAAGTCAACAAAAAGAAAGGGAAAAAACATTGTGTTGTAGTTTCTGACCCTGTGGGGTAAAAGTCAGTTAGTCAGTTTTTGCTCTCAAATTATCTGATGTAGCTCTGAGATTGTATCTTTCTACCGGGACCGAGGTTGATGGATCCATCATTTCCGGTCTGCCGGTCTCTTGCTTCTCCTGATTGTACTATATTTTTCTTAATAGATTTAGTCTTTATCGATAAAAAAAAAAATATTTCGACGGATGAAATTAAAAAAAAAAAAAAAAATAATCCTCATCAACAATCGAGATTGCTTTTACGAGGATCACTTGAACTAGCCGTTGGAGGATTTATCTTTAAATAGGAGGTCATTTGTCAATTGATCCATCTGATCTTTGACTCGTGTGCTAAGCAAAAAGCTCTTGTGTAATCTTTTTCTGAATAATAAAAAAAGGCTTTGGGGTTAATTTTCGTCGGTGTTACTCTTCATGGAAATACTGTAAGATGTATCGTTTTCATGCGTAAATTTTTTTTAGCCATTGATGATAGCTTCTGAAAGAGTGATTTGAGTATAGGTATCTTACTCATTCGTTGGGGTTTAAATGATAATTTAAATTTTCAATGTAATAGCAGGTATTTCTATTTATCTTAATTTTATTATTATTTTCTCGCTCTATTTTGATGGCTGAATTGAGTTTTGCAGGAAAGTCTTGATTTTTAGATCCTCGAATGTTAGGGGAAGTTTTCAGTTGAAACAGCCAACTCCCGATCCGTGTTTTTTGAAGAGCCCATCTAAATTTAATCCTGGGCTTATCATAAGATTTTTATTGGTGACGCATGAAGAGTTTCAAGCTAAGCACCTCCTTTAAAATTTAAAAATTTAATTTTTATGTGCAAAATTGATAAATTTGGCTGTTGAGAGCCTCAAATTATCCGAATTATCAAATCTGAGAGCGAAATTGGACTCGCACTCCTCAAATCTGATAGATTTGTCACTCCTGTGCATAGATCTGTAAAAGAAATTGGGTTTTCTGACTTGGGTTTCTGGGTGTTTTTGTTTTCAGGTACAAGTTGCAGATCTGAAAGTGAAGTTTGATTCGAACCCAAATCTAGACCTTGGAGGGTAAGATCTGGCCTCAAAATCATTTTTGCAGGAATATTATCCAGCCTTTTGTAGTCCAAGGGTTTTAAATTTTTTAAATCTAGAAATAATTTTACAGGAGTTTCACTGATAAATCTGAAGCAAAATATATCAACTTAATCAGAAGTTTCTTGGAAAATCTTTAAGGGTTTCGTTGAGCTACCATTTTCCTCTCCGTCTACTACATTCGAAATTCCTTTTTCTCTAAAAAATTTTGAAAAAAATTTTCACTTCTACTGCCTGGGGTTTCTCCTCATTCCTGTGTTTTTTATTTGCTGCCATCAAAACCTTTTTTTCGGATCCCTTTCCATCTCTCCTCATTGTCAGTCCGCATCCATCTCTGCATCCTTCTAAACCCTTCCCGCAACCTTGTTCTCCACTTCAAACTGCGGCTCCTTCTCCTCATCGATCTGCATAGTCGTTGCCTCACTCTCATCGCTCTTCCTCATCCCTCTCCGCTGTTCCATTCTCGCTATCCGTCTGCCCATCTCCATCCGCAGCCACGAACTCCTACAAATCTTCATCGTTGTCTATCCAACTCATCCTCTCATTCCGCTATCCTCAGATCTCCTTCCTCCACGCATACTTGCAGACACTCCATCAACCTGCAAACAATCCGTCCAGCTCATCCTCTTATTCCGCTGTCCTCAGATCTCCTTCCTCCACGCATACTTGCGGACACTCCATCAACCTGTAAACAATACATGTAGCATCCTCATTCGTCGCCCTTCATTGTTGTCTGCCTGCTGCAAACACTCCTCCCTCTCGCTCCTCCGTCCCTACTTTTCCCTTGCTCGAGCTCGAATCTTTTTACACCGCCGCAAACCTACATAAACAACAAAACAAAAACACGTTCGACCTTTTTTTTGGAGTTTCATTTGTTTATATTTTTTTTAGCGTTCCATTAGGGTTTTAGGTCAGTCATTTTTTTTAAAGAAATCCAATTTCGTTTTAATGAAACTTTAATTAGATTCTTTTTTTTTTTAATTCAATTTTTGTTTTGGATTTTCTTTTTTAATTTTTTATTTGATTTTATTTTTTTACTTTTTAGTTTTAACTTATGATTTTAATTTTTTATTTTTCTTTAATTTCACTTGAAAAAACATTAAAAAACATAAAAAATTTAAAAATTAAGAAAATCTAAAAGGTTTTTTTTCTTTTTTTTTAGTGACTTTAGAATTTAGAACGAAATAAAATAAAGGTGTATTTGCGCTTTCACATTAAATATTTTTAATGTTGCCTATGGCCCAATAAAAAATTATTTTATTGACCCTTTGATTTGTTTTACTTCCTCATTTTTCACATTAAAGTACTTGCCTAAGGAATAATTAAAATGCTAACTTAAAATTCCTTGGTGTCTTTGATGTTAAGTGCAAAGTCTTAATTTTTGTGATTTCTCTATTGTCAGGTGCGATAAATGTTTAAAAAACCATTATTGACTGTTAGAGAACGATTATTTTGCTAGATCATCCTGTATGCTAAAGTTTTGGACATTTTACAATTAATTATTCATGATCATCGGTTTGCCACATTATAAATTGTTTTGGGTGACTTGTTATTATTTAGTCTTTGGATAATTCAAATTGAAGGCACTGATCTGTAGTCATTTTTATTTTGTGATTGTGTCTTATTTAATCTATTTATCTCAATTGTCCGAGACTTGCTTTAAATTCATCAAGTTGTTCATCCTTAAAATCTCCTAGACCCTGTGTTCCATAGGCTATCCTCATCCATTCACCTTAGGGACTACCCCTCTTGACCTGTGTAGGAAAGAGTTTAAACGGAGTGCGAAAGGATTAAAGTGACATCACTTACTTTGAGTGTTCTCGCGGTGCCTAGACACTTTGTGCGACAACAAATACCATGTTGGGGCAAATAAAAGGTATTGTTCGGAAAGATGATCCCAACTTGTATACATTGATTCACAATTGTGTTTGTACATGGTGGAATAAACTTAATGTTCCACTACATGCCTTGGCATATATCCTTACGCCAAAATATTACTCTCCATCTTCATTGGTTCAACCTGCACCTGTGGGTGGGGTTAGGGTCAAACCCCATATAGATCAAGAGGTATCTACAGGGTATTTGCAAGCATTAGACAAGTTGATACCTGACAAGGAGGAATGTGCTAATCTATGTCTTGAACTAGGTAGATACCCCAGTTGCACTGCTTTGTTCGGTTCTTTCCATGCAATGGAAGATAGAAACAGACTTGATGCTCTCACATGGTGGGAAGCATATGGCAGCCAGGGCTTGCTCTCACTTGAGGTTGTTGAGTCATTACTGTTATCAAGCTAATGAGAATCCAACATATAAAATTTGGGACAACCACCCGACGATGATAATTTTGAGGATGGCACTAAACATCTTGAAGAACTGGAAGCAAAACTTATGAGAGAGGAAGATGAAGCAACAACCATGCCACCCCCACCATCCAGTGGCAGTGCTCGAGTTCCAAGTCTTGTTCCTTTGTTGTCGCCGCCTCCATGTACAACCTCATGTGGAGGGCATGTGCCTTCTGGTTCTGGTCGCGAGACTGTGCGGCAGGAGACTCCTAGAAGACCACTACGACCTACTCAAAAATTAAACATTATTCATGGTGGCAAGAGGAAGATGTAGATGATAGACTTATGTTGAAGTTTCTAATTTTACTTAGTTAGAAACCCTCCATGCACTCTATCTGATTTATTCCTACCTACTTGGTATGTTACTTAACAAGTTATTTACAATGTAAATACTAAAAATAAACACTAGTGCACGCTCAACATATTACAAATCAACAACTAAAGGAATCAGAAACAATCACACCATATGACACCATTATTTTTGGACTAATGTCCCCAAAAAAACCCAATGTGGGAAAATCGGTGCAGCTATCTGAGGGTTTTCTTATTAAGCAATATCAGAGTATAATCTAGGTGCCGAAACTGGCCTATCCAACAGAGAATTTCTTTGGCAGTAATACCTCTCAGTTTCTGACAAATCTCCTTGATGAAACCCCAGATAATCCTTCCGACAGCTCCTCAGCACCAATCTGCCCAAGAAACCCCAGCGTCAGTGTCTCTCTGGACTGCGTCAGCTCTTCTCTGCCCAGCATTGGCCCTGTGTCACCCCGGATAGGTCTGCGCAGCCTTAGGAGGCCCTGCATCACCTCGAATAGGATTGCGTTAGCCTTAGGAGGCCCTGCGTCAGCCCTCTGGCCCTCTGCGTCAGCGACGCTGGCCTCTCTGAGGCTTTGCGCAACTCCCGACTGCCTCTGCGTGGCCCTGCGTAAGCCCTAGCTGGCTCTGCGTCACTCTCTCCGACTATTGCGTTGCTTTCCTGGCACTATCTCTGCCTCTCTGTCTCTCTGTACTCAATGCCCCTCAGCTGCAACTCCCAATCACTAATTCTATCTCTCTTAGCAAACCCCGCTTTAGAGAATAGAATGACTGATCACTCTGGTGTGTTCTCCAAGTGACCCTCAAGCCTCCTCTTATACTTTTCGTGTTGACATATCAACGGCCGAGATTAAGTCCCTAATCAGCGGCTAAAATTAGATCTGGCTTGATACATGTGTTTTGGATCATTCTAACATAGTTTCATATTAATTTCCATTAATATTTTATTTTCTCTAAGTTTAGACTTAGGAACTCCATTAAAAATATTAATTATTTTAATATCACCTGAACTGTTTAGAATCTGCCCAAACACTTTCTGGGTATTGGAAATCTCATGTGCCCCAACCTCTCCACCAAATTTTGTGGCTAGAGCACATTCGATGCTACCCCAAATCAACAATTTACTTGTTTTTTCTAGTTTCTAGTGGTTTTTATAACTGTTGACTCTTTCGTATTCATTATGATATTTTTTGTAAACAATATATGACAATTTAAGTTTGAAGTTTAAAGTTGGCAATTATAACCCATTGGTAATGAATTATTAATATGATGCTTCGTAAAAGTTGAAAGTTGTTTCATTTCATTTCATTTTATAACATTTTCATTTCATGTTAGATATTATTTGTTGTAATGGTTACACTTAGCTTACAAGTACAACTTTGGTGATCAATGATGATAAATTTTATATATTGAATTTTGAAAGCTTGAAACTCTAAGATTGATTAATCATGATTCATGAGACTCAATATGTTGTATGTTACTAACTTGTGGACGTGGTTGATGAAGATTATAACTTGTAGATGATTGTTGTTATATGGTTCAATCTATGTTTTTTATGTTTTTTATATCTAATTCATCATTCTACATGCTTTTGTTGACATATATGCATCAAAATATAAATAAATATATATATATAACGCTTCGGGATTTGCTCCCAAACCGAGAGCTTCTGAAAATGTCACTCCCGCTCCCAAGTAACCTTGTTCAGTGCACTTGCAGAGACTCGGAGTTTGGGGAGCATTCGAGCTGAAATCTGCTTGGTGATTGAGTGTTGATCTAGATTGTCATTAATGTCAATATGGCAATATTCCAGGATACTAAATGATGATATGAAGCCAAGGAGAAGCAGAGTAGATCCGTGAAGAAATAGGAGCAAAGCCATCAGGGAAGCCATTGGAAGCCACGAGAAGAAAAGAGGAGCACATCGGCGGAGGTGCATAAACAGTGTTAACGGAGGAGTTAACATGAAATATCAGAGAATATTAGAGCAGAGAATATCAGAGCAGAGCAGAGCTATCAGAGCAAAGAATACTAGAGCAGAGCAGAGCTATCAGAGCAGAGAAGAGCTATCGGAGCAGTATCAGAAGTCATAGGAATAAAGAGCCAACAGGAGCAACGGCTATCGGAAGAGCAGTGGTAGGAAAGTACGGTTGAAGTCTTGCACTCAATCCTAGCCATCGATCTCATAAGTCAACCCTTAGATCACGATCAACTGCGGGGGTTAAGGCCAGTTTTTAATCCTTGTGCTAGTCGAAGTCCCGCAAACCATTGATTGAGATAACACTGTGGACCCACTGCGCCATTATAATACATGTTAAATTAATATCGCACCACAAGTATTGAAGTTGTTGTTACATTGAAATCCCCGATTGCGATATAATACACGGACCTGAACAGCTTATGGTAACAGCCCTAATACAATATCGCATCAGTCCATTGGAACTTCCATATCGCAATTCATAAATGGATGTCACATTAATAACTGAAATTGCGATATTATTGTGGACCTGCTACACCATTATAACATGATTTAATAGTATATTGCATCCGCATTTAAAGTTATGTATCACAAAGGAATGCCACTTGAAAATTGTGATTGCAATAGCATTGTGGACCCGCTACACCATTATAGCATGGCTTAACTAAATATTGCATCCATTGAATTGCAAAGTTCAAGAGGGTTGACACCGCCGGACTGCCGATTGCGATAAGTCTTGTGAACCCGACCGCCGATTGCGATATAAGTTGTAGATCCAATTGAGTTATCAAAAGAAGCTTATTGGAATATCACATCTGTCGGAAATAGGGGCATCGGCAATGTTATATCGTGAAGCCAAAGGGTTGCGATTGCGGGAGTTTCCGAAAGTTGCGATTGCGAATTGAGGTAGTGACGTGGCATGTGGGACCTCCCTATTGGTATAGCCTCTCCTATGAAATCCTCGGTAAATATTGAGTCTATTGTATAAATATTAAAAAGGGACTCTCTAATATATGCAACACTTTTGTAATTCGGCCTCTCTTCCTAAGGAACGTGTCTTTTGAGTATTGGTGAACTCGAAGAGACAGAGGAAGCTGAAGAGCGGGAAGCCGAAGATCAAGCAAGCGAAAAGGAAGTCAAAGGTAAGGGCATATCGGGCATTTATAACAGAGAACAAGGAAAGTTTACAAGTGTGTACTGTAAGAAACAGAGGAAGTCGAAGGTCTGGCGGACGTGGAAGAAGCAGGAGGACAAAAGTAAGTCATAGATCTAGCAGGGATGGGAGCAGAGAATTACTACCAAATATATCCAGACAATTTACAGCAGAGGGTTGGAGCCCTTGGGGTTGGTCCCTCAGAACTGGAAGGATTGGTGTCCTGAGAGTTGGTGCTCTTAAATCCAAGGTTGGTGCCTTGACAAGACAGGGTTGGTGCTCTGGAGGTTGGAGCCTCACAAAAAGTCCAAGTTGGTGATTGGCAACTGGTTGAAGCCCTATATACATTGTACTTGATTTATTGCAAAGATTATATTAATAAAAGCATTTATTCCTGTTATTTATTTTTGTGTTCTAAATATAAATGATTTAATTGATAAAAATAACAATTGAAAAGAAACATTGATTCACCCCCCCCCCCCCCCCCCGCTCAGTATTTCCAACAATTGGTATCAGAGCCAGTGTCTTCATATCAGCCTAATAGCTAGAAGAAGGATTCCTAGTCATGATGAGAAATCAGGAAGTGTCAGGAAGATCTCCTCTATTCGATGGCAGAAATTTTGGTTTTTGGAAAAAAAGAATGTCCTACTACTTAGTGTCCCTTGGACCTGAAGTTTGGCATTTGGTTTTAAATGAGTACACAGCTCCTTCCACTCTTCCAACAGATCAAGACGAAAGGAAAGCTTACATTGAAAATGCAAAAGCCTTCAACTCCATCACTAGTGGACAATGTCACATGGTTCGGGTTCGAGTTCGGGTTCGACAATGATTAGGTTCTGTTTGAGCTCGAACGTTTTGATGAGGTTCGTCATTAGGTTCGTCTATATATATATTAATTTAAAATGAATTATACGATAAAATAGTAAGAAATCAACATCAGTAAACATCAAAAATGCTATCACAGACATGGAAATTGCAAGGATAAATTACAAGCTTGAGTTGCGACAGGAAGTTATGAGTTTTGATCTATGGACCTGGTCAATGGCTATGAGGTTCGATGAGGTTTGCCGAACCTCAAATTTTTTTTAAGATTCGCCAAAATTTGAACCTCAAGGTTAAAGTTCGACGAACCTTGTGACATAGCTAGTGAAAACACTGATTCTGAATTTACAAAAGTCATGAATTGTAACTCAACCAAAGAAGTATGGGATAAGCTAATTAGCTTATACGATGGGGACTCCAAAGTTAAGAAGGCAAAGCTTCAAACTCATAGAAAGCAATTTGAAAGTCTAAAAATGGATGATGAAGAAGATATTGCATCATACCTTCTCCGAGTAGCTGAAGTGGTCAACTCTCTTAAAGGATTGGAAGAAAACATTGAAGAAAGCACTATTGTTCAAAAGGTCTTAAGATCTCTCCCAGACAAATTTGACTCCAAAGTAAGTGCTATAGAAGAAATGAAGGATCTAGATACCATCAAGATGGATGAACTTCATGGAATCCTCATTGCCTATGAGATGAGAAAAGGATGCCCAAGTTCCAAAGATGCAGCATTCAAGGCCTCAAAATCAAAAAAGGGGAAAGAATGGAATACCAGTAGTGATGACTCCGATGTTGAATCCGAATTGGCACAATTTGTACGAAGACTAAAGAAAGGATCTGAGCTAAAAGGTAAGTACCCTCTTATTTGTTTCAAATGTGGAAAAATAGGTCATTATGCTGCAAAATGTCCTCATAAGCATGATAGTGATGGTGAGGAAAATTCTAAAAGGATGGTATACAAAAAGAAAGGGTTCAATAAGAAGAATTTCTTCTCTAAGCAAGATGAGTCTGATGAAAATGAATTTGTAGTCATGAAAAATAAATCAACTAATCAATTCCCTCACCGCAAAGGAGGTAATGAAGAATCAGATGAAGAAAATGACCATGATGGAAGCCAAGAAGTATTATTCATGGCATTCACAAATGATGATGATTCAAGGCTAGAAGGAAATGTAGATGAATTGTTAACGAGTGCCATTGAAGAAAATGAGATGAAATAAAATCATCTCTCTCAAGATAGAAAACGAGGAAACAAAAAGAAGGGAAGACCTCTTGAAAAAAAAGCTAAAAGAGAAAGAAGAAGTTTGTGAAGAACGTGAAGCTGAAATAGTATCTCTGAGGAAGGAATTGGAGCAAGTCAAAAGGGGTTGGGAAAGCTCTCAAATACTTGACTCTATCATAAATAATCAAAAACCTCAACATGACAAATCTGGAATAGGTTTTAAAGGAGAATCATCAAGTACTAAGAATAATGCAAAAAGCTATGCTGACGTACTTTCCAGCATCCCAAAAAAAGAAAGATTATTTCATCAAAGCCCCATCTCAAATCCAAAGAATGAAGAGAGAGTAAATCCAAGGAAGAATGTTGATTCAAATCATGGCTATTACAACAGGTACAAAACTATCTTTTTTGAGCATTGCTTTTATTGTAAAAATTTTGGTCATCAAGCTAGACATTGCATGTGTTGGAAATACTGAGAGGGGGGGTGAATCAATATTTCTTTTTCCCACTATTGTTTCACCAGTTAAAACATATATATTTAGAACACAAGATGAACAGCAAGAATAAATGCTTTTATTAACATAAACTGTGCAGTAAAATAGATACAAAATATAGATGGTTACAATCAGTTGCCAAGCTCCAACTTGGACTTTGGTGAGGCTCCAACCTCCAGAGCACCAACTCTATTTTGCCAAGACACCAATCTTGGACTTAGGAGCACCAACTCCCAAAGACTTCAATCCTTCCATACTTTTGAGGCACCAGCCCCAAGGACTCCTATACTTTTTACATATCAAGATTCATTTGATAGTGTTGTTCTGCTCTCAGAACTCTTTTCTGTTGAGTTCTGTCTATTTACAACTTCCCCGTAGTGTCCAAACTACAGTATCAATGACAACAATGTCTTCTCTTGAAGGAGTCTTTACAACTCTTCCTACCATTCACATAGAGTCTCCAATAGCTGACCTCTAATTATATCTCCACATTGCTCTAGTGAGTCCACTACAACTACACTAAAACTCTGCATAAGAACCTGCTTTCAGTTCAAGCATATGTTCTAATGTCACGGTGAATGTTTCAGCAAGACTGCTTCTCTGCTGGCAACTTCTACCCTCCAAATGTCTCTTGTCCTATTGGTCCTTCAACCCTCTTTTTGTTCTGCTGGACCCTCTTTCTGTTCTGTTGTTTTCTCCAACTATTTCAACAGTGTTCAACAGCTGCAGCAGCCTTCACCAGCATTCACCAGCAACTTCATACAACGCTTAACCACCTCTGTTGCTTTTGCTACCACACATTCTGGTTCTTCACAACACCAACAGTCACTACAGTCCTCTGTTTTTGCTGCTTTTATGCATTCCCATGCCTCTGTCCATTCGTTTCCTCTTACTCGCTGGCTCTTTGGCTTCCTTCTCGCTCGTTGTCATTTCCTCTGTGCTCGCTTGCTTCTTCAGCTTCCCAGCTTTCGGTTTCCTTTGTCTATTCATGCTCACAAGACACGTTGAATCAATGGCAAGAACTGAGTCATATGTAGAGGACACATATATCAAAATTGTGACAACGCTCCTGCTTTCTCATGATCACAGGCATACACAAGGGCCGCTTCACTTAACGGACAACCACATCCTATTGCAATCATAATCGCCATAGTTCAACCTCCTAAACTATCGGGACCGTTCCTTAATGTATTTTTACCTCAAAAACCCAACGAATGACAAATATCAAATACACAAGGAAATATATGAAAAACAGGCGAGAAACACTAACAGCGGATTTCAAATGTAGTTTACCCACTTCTATTCCTGTATCAAGTCCATAGCTCCATCGCAATCGGCAGTCACAATCGCAATCGGCGAGATGAGGCTTCTGGGGGCCCTTTATACATCAACCCATGACTTCGCCAATGGCCGATGGCCGATCCTCTGCTCCGATGAACCGGATGCGACGTAACAATTAACCATGTTATAATGTCACATCGGGTCCACAACGTTCATCGCAATCGGTGCTTGGGTATGGCAAGGCTTCATAACATATGCGATTGTGACGGATGCAATAGCATATTAAATTATATTGCATTGGTGTAGTCGGGTCCGTATGCATATCGCTATCGGTGCTTCTAATTGGACAACCCTCTGTGTAGCATTGCGATGGGCGGATGCGATATGGTATTAACCATGGTTTATATTCTTGTCACATCTGACAAAGCCGCGCGGTTTAATCCCTGCCATCTGATCATCCACCAAGCGATCCGACAGCATTCGCTCCTCCTGATGCCGTAACTTAACCACTTGTTAACGCACAATAAAGCGGTCTTTGGCCGCGTCCCGTCATCCACGTGTCGTGCAATGAATGGTATCACACGCCATGGTACGTTTACCACCCACCTCCGAAAGCGGTGCGGGGAATACCCCTTACCGCCGCCGTCCCCACTCGCTATCTCCCGTGCATCTTCATCGCCCACAACCATTGGATCCACCCGTCGTGTTGTATCTGCCGTCCATCTGCGCAATCTGATAGTGTATTTGCCGGGGATTCATAGTTTTGGCCGCCGATAGTGTTATGGGCTCCCGATAGTGTTATCTGTGGATATATGGCTCTGTTTACTGTTAAACGCATCCATTGCTCCTCCGATGGCTCCTGATAACTCTGTCTGCTCCATTGCTCCTCTTCATTGGCATATATGTATGGTCTATAAATATGGCTCCGATAGCTCTGTTTTGGCATGTATTACAAGCAGCGTTCCCCTTGCTCTAATATGGCTCTCCGATGACTCTGATGGCTCTGTTTGCATCCTCTATGACTCTATTTGCTTTGTTTCCGCATATATAAGCTTTGCCTTTCCGCTCCCGATAGGCTCCCGATATAGGCTCCCGATAGTTGTGTATGCTCCTATTCTTTGACATATATATGGCATATATATATATATGGCTCCGCTGGTGGTGCTTCGTGCTCAATTAGCTCCTCTCGTCTCCATCTGCTCCTCTGGTGGCTCTTCGTGCTCTGTTAGCTCCTCTCGTCTCCATCTGCTCCTCTAGCCTGGCAGTGTCTTTCAAAGACCTCCTTGCATATATGAATGCCTCTCTTGCTCTGATATCCTGCAATATGCTTTGATATGCCTCCTTTGGTAACTCCTCTTTGCTTATGGCTTGGCTATCCTGATGGCCTTGCTCCTGTCTCTTCATGAATCTGCTCTACATCCCCTTGGCTTCATGTCATCCTCTAGTATCCAGAATATTGCCATATTGACATCAATGACAACCTAGGTCAACAATCTCCCCCTTTGTTATTGATGGCAATATTCTTCTTCTCTCCCCCTTTGACATCAATGGCAAAGGAGTGCTCTAGGACTCCCCCTATCAAACTGCTTCTGTTGTTCATGAATGGTAGATCTTCACGGGTCTGTGACTCCCCTTGTCATAGTGCTCTTCTTTTTACTCAAGATAGAAGGATTGATGTTTTATCATCAATTTGCACATTATTCCCTCTTCATGTCTCAGAACTGCTTTATCATGGCTTCAACAATGCTTAAGGATGCTCTACTTTAATGCTTTCATTTAGATTGCAAACGGCCATACACCAAGTGTCCAAGTCCAAGCTTTCATGCTTCAATCCATATTGATGTCTCCATAGGCAGAATTGAGAGACCTTCATAGTCCGAATCAAGAGAAAATGCCCTTGAGATTGTCTTTCTTGCTATCTTTCTTCAGATCTGAGTTCCTTTGTGTCTCTGTGCTTCTTCTTAAGTTACTGCCATATAGTATTCAATCATCATTGCATTTGGACAAAAATGTGACGGGTTGTGCCTTATTGTTGCTATATTTCTAAAGTGATCTGTATCAGCTTAAGTTATGCTTGACTGCACAACATTCTCCTTCCTATGAGCCAACTTTTCCTTGTGTTCTTGTACATATCTCTGCAGATTCAGATATCCAATCTGTGACTGTCTTCTAAATACAATTGTTGATCTACATCTTTTTGCAACGCTTCAGTTTGTTATATGTTGCCCAGAATTTATCTGTTCTCACATTTAATTCCTGAGTTAATACATAAACTTCTATGATAACATCACCATGGTTGTTTGCCCTATTTCTTTAACAACAGTCCAAAGAATGGTTATAGGATCATATGCTTCAATGGAGTGCTCCTAAGACACGATCTTCATCAAAGAATGACTGTTAATATAGTTCAGCAAGGATTTCATAAGGACCTTTTTACTAATAGCTTCAGCGATAATGATTAAGAATTACAGGCTCCCCCTAACTGTATGCATCGTCTCCTTTTGGCAGAGTCTTCTTATAAAATGCTTAGATTCTCAAAAATTTAGGCCAATGACATATGTTGTTGGCTGAAGAACTCAAGGGACTTTCGGATTGTATTTCCTTCCTTCTCCATACTTGTGTAACTTTCTTCTTTTGCATGGTTCTAGCTTGTGTAAGAGCCCATGTTAAGTTACAATCACGTGTCATATGACCAATGTTATGACACTTGAAGCATTCTACATTGTTCATGAATAAGAATTCATGATTTCTTCCTGCAAAATTGTTTCTTGGAGGTCGTCGGAGACTACAACATCTATCTCTATGAGATGGTTGGGGACCATAACATCTATCTTTATGATATGCTTTACAGTCTTTTGCCATGTGACCTGTTAGCGCTTGAGATTTCACCCTAGGCTGAGGAAGGTAAACCTTCAAGGCTACATCAAACCATTTCACCTCGTAGCTAGCCCTACAAGGTATGAGAATGCTCTCTCGAGTCAAATTCGGTAGATCTTTCAATAGGATGAGCTGACCCAATTAGGAATAAAGATCTTAGGCTAGTAAATTGATAAGGAAGGTTTGTTTGGGGTTTTTAATTAAATGACGGGGCTTTTCTGGGCTGCATGGGCAAAATCACAGCTTTGAACAGAGAAATATAATGACTACACAGATTATCAACTGAGGCAAGGTAGGCAAGCAATTTAGCACCAAATCTAGATTTTAAATGGGATGGCAAGACTGGTGAGGAGCTAAGGAGGGCAAATAATACTTTGAATCCTCCTTAAACAGGAGAAAACATTGAATATGAGCAAATTTATAGGAGGAGCATACAATACTATGAATTCCTACCTAAACACTTCATTTGCTCAATTAGATATGATCATGAGGTGAATGAAACATAACAGTTTACATATGAGACAAAGGGAAAACTTATGCTAAATCAACATACCACATGAATCTCCGAAGTCAGAGCTGCATAATTTCATTAAAAATCTCTGTCACAAAACTGTACAATAAAAAGCTCTCTGCTTCTCCAGCAGCTCCCAGCGCTTAGAAAAAACTCTCCTCTGACTTCTCTCTCTCTCTCTCTCTTTTTTCTTTAAAAATGACATTTTTAATACAATAAAAATAAAACTGCTGCCCAAAACAGGGGCGCTGTTTTAACTAACATCACAAAAATATGAAACAAAATACAGCTGGGGGAAAACCAATCAACCCCAGGACCTCTGCGCTATTTCCACTACAATTATTAAAATTAGAAAGGAGAGTTACATCATCCTAAAATAATGCAACGTCCCTCTTCCTCTAAATCTGCTCTAAATCTGCTGATGATTGGCCAAAATTGGAGCGCAGATCTACCATTTAAGAGATGAAACCAAATCGCATTTGTGGCTATAATAGATAATCTGGACTTAAGTTCGATTTGCCACGTTACATTTGCCAATACAACGACCTTCAAACTAATATTCCACCGATTCGGCTTATGGTGACAACTAAACCGAGAGCAGTTTACATGGCTGCATTCAAAAGCTCCACCTTCTAAGCGCCACATCGCCCTCGATCCCACAAAATCTCCAAAGATCGCACCGTGATCTGGATCTTGGCATTGTGAAAGCCATATGTCTAGCAGCTGATGTAAAAGTTACTCCAACAATCAGCATCAGTAGTGCCAACAATGAATCATGGGAACTCTGAAGAATCATAACAGATGCCACTATGCGAATTGCCCACGCAACAAACTGGGCTGTACCTATGTCCACACTCCCATCTTCCGAAAGAACTAGTTTTCTCACTCCTCAATAACCCAACCATGCTCCTGTCAGGATAACACATAACAGAAGAAACGCCGCTACAGGATTAAACATTTCCTCACCAAAGCCTAATTCTTGAAGCATGGAATGAACCAATCCTGATACGTAACGTGGAATTACTGACCCAAGCCCAACAATTGATCCATACAAAACAACATATATTGTGCTTTTCCGTTTCTTCAACCGAAATTGTGAGAGAATCAAACAGCGTGCCCGGCATTCTAATATCAATAAATTTTGTTTCAAAAGGTGACATGAGAGCAGTCCATGAACCCTTGTCAAGTGCTTTCCACTCATTTTGCAGACATTGTCCCAATCCCAGTGATGCATTCCTGTGAAAACAAATTTCAATCTTCGTTGGATTTAATTTTGATATTCCTTCTGAATATTGCACCTTGACTCGACGTGAATGAGCATATTTCTTGAGATGCTGCAACCTTTGAAGGCCAGGAATACAGACCCGATCACAAGCTATCAGGGTTCCAGGCTTTATGCCTGGTGAATTTTCAATCAAGGGCCCAGAAGGTAACTGTAATTTAAAAAAACGCGCTATGCACATCTGCATTTACAAGTGCAATGTCATCATCTCTGCGCCGAGCACGCTTGAACTCCTTGACATATTCACCCTGCCTTGTAAATGGTAAAAAGAAAACTGATAGCAATATTTCGCCATGTCTCAAGTCGACCATCCGATAGCCTTTGAAAAACTCCCTTGCAAATACAGTCCGCACACTTCCCTTGCAGTCAATTATGTTAAATCGTGCCCTGGCTGCCATCCAAAGTTAAATTTTCATTTTGAGCCCAAAAGTGATCTTGAAATAGACAGAAATATATCTCCATATTTGTGTCTGTGACATGTGTAGTAGCATCTGTATCATTAATCACTTTGCAACCATCTAACAGTCCAAATCGATAAGCATAACATGATTTCGATAAAGCTGGAATTAGATAGTATAGAAGGTAACTGGAAGAATCTAGCTGTATTACATATTTAGTCATTTGCTTCACTTTATTATACACTCTGCTATCAAGATCTCCCTCCACGTCAAGCTTATCCAGACACATCCACCAACAATGACAGAGAGACACCATGAGCCTGGAGGCATAACAACCCTGCTTATTCAACTCACAACGATCAAGCCGGCTTTCAACGCATGGAGGCATTTCAGTATCAATGCTCGTACCCAATTGCAAGTCTTCTACAGTATTTTGTGTGCCTTTAGAGTGTTGGGAAGTGTTTGATAAGGTAGGTGAAGGGTAGGGGAAGGTGTATGAACATCTAGAAACAATTTTTGCCGGTGATTTGACCATCCAAGAGAAATTGCCTTCAAAACCCTAGGAGAGGGAAATGACCTTGCCTGGGTGGCAACTGAAGCATGAACAAAGTGTAAAATGACTCATTTGACACTGACATGATAATGACAACCCTATGAATGATGATAAACTCAGTTGAATGATGACATGGACTGACATTTGGGCAAACCCTAGACCTAATGCCTAGTGACCAAATTTTGCTTGAAAACTCTTTGAAATGACAAAATTTGACCTTGACACTTCAAAATCACTTTGTAAGAGCACATTTGATCACTGTAGGAAGGCTGGAAAGACTGACACTAACATTGGCTCCAATGGGGATGGTAGCTCCTTGGAGGTGCCAAGAACCTTAGACCTCTGGGAGAGCAGACCAGTGCCTTACAATCATTGGGCGATGGAGTCATTTATTCACATGTGACCAACTCAAAAACAACTTTATTTGACTTAGACAATTGACTGAAACTTAACTGATGCTTGACTCAAACCGACTCGATGGCAAACTGAAATAACTTGAAAAACTTACTCAACAGACCAAACACAAATGACTCATGACTTGACTTAAAACAAAACTTACAAAGCTTATGAAGGGCAGCAGTCCATCAAGATTTGAAATCATGATGACAACCACCTGTGTTTCTTACAAGACAAAATACCATCAAACTATATCAAAATGCCAATGCAACCAATCAAGCAGATGCCTTCTTGATTGATTCTTCTTATCAGATCTTCTGGTCAACATTACAAACCTATCCCTGGGCATCCAAAAACATAGCTGACCGTGATCTCCTTCATCACTGAACACTGCAATAAACACTATCACTGCTGGCTGCAACAAACTTGCTAGAGGATCGTGAAAAACATGAAGATTTGCCACTGCCACCTCCTGCTGAAAGATCAAGGTGTCCTTTGCTTCAAACTCTGATCTTCCTTCATCATGTGCTTCGATAAAAGTATGCTCATGGGCTTCAAAAAATTCTGAACAAGTAGATGAGCAGATCTCTTCTTGGAAAAACATTTCAGCACATGAAACATATGAAGAATCTGAAAGGTAATCCTGTATGCTATAATCTTCGGTGGTCAGACAATATGGTAGGTGATCTTCATATGATATGACAGCCGGATTCTCATTACATTCTTCAATCATAAGGAAAGAAACTTCAGCTGATTCTTGAGGTGCAAAAATGACAGTTCTATCATCTACCATAAACTCATCCAAAGGAACTGTTTCACTTACTTGAATGAAGATCTCATCTTGATTTTCATGAACTGACTGAATTACCTCCTCATGCAGGCTTTGCATGCTGTCTTCTTCTGTGGGCAGATCTGAAATGAGCTCTTCTCTTTCACCATCTTCAGCCATATAACAAATTTCAACCTGCTGATCTATAAAGCTGCTTACAAGACTGTCATACTTTTCAGAAGAGGAAGAAGGTCCACCATCATCTTCTTGACCATGTGTGCACTGCAAATCTGCATTAACTTGAGCTGGAGCAAGACCTCTCAAGAGCTGATCTATCTCCTCTTCGGACAAAGGAGATAATGCATTTTGTTTTCTTCTGCTCAAACAGTGATTGTCTTCATTGATTTCAAGTGAAGGAGTATACAGATTTTCCTCATACTGCTGATCCATTTCATGCAACTTCTGTTGATTGTCAAGAGGCGAAATTTTTTTATTTTCCACCATACTAAGATCTTGGTCCTGCTGCAAATTTTCATGATCGTCTCTATGGGAATCCTCTAGGTTCTCTTCATGTTGCTGAAATGGATTCTCATACAAAGCCTCCATGATCTCAACGTCCATAAAATTATCATCTTCATAATACTTCTCAAGGCTTTCAATAAAACTATAAGCATGCTTGCAACAGTCATGAACCAAATTTAATGATGGATAAGATGCTTGATATCTTTCAATGAACAAGACATGAAAATCCTTCAAACAGTAAATACAAGCAGGCGGCAAACTTTCATACCATGATTGAGCTTTACCTTCCAGAGTGGCCAAGAATATCTTCATTAAGCAATCTTCAGGAAAATCCACCTTCAACTTGCGAATATGCATATGAAATCTAACCAAATGTAGAGCAGCGTCCTTCTTACCATCATCATTAAATGTAGGCAAATTCCTTGACCAATCTACCTTCGGAATTTTATTCGGAAAACCTGGAATGTGATCTCGGCTCAAGGGAGCATATCTTCTTGCAATCTGATCCATCTTGAAAATCTCAAAGCCACTGATCTATCTGCAGTGAAGTCACCATGAAACATCGATCTCTGGAGTTTTCAGTGAAGGAGTCGCCAGTGAATGATTTCAGCCTTTCAAGTGTCTGATCGTTGTCCACTATCAACAATCAGATCTGAACTTGATACATGTACTGGGGTAAAATGCAATTGAAGTGGTCGTATTCACAAGCTCACGGAGATTGACTGAAGCAGCGTTTATCTACTAACGCTGATGTAAAACAAGAGCGTTTTCGAAGGCTCCTGGCGTAACTTCAAGCTCCGTCTAAAACTTATGAAACAAACACATCAACCCACAAACAAGTTTGTTCTCCCCAGTATGGTCGCCACTATGTTAGCGCTTGAGATTTCACCCTAGGCTGAGGAAGGTAAACCTTCAAGGCTACATCAAACCATTTCACCTCGTAGCTAGCCCTACGAAGTATGCGAAGGCTCTCTCGGGTCAGATTCGGTAGATCTTTCAATAGGATGAGCTGACCCAATTAGGAATAAAGATCTTAGGCTAGTAAATTGATAAGGAAGGTTTGTTTGGGGTTTTTAATTAAATGACGGGGCTTTTCTGGGCTGCATGGGCAAAATCACAGCTTTGAACAGAGAAATATAATGACTACACAGATTATCAACTGAGGCAAGGTAGGCAAGCAATTTAGCACCAAATCTAGATTTTAAATGGGATGGCAAGACTGGTGAGGAGCTAAGGAGGGCAAATAATACTTTGAATCCTCCTTAAACAGGAGAAAACATTGAATATGAGCAAATTTATAGGAGGAGCATACAATACTATGAATTCCTACCTAAACACTTCATTTGCTCAATTAGATATGATCATGAGGTGAATGAAACATAACAGTTTACATATGAGACAAAGGGAAAACTTATGCTAAATCAACATACCACATGAATCTCCGAAGTCAGAGCTGCATAATTTCATTAAAAATCTCTGTCACAAAACTGTACAATAAAAAGCTCTCTGCTTCTCCAGCAGCTCCCAGCGCTCAAAAAAAACTCTCCTCTGACTTCTCTCTCTCTCTCTTTTTTTTTCTTTAAAAATGACATTTTTAATACAATAAAAATAAAACTGCTGCCCAAAACAGGGGCGTTGTTTTAACTAACATCACAAAAATATGAAACAAAATACAGCTGGGGGAAAACCAATCAACCCCAGGACCTCTGCGCTATTTCCACTACAATTATTAAAATTAGAAAGGAGAGTTACATCATCCTAAAATAATGCAACGTCCCTCTTCCTCTAAATCTGCTCTAAATCTGCTGATGATTGGCCAAAATTGGAGCGCAGATCTACCATTTAAGAGATGAAACCAAATCGCATTTGTGGCTATAATAGATAATCTGGACTTAAGTTCGATTTGCCACGTTACATTTGCCAATACAACGACCTTCAAACTAATATTCCACCGATTCGGCTTATGGTGACAACTAAACCGAGAGCAGTTTACATGGCTGCATTCAAAAGCTCCACCTTCTAAGCGCCACATCGCCCTCGATCCCACAAAATCTCCAAAGATCGCACCGTGATCTGGATCTTGGCATTGTGAAAGCCATATGTCTAGCAGCTGATGTAAAAGTTACTCCAACAATCAGCATCAGTAGTGCCAACAATGAATCATGGGAACTCTGAAGAATCATAACAGATGCCACTATGCGAATTGCCCACGCAACAAACTGGGCTGTACCTATGTCCACACTCCCATCTTCCGAAAGAACTAGTTTTCTCACTCCTCAATAACCCAACCATGCTCCTGTCAGGATAACACATAACAGAAGAAACGCCGCTACAGGATTAAACATTTCCTCACCAAAGCCTAATTCTTGAAGCATGGAATGAACCAATCCTGATACGTAACGTGGAATTACTGACCCAAGCCCAACAATTGATCCATACAAAACAGCATATATTGTGCTTTTCCGTTTCTTCAACCGAAATTGTGAGAGAATCAAACAGCGTGCCCGGCATTCTAATATCAATAAATTTTGTTTCAAAAGGTGACATGAGAGCAGTCCATGAACCCTTGTCAAGTGCTTTCCACTCATTTTGCAGACATTGTCCCAATCCCAGTGATGCATTCCTGTGAAAACAAATTTCAATCTTCGTTGGATTTAATTTTGATATTCCTTCTGAATATTGCACCTTGACTCGACGTGAATGAGCATATTTCTTGAGATGCTGCAACCTTTGAAGGCCAGGAATACAGACCCAATCACAAGCTATCAGGGTTCCAGGCTTTATGCCTGGTGAATTTTCAATCAAGGGCCCAGAAGGTAACTGTAATTTAAAAAAACGCGCTATGCACATCTGCATTTACAAGTGCAATGTCATCATCTCTGCGCCGAGCACGCTTGAACTCCTTGACATATTCACCCTGCCTTGTAAATGGTAAAAAGAAAACTGATAGCAATATTTCGCCATGTCTCAAGTCGACCATCCGACAGCCTTTGAAAAACTCCCTTGCAAATACAGTCCGCACACTTCCCTTGCAGTCAATTATGTTAAATCGTGCCCTGGCTGCCATCCAAAGTTAAATTTTCATTTTGAGCCCAAAAGTGATCTTGAAATAGACAGAAATATATCTCCATATTTGTGTCTGTGACATGTGTAGTAGCATCTGTATCATTAATCACTTTGCAACCATCTAACAGTCCAAATCGATAAGCATAACATGATTTCGATAAAGCTGGAATTAGATAGTATAGAAGGTAACTGGAAGAATCTAGCTGTATTACATATTTAGTCATTTGCTTCACTTTATTATACACTCTGCTATCAAGATCTCCCTCCACGTCAAGCTTATCCAGACACATCCACCAACAATGACAGAGAGACACCATGAGCCTGGAGGCATAACAACCCTGCTTATTCAACTCACAACGATCAAGCCGGCTTTCAACGCATGGAGGCATTTCAGTATCAATGCTCGTACCCAATTGCAAGTCTTCTACAGTATTTTGTGTGCCTTTAGACACATGAAGGCTTTCTCTTTTCAACACAATTTCAAGCATACCTTCGATACAGTCTATCACTGTCAAACATACAGTCCAACAATCTTCTACCGAATTTAAAATGAGACTGAATAAGGAGTAGCTTAATTCTGTTAAAATGTCCAACCTTGTACTGAATACTAGAGAAGAGTGTTTTGTCCCTGTGCAGCAAATGCGCTGGGGAGGATCCTTGATTTGAAGATTCTCCTCTTTTAAATCCAGAGAAAGTACCCGATCTTTTGTTCCGCTTCATGTTACTTTTGGCAACCCGGTGCCATCTCTTCACTGCATTGGATGTCTGCTCATCAAATATGGCCTTCATCATACAAGTGCATAAAGAGGAGATTTCAAGCCAAATTGAAACCATATGAAACAGAAAAAGGCAACTTCGAAAGTATTCTTCTTGCGGATATCCTTGGCCCTTTGGAAAACCACCAAATTCTACATTTAGAACATCTGCATCAAACATCTGGCCCAGAAATTTGTACAGGCTATCATCATGGATATTTTCTTTCATTGCAGCGACTAATTTCATAAAGACTAAAGCATCAAGTTTCTTTTGTATGACAATGCTGAACCACCAGAAACAATACTTTCGTTATTTCTCAAAGCAAAGTGTAAGCAAGGCGTTTCAAAACAAAGGCCTTTGCCGCACTGTGAGAAGTTGAACTGGATTCAATGGAGGCCTCCAAGAGAAGATAACAACAAGAAGGGCAGCATGATATACAGGAATAAATTGCCAGACTTTGATTGTTGATGATGTTTCAAATTGTGCTTGTGCAGGGATAGGAGCGTTGAAGTTTGCTGCTGCCTTTTACATATGTTTGCTGTGTGCAATAGTGTTTAGGGTTTGAGCATGATATATGAGGGAAACTAGGGTTTGAATAGGGTTTAGAAGGGATTTGGGTTTCATGGAATTGGGCTGGGGTTTTAGCATTTCTTTGCAAATGAGTTGATAACAACAACACTTTAACATTTGTGATTTTATAATGGGAAAACAAATGGAGGGAACAAAGGAATAAAGAACCTTGAAAAACAAACAAACCCTAGCATAAGCTTGCAAAACAACAAGTCACTTAACCTATCTTTTGATAATTTTTTGCATGGTGAACATGAGCAAAAACCAATCATTGAATCCATGGCACCATCACTTAAAATGTTTAGGAGGCCTACCTCACTCCAATTTGCAAATTTGGAGGAAATTTGAGTCAATTTGGCACTTACAGCCTGAGTGGTCGCGCCCCTTAGGAAAATACACTGCAGAGAGGCCTTTGAGTGGTCGCGCTTTTGCAGGAGGCTTTTGGAGGCCTTCCCGGTGTCGGAATTGGGTGCAGGATAGCTCGTTGGAAAGGTCTTTGAGTCTACTTTCCAACCCAACCGGAATTTTTCAATTTGGAGTTGATTTGACCTGTCAAAAATCAAATCTCCCAAGACTGGTCAAAAAGTGCCCAATGAGGCTGCCTCAAGGAAGAGTGCTGTTGCAGTCAACTTTTGAATGCCTTCCTCAACCCCAAATTGAGCTCATGATAGCTCATTGGAAAGCTCTTTGTGTCTAGTTATCATTTTATCCATCAAGAAAGTCATTTGGCCAACCAAGCTAGGAGAAAACTTGATTTTCCCAAGGTCACTTCAGAGGTGCCTTTGATTCTCCTGAGGCAACGGTATTCTTGACATTTCTCTCAAACCATGACACCTGTGCAAAAAGTGAAGGAGGTTTCTCTTCCTTGGCATGTTTTGGACAAAAACCTCTCTCAGTTTTGCAAAATTCATCTTTGATTGCTCAGAACCATCATTTTAGTAAAACTTGTCCCGATGTGTGAAACAAGGAATTTTGTCGAAGCGAAATGAAGGGGATAAGGGGGTTCTAAATTCTTGAGAAAATTTTTGGGAGTAGGGAGGGATGTTAGGAAGCAGGGGAAAGTGGAATCTCAGAGATTGAGTGAGCGGAAGGGGTCCAAAAGGGCGAAACACAGGCCCAACCTAGAAAATTGCCAGGTTGTAGCTAGAAACTAGGGTTTGTGCAAAAATGAGGAATTTGGGGGATCTGAGTGTTGGGAAGTGTTTGATAAGGTAGGTGAAGGGTAGGGGAAGGTGTATGAACATCTGGAAACAATTTTTGCCGGTGATTTGACCATCCAAGAGAAATTGCCTTCAAAACCCTAGGAGAGGGAAATGACCTTGCCTGGGTGGCAACTGAAGCATGAACAAAGTGTAAAATGACTCATTTGACACTGACATGATAATGACAACCCTATGAATGATGATAAACTCAGCTGAATGATGACATGGACTGACATTTGGGCAAACCCTAGACCTAATGCCTAGTGACCAAATTTTGCTTGAAAACTCTTTGAAATGACAAAATTTGACCTTGACACTTCAAAATCACTTTGTAAGAGCACATTTGATCACTGTAGGAAGGCTGGAAAGACTGACACTAACATGACCAAAGTTTGAACAAGAATAATAATAACCAAAAAATGAACTTTGGGAGATGGAGGTTTCCTTGATGTACTTCTGAAGCCTATCTGCCTTGAGATCCTTTGATCATAACCATTGTCTCTTGCATCTTTGACATCATCTGCATTTCTTCTTGGAGTTGGGTTTCTTCTTGGAGTTGGGTTTCTTCTTGGAGCAGGATTTCTTCTATTGTAGCGTTGATTTTTCTCCTTGCCTTTGCAGGAGCTGGGAGCATCACCATTTCTTTCTGACTTCTTCACATCTCTTTTGCTTAAAGCATTTTCATTCTTGTTTGAGGATTCACCTACATATCCGAGACGTGATTTATCAGATGGACATCTGTGATAGCTGAGCATGTCATCCAAGGCTTGAGAGCTCTTCAAGATTTTGTTCATCCCTTCAACCTTTGTTCTGAGGAAGACAACCTCTTCTTCCAATCTTTCACACTCATTATTCTTCTTAGCAAGTTGTTTCTCAGTTTCTTCCTTGATAGGAGTAGCTTCATCTGCTTCTATTTTAAGGGAGATGATATTTGACTTCATTTTGAAGATTTCTTCATTTTTTGCTTGACTGCTCTCCATTCTCTTCTCAGCTCCTTGTGCCTGTTTCCTGGCTTCTTGTAATTGAGACTTAAGGGAGGAGACCTCTACCTTGTACTGACCAATCTCTTCTTCAAGTTTGTTCAAGCTCTTGTGCCTTTGTTCAAGTTGGCTTGACAAGATATCTTCCTGCTTCTTTGCTTTATCCAATTGATTTGTCATGGATATGTGTAAAGTTTTGTAGATGTTCTATGCTAAGAGCAATTTCACTTTTCTCACAGCAATCATACAAGTAGTTAAGCAAAATGCAGATAGAACATATAAGCAGATCTTACAGAAGACAAATCAGAAACAAGAAAAATGTGTGTTTTTGTTTCGGCGGTCAACAGGATGCTTCAACCAGCAAAGTTTCCTTTGGTCAGCCAGCCCAGATGTGTCACAAGATCCCTCCAACTAGTAGATGAGTCAACCCAAGTCAATTCTACAAAAAGTCAACGCTGTCCTGAAAAGTCAACGCAGGGGCAGCAAGCTAAAAGTCAACGCAGCAGCAAAACGGTCAACCCTTTGACCTCGATTTTTGTGCCAGATAGTACGGCCTTCAAAAATCGAACTTTCCACCAATTTTCAGCTTGATTGGACCAAGCGTTGACCAAAGTCAACGCTGGTCAAACTTTCTGCGAAACCCTAGCAGCAGAAAATCCGTACGGTCTGTCCTCTTCGTCCTTCCCACGTGTGGCTGAAATTCGTCCTCCAGGTAGCGTACTCTCTAAGATGAGAGAGGAAGATGTGAGTTGAGTTGTGATAAAATTCTCTCCAACTTTTCCTGTATATATATCCATCAATGAGGGTGTGTGACACATCTGTTGGGCATGTGAGCCTACATTACAAAACTGGCTGACCTTGCACATATAATTTATTAAGAATAATAAATTCACAATATAAGTTCTGCTCATCGGATTAAGACTATTTTTATATGGATTTTACACCTCTCAGAAAGAGGAATCCAACAAAAATATTAGCCTCTTAATCTGAGCATCAGAACATGGAGTTTGGACCTAGTTGTCCAAATTTAACAATATGACTTCTTCATGATGCTTTCTTTTGCTTTGATGATATTCCTTCTTAAGCTTGGCAAGCTCTTCATCCCTTTCTTGTACTTGAAGCTTGATGAGGTCAACTTTCTTTCTTGTTTGATCTTGGTCGCCAACTGGAGCTATCTTCTTAAGTGCCTCATTTTCCTTTTTCAAATTGTTAATCTCTTCCATGACAGTCATAAGTTGAGCAAGGAGTTCTTCTACAAAGTCTTTTTTCATTCTCTTCATCTTCTAGGTCTGCTTTAGCCTTGATGTCATCATTCTCATTTTCAGCTTCTATGATGGATTCAGGATCTCCTTCTTGATTAATGGTCATGGTCAGTGCTCCTTTTGAGTGAAGATCATGAAGTTTGTCCCATATGCCCTTTGTTGATGAATCTTTTCCTAGATTGTTCTTTACAAAATTAGGGAGCCCATTCAAGATTGCCTTTACTGCTTTTGCATTGTACTCCTTGGATTCTCTATCCATCCTACTATCATCATCACTAATTTCCAGATTTCAATGCCTTGAGTCTGTAAGAAATTCCTCATTCTTGCTTCCCATATATTAAAGTTCCCATTGAGCCTTGGAGCATCATCAAATTGATTGTCTTCTATTTTAGTAGTAGAGGGAGACACATCCTTAGGAGGATTGGAGACTTTCTTCATTGACCTCGCCATTTGTGTTCTAAATGTTGACCTTCAAGCTGTTAAGCTTTGAATGAAGGTACCTGCTCTGATACCAATTGTTGGAAACACTGAGAGGGGGGATGAATCAGTATTTCTTTTTCCCACTATTGTTTCACCAGTTAAAACATATATATTCAGAACATAAGATGAACAACAAGAATAAATGCTTTTATTAACATAAACTGTGCAGTAAAATAGATACAAAATATAGATGGTTACAATCAATTGCCAAGCTCTAACTTGGACTTTGGTGAGGCTCCAACCTCCAGAGCACCAACCCTATTTTGCCAAGACACCAATCTTGGACTTAGGAGCACCAACTCCCAAAGACTTCAATCCTTCCATACTTCTGAGGCACCAGCCCCAAGGACACCAATCCTTCTTACATATCAAGATTCATTTGATAGTGTTGTTCTGCTCTCAGAACTCTTTTCTGCTAAGTTTTGTCTATTTACAACTTCCCTGTGGTCTCCAAACTACAGTATCAATGACAACCATGTCTTCTCTTGTAGGAGTCTTTACAACTCTTCCTACCATTCACACAGAGTCTCCAATAGCTGACCTCTGATCATATCTCCACACTACTCTAGTGAGTCCACTACAACTGCACTTAAACTCTGCATAAGAACCTGTTTTCAGTTCAAGCGAATGTTCTAATGTCACGGTGAATGTTTCAGCAAGACTGCTTCTCTGCTGGCAACTTCTACCCTCCAAATGTCTCTTGTCCTCTTGGTCCTTCAACCCTCTTTTTGTTCTGCTGGACCCTCTTTTTGTTCTGTTGTTTTCTCCAACTATTTCAACAGTGTTCAACCGCTGCAGCAGCCTTCACCAGCATTCACCAGCAACTTCATACAACGCTTAACCACCTTTGTTGCTTCTGCTCCCACACATTCTAGTACTTCACAACACCAACAGTCACAGCAGTCCTCTGTTTTTGCTGCTTTTATGCATTCCCATGCCTCTGTCCATTCGTTTCCTCTTACTCGCTGGCTCTTTGGCTTCCTTCTCGCTCGCTGTCATTTCCTCTGTGCTCGCTTGCTTCTTCAGCTTCCTAGCTTTCAGTTTCCTTCGTCTATTCATGCTCACAAGACACGTTGAATCAATGGCAAGAACTGAGTCATACATAGAGGACACATATATCAAAATTGTGACAACACTCCTATTTTCTCATGATCACAGGCATACACAGGGGCCGCTTCACTTAACGGACAGCCACATCCTATCGCAATCATAATTGCCATAGTTCAACCTCCTGAACTATCAAGACCGTTCCTTAATGTATTTTTACCTCAAAAACCCAGCGCATGGCAAATATCAAATACACAGGGAAATATATGAAAAACAGGGAGAAACACTAACGACGGATTTCAAATTTAGTTTACCCACTTCTATTCTTGTATCAGGTCCATAGCTCCATTGCAATCGACAATCACAATCGCAATTGGCGAGATGAGGCTTCTGGGGGCGCTTTATACATCAACCCATGACTTCACCGATGGCCGATCCTCCACTGCTCCGATGAACCGGATGCGACGTAGCATTTAACCATGTTATAATGTCACATTGGGTCCGCAACATTCATCGCAATCGGCGCTTGGGTGTGGCAAGGCTTCACAACATATGCGATTGTGACGGATGCGATAGCATATTAAATTATATTTCACTGGTGTAGTCGAGTCCGTATGCATATCACTATCGGCGCTTCTAGTTGGACAACCCTCTGTGTAGCATTGCGATGGGAGGATGCGATATGGTATTAACCATGGTTTATATTCTTGTCACATCCGACGAAGCCGCACGGTTTAAGCCCTGTCGTCCAATCATCCACCAAGCAATCTGACGGCATTCGCTCTTCCTGATGCCGTAACTTAACCACTTGTTAACGCGCGATAAAGCAGTCTTTGGCTGCATCCAGTCATCCACGTGTCGTGCAATGAATGGTATCGCACGCCATGGTACGTTTACCACCCACCTCCAAAAGCGGTGCGGGGAATACCGCTTACCGCCGTCCCTGCTCGTTATCTCCCGTGCATCTTCATCGCCCGTAACCGTTGGATCCGCCCGTCGTGCTGTATCTGTCGTCCATTTGTGCAATCCGATAGTGTATTTACCAGGGATTCATAGTTTTGGCCGTCGATAATGTTATATATGGATATATGGCTCTGTTTGTTGTTAAACGCATCCATTGCTCCTCCGATGGCTCCTGATAACTCTGTCTGCTCCATTGCTCCTCTTCTTTGGCATATATGTATGATCTATAAATATGGCTCCAATAGCTCTGTTTTGGCATATATTACAAGCAGCGTTTCTCTTGCTCTGATATGGCTCTCCGATGACTCTGATGGCTTTGTTTGCATCCTCCATGGCTCTATTTGCTTTGTTTCCACATATATAAGCTTTGCCTTTCCGCTCCCGATAGGCTCTCGATCGTTGTGTATGCTCCTCTTCTTTGACATATATATGGCATATAAATATATGGCTCCGTTGGTGGTGCTTCATGCTCTATTAGCTCCTCTCGTCTCCATCTGCTCCTCTGGTGGCTCTGCGTGCTCTGTTAGCTCCTCTCGTCTCCATTTGCTCCTCTGGCCTGGCAGTGTCTTTCAAAGACCTCCTCGCATATATGAATGCCTCTCTTGCTCTGATATCCTGCAATATGCTTTGATATGCCTCCTTTAGTAACTCCTCTTTGCTTATGGCTTGCCTATCCTGATGGCCTTGCTCCTGTCTCTTCATGAATCTGCTCTGCATCCCCTTGGCTTCATGTCATCCTCTAGTATCCAGAATATTGTCATATTGACATCAATGACAACCTAGGTCAACAGCATGGCCCGTAAGAATCAAACACCAAAATTGAAGGATCAAACAAACAAACCATATGGTCCCAAGGGCAAGGACAAATCAAGACCTACAACTCTTTTGACCCCTTGGCCAAATTTGATCCGATTTGCTCATTATGTAATGATAATGGACACAATGAACAAAATTGCCCCCTCAAAAGAAGAAAAGAAAAAAATGAGAATCCCAACACCGATAAATGTGGCCTAGCTCTATGTGCTCATAGTGATGAAAATCATTGGTTTGTGGATAGTGGGTGTTCCAGACCCTTGATAGGAGACAAAAGGAAGTTTGTCTCATTAAACAAAAAGGAAGGAAATGTATCCTTTGGAAGTGGATTTGCCAAAATTGTTGAAAAAGGAACTGTTACCCTTATTAATGGAAAAGGAAAGGCTCAAAATGCTTTCCTAATAAACGGGCTCAAACACAATATCCTGAGTGTTGGCCAAATCTGTGATCAAGGACATAATGTTGTCTTTAGCACTAAAGATTGTAAAATAAGGAACTCTTCCTCAGGGAAACTTGTGGCGAAAGGGGTTAGAACACCAGACAACATCTACATTCTGAACAAAATTCAAGAAGATAAATGTTACTTAAGTCAAACAGATGAAAGTTCGCTGTGGCACAAGCGACTTGGACATAAAAGCTTTGATAACTTGATCAATATCAGCAAATTTAATGCAGTACGAGACATCCCAAAGTTATTCAAGCCAAATCAAGGAGTATGTGGTCCATGTCAACATGGAAAGCAAACTAGAACTAGCCAAAAGACCAAGGAGTTTTCTACATCAAAGGCTTTTGAGATCATCCATGCTGATTTATGTGGACCAACTAGAAAGCAAACTAGAACTAGCCAAAAGACCAAGGAGTTTTCTACATCAAAGGCTTTTGAGATCATCCATGCTGATTTATGTGGACCAACTAGAACTCCGGCACTCCAAGGAGAAAGGTACTTTGCTTTATTTGTTGGTGACTATACTAGAATGATGTGGGTATATTTCATAAAATATAAATCCAAAGCATTTAAGTGTTTTAAGAATCTTAAAAAGCTCTTGTAGAAAATGAAAAGAACTCTAAGATTAAATGTCTCGGAACAGATAGAGGGGGGCAATTCACATCAAAAGAATTTGATGAATTATGTAAAGTACATGGAATCGAAAGAGAAGTCTCTACTACCAGAACACCCAAGCAAAATGGGGTAGTTGAAAGAAGAAATCGAACAGTTCAAGAAATGGCAAGAACAATGTTAATAGCAGCTGACTTGCAGCCAAAATTCTGGAGAGAAGCAGTTGGGACAGCTGTCTATACCTTGAATCGAACTCAACTAAGACCAAATAATGAGAAGACTCCTTATGAATTATGGAAAGGAAGACCTGCTTCAGTAAAATACTTCAAGATTTTTGGAAGCAAGTGCTTCATAAAAATCAATGATGGCTCACCAGGAAAATTTGATTCTCGGGTTGACGAAGGGATATTCCTTGGATATTCTACAAGGAGCAAAGCCTACAAGTGCTACAATAATCGACTACGGAAAATAGTGGAAAGCATTGATGTGAACATTGATGAAAACCTTCCGGAAAAAGAGATTGAAGAACATGAAGTTGACCCTCTCATTGAAGAAGAACCTAAAAAAGAAGAAAAAGATCAAGAAAAACACAAGGAAAAAGAACCATCTCAAACCCCTTCAAAGATGAAGTTTCTCCAAAAACATCACCCAAAAGAGCAAATTATTGGCAATATAGATGAAGGGATGCAAAACCAAAGAAGGATGACAAGTTTACCAAAGAAAAATGATGTTGCTCTTCTATCCATGATAGAACCAGAAACATTTACTCAAGCAAGTAAGGATCTTCACTGGGTAAAGGCCATGGAAGAAGAAATGTCTCAAATCGAGGAGAATGAGACATGGGAGCTGGTACCTCTTCCAAAGAATAAAAATATAATTGGAACCAAGTGGGTGTTCAAAAAACAAAATGAATGAAGATGGAAAAATCATCAGAAATAAGGCAAAGCTTGTTTGTAAAGGTTATTCACAAATTGAAGGAATTGACTTTGAAGAAACCTTTGCACTAGTAGCTCGTGTGGAAGCTATCAGGATGTTCTTAGCATTTTCTTGCTCAAAAGGATTTAAAATCTATCAAATGGACGTAAAATCAGCGTTTCTAAATGGGGAACTCAAGGAAGAAGTCTACATGGAGCAACCAGAAGGGTTTAATCTAGTAGAAGGCAAAGACTTTGTTTGTAAGTTGAAAAAGGCATTATATGGGTTGAAACAAGCTCCTAGAGCTTGGTATGCAAGATTGGATCACTATCTACAACAACAAGGCTTCAAGAATGGGGTGGCAGAAAAGTAATCTCTACATAAAGACAGATGAGGATAAGTTACTAGTCACGCTAGTCTATGTTGATGATTTGATTTTTGCTAGTAATAATGATGAGATGAGCCATGAGTTAGATCAAAATATGTCAAAAGAGTTCGAGATGTCGATGATAGGAGACTTATCTTACTTCCTTGGACTACAAGTATCTCAAACCACGACAGGCATGTTCATATCTCAAGCCAAATATCTTAAAGGCATGCTTAAAAGATATGGAATGGAAGACTGTACAACCATGAGCACACCTATGACCATAGATTGCAAATTAAGCAAAGATGATGACTCTCCTCCAATGTTTTAAAACTCTGACTCCGACTCCGACTCGGCCGAGGATCGACTCCGACTCCGACTCCGAAACGGTAATGACTCGGCCGGCTCGATTTCAATGACTCGGTCGTTGTAAAAAATACATTAAATATTTATTTTTTTTATTAAAAAACATAATTTTAAATATTTTAAACATAATTTTAAAGATTTTCATTCATGTTTCCAAACACACAGCATTATAATATAGATGGAAGACAACATATGATCAAAGTAGGCTCATGAACCAATCCACTATATCAAAATGGTACCCAATGGCAATACATAGTCAACTGTCATACATGATCAAAGACTCAAAACAAAATACAAATAACCAAGGAGGCTAGAAATGGCCTCTATAACAAAAGTAAACTGTGATGGTGACCAGACTGCAATACTAGTACTACTGGGCCACTGGCTAGTAGCTACTGCCAGAGGAGCCAAGATCATCTCGACCAATCTTTGGATCATCATCATCAGAGTCAGACAAGGGGCCCCATGGCTCCTCCTCATCATCATCGTCTCCAACTACAACTGTAGAAGTGGTGCTAGTACCACTAGCAGGCTGTGCAGCAGATGCAAGCTGAGATAGAGTAGATATGCGGCTGCGCTTCTGTCGTGGCTGAGCAGAGGAAGCACCTACAACTGGGGTCCTTGCTGGCTGTGAGACTGAGGCTGGTGGATTGGGATCTGCATTCAATTGAACAGGCTGAAGTTGAACAACATGTTCAAGTTCAACTGATGTCTCCATATCTATATCTACATCAAGATCCTCATCAGGATCAAACTCTGGTGGACGACTCTCCACTACCCAATCTGATGTTGGATCAATGTCTTCCAACACAATGGGATCTGAATCAGGTCTTTTGTTCAGCAATTGGTTTCGTCTGAGCCGAAGGTTGTATTGGACAAAAACTAGATCATTCAACCGTTTTTGATCCAAACGGTTTCTCTTCTTTGTGTGAATCCTCTCAAAGACAGACCAATTGCGCTCACACCCAGATGCACTGCAAGTTTGACTCAAAATACGAATTGCAAACCTTTGCAATTCAGGGCACTGGCCACCAAAGGCCTCCCACCATTGTGCTGCAAAAAACATAGGAGTGTAATGAATTATGAGTTAGATGAAGGTTGAAGCTCAACAAAATTACAAATTATATCTAACTTTCAAATTATAAATGATTTAACAAACTTTAATAAAAAAAGTAAAACCATTAAGAAATTGAAAATTGCAATTTTTGTTTACCTGGCTCATCTGCTTCTCTTGCAATCTTTGCTAGGTTCTTCCAAAAGGTACCTGTTGCATTGCTGAAGGATGTGACCTGTCAATGTATCTCCAGCTGATCAGACTCCGATGGGATCATGCGCTCAATGCAATCAACCAGTCCATCTCTGACCTCCCCCCTCAAAGCTCCTGACTCCTTAGCTTTATAATGATACTGTGGGTTCAAAAAATACCCAGCTGCATGTATAGGGCGATGGAGTTGATTGTTCCATCTTTCATCAATGATTGCCCAAATGGGCCCATACTTTGCCACTCTATCCTTGTATGTTGTCTTTATTTGCTCCTTTGCTTGATCCATAGCCTCATAAATGAAGCCCATAGCCAACCTTTCCCCATCCACCAACCGCAACACCTTAACTAGTGGCTCAGCAAGCTTCACAATCTTTGCTGCCTTTCTCCAAAAAGTTTCTTCATGGACTTTCCTTTTCAATTCTTTGCCTTCTGGTTTGTTAGACCAATTGCTTCGATTCCATTCATCACTGGAAAACATCTTTTGCAAGTTTCTATGTTGGGAAAGCATAGATTGCAATGTCGAAAAATGTGTAGCAAATCTAGTGATGGCAGGCCTAATAATATCCTTGCCTCCAGTGTGTTTCCTCATGAGACTCAAAACCAGTGTATGATTGTAGATAAATTTTGTTATGCTTTTGGCATGATCTACAGTGTTTTTGACCCAATCTAATTTTCCAATATCCTCAAGCATGAGGTCTATGCAATGTGCAGCGCATGGGGTCCAAAAGATGGTCTTGTGTTTTTCCTCAACAGTTTACCAGCAAGAACATAGTTAGAGGCATTATCTGTGATGATTTGAACAACATTAGCCACCCCCACCTCCTGAACAACCTGATCCAATAGCTGAAACAACAAGTGACCATCTTTTACCTTATCAAATGCATCAACTGATTTTAAAAACATTGTTCCCTGTGGGCAGAAGACAAGAAAGTTTATGATGGTACGGTTTCTTTGATCAGTCCATCCATCTGACATGATGGTACACCCTGTTCTTGCCCATGAGTCCCTGAACTCTTGCAAATACTCATTAATGGATTGAATTTCTTTCTGCAAACGAAACTCCCTTAGCTCATGCATAGTAGGGCCTTTGAAGCCTTTTCCAGCAGCATGTATGGCATCAAACATAGGCTCATAATATGGTGAACGAGCAGCATTAAAGGGGATATCAGCATCATACCACCATCTAGCTATGTAGTCACAAGCAGTCCCCCTCAATTCTTTCTTCCAATGGTCATCTAAAGTGGGCTGAATTTGACCTTTACTAACTTCAGGACCATGAGCATCTGATGGAGAGGAGGGAGTGAAATAACTTTTGATAGTCACATCACCCTTTTTCAAATTCATTCTACCCTTTCCCTTATCTTGAACAGAACCAAAAGAGGGAGGAACATAACGGAAAGGGTTGGATGCCTCAGTTTGAGGGATAGAGGAAGAACCCTCAAAATCATAGTGGGGGTTGGTAGCCATCATTTTTTGTATCTCCCTCTTCCTCCCAATTTCAGCCTGTATCTCTTTTTGCCTAGCCTTATCTTCTTTAAATTTCTCAAAGCTGGCCAACAAATTCTTTCTAATCTCCCTAATTTCTGGTGAGGTACATGGGGTAATTTGGCCTCTAATCCCTGCCAAGTGTTGTTTCAGCCTATTAATGCCCCCAGGACCTTCCTTAATTTTCCTATGGCAAAATTTGCAATGCATTTGACTATCAACCATTTCAACATATGCCCAAGCAGGATCTTTTGCTCTAGGTGCCATTTTTTGACTAGGAAAACAATCTGAAAATGCAAAAAAAAAAAAAAAAAAAAAAAAAAAAATTGATTCAATGTTCATTTATTTGACAAAAAACACTCTCTAAGCTTTCTTGATATGCACCTAAAATTTACTAAGCAAAAACAGATTTATAGAGGTGGAAAAAAATACCTCCAGGCACAAACTGCCTCCTCAAGCTTGCTCCAAGAATCAGCTCCTCAATGCTGCTCCAAATGGCTGCCCAAGAAGCTCCTCACTCCAGCTACAATGCTCCTCCAAGACTCCTCACTGCTGCTCCAAAACAAGCTCAAGAACTGCTCACTAATTCTCAAAGAAGACTCTCACTCAAATGCATAAGACTGTTGTGAGTGAATGAGAACATTTGGGTGTCTTAAATAGGGTTTGGGAGGGGGAAATGGACCCCAAAAACATTTAGCAAATTACTATAACACATTGGAATCCATAAACTGCATTAAACATTTGAAAAAATACCAAAAAAATGAATTCTTTTTATGTTTTTACGCTGCCCAGCCGTCCCCTTGTGACTCGGCCGAGTCATATCGGACCCGGCCGGGTTGACCGAGTCATGTGTGACTCGGTCAACCGGACCGGTTACTTGGCCGGGTCAGTCCTCAGGCTATTGAAACGGTTCGACTCGGCCGAGTCGGTTTCGAAACGGCCGGTTTGTAAAACAGTGCTCTCCTCCGATAGATGCAACTCATTACAGGTCAACAATTGGAGCCCTTCTATACTTAACTACTACGAGACCCAACATTATGCAAGCAGTAAGAATGGTGGGAAGATTTCAATCAACTCCTAAACAATCCCATTTGTTGGTTGTAAAAAGATATCTCAAATACTTGAAAGGAGCTCCTGATTTCGGTCTTTTGTAACCTAAGAGCTCAACTCTTACTGTGACTGCATACAACGATGTTGATTGGGCCAAAAGTGTCGATGATCGAAAAAGTACTAGTGGAAATGCATTCTTCCTGGGAAACTGTCTAGTATCTTGGCTCAACGAAAAACAGACATCCATATCACTATCTACAGCTGAAGTGGGGTATATCGCTGCCGCAGATTGTTGTAATCAAATATTATGGATGAAGGAAGCTCTGAAAGATGTCAACATAGGTACAAATCAACCAATCACCATCTATTGTGATGACACAAGTGCTATCACCCTCAGCAAAAATCTAGTGATGCACTCAAAGACCAAACATATACCAATCAAGTATCATTTCCTTCATGAACAAGTAGCTAAACAAAACATCATCTTGGAATATATCAATACTAAGAAGCAGATGGTTGATATTTTTACAAAACCTCTTCCGTGAGAAGCATTTGAACATCTTTGTCAAAAGATGGGGGTTATTTCTTTAGCATCACTTTAAGTTGATTCATAAAGATGTTGCATAACAGGGGGGGCAGTTCAACAGGGGGAGTTCTTGTGCACTCCTTTGCCACTGATGTCAAAGGGGGAGAGAAGAAGAATATTGCCATCAATGACAATGGGGAAAATTGTTGATCTAGATTGTCATTAATGTCAATATGGCAATATTCTAGGATACTAAATGATGATATGAAGCCAAGGAGAAGCAGAGTAGATCCGTGAAGAAACAGGAGCAAGAAGCCAAGGAGCAAAGCCATCAGGAAAGCCATTGGAAGCCACGAGAAGGAAAGAGGAACACATCGGAGGAGGTGCATAAACAGTGTTAACGAAGGAGTTAACATGAAATATCAGAGCAGAGGTTGAGCGCATGCAGGGTTGTAAGGAGCATGTAGATATACCTAGCATGACGCAAGAGTCACCCGTGTTGGAGATTCCTTTGATAGCTCCGGCTAACACCTTAGGGGGAAGAATAGAGCATACAACCATAGGGCCATCCATTGACGAGGTGCCAGGAGACACAAAGGTGTCCACTGTTGAGGAGGTGAAATCTATTGTTGAGGTATCCATTCATGAGGTGTCTGAGGCAGTGTCCGAGTTTTTAGGGGATGGTAGTGCACAACTGATTTATGAGTTGTCAGGAGATATAACCCTAGTTGATGACGTGCCAGGAGGCACAGAGGTGTCCACCATGGATGAGGTGCCATCTGTTGTTGAGGGATCAATTGATGAGGCATTCATGTCCATGACCAAGTCTCGGGACGGTAGCCACCTACAGTTGACTGGTGAGAATTCCTTGCATGTTGGGATGTTTATGGAGGAGCTGTTGGAGGCTCATGTTGAGCCCATGATGGAGGAGGATACACAACCATCCTTTGGGCTAGCCATTGATGTGGGGCAGCATAGAGAGCAAACGTTGGGATTTCAGCACAGTTCGCTTCAGAGGCACGCTATCAGGGCCTACAGCGTTATTATCCCACCCTGACGCACTTGATTAAGAGAGGTGGAGTGGTCTAGATAGACCATACGGGATGACCAGGTCAGCAGAACTGAGCGCCATGAGCTGAGTATGAGACCGCATCTGCTTGGAGGGCTTGTTTCTTCCACAGGATGTTGTGCCTTTGATCCCTCTTTTGGGATAGGATGGCGAGAGGTATTGAGTTGGTACCTAATGGAGCGATCTAAGTGTCTGGATCTATTCATGGTGAGGGGTGTAGTCCAGCAAGAGCTATGGGTTACAAGAGGAGCCCGAGGGCCAGACCGTTGTTGGGATCCAAGGGGTGTTCCCCGTCACAGCATGGGTTTGGTTAGTGGTGCTATTAGCGGTGCGATAGATCTGGTGACTGAGCACCCACACACTTTCAGATCCCCATCAACATTAGTGATAGGATGGTTTGACAGGGGAGCAGATAAATTTCAAGAGTTATCTTGGCATATTGATCGTGCGTGGGGGCACAAGGTGATTAGCCTACTCTTGTAGGACTTTGTAGGAGGAGGTGGCCTCTGTAGCCCACCAGACAGGGCATCATATGGAGACAGTGCTCTCTCATTGATATATTGGGCACTAGGGCTATTGAGGTTCGGCATGGTAGCATTATTCTCGATTGCATGTGAGGAGTTAGGCCACTCAAGTGTACCAGGGAAAACAAGGAGGTGTAGATCACATCATAGTGGGTGTACTAGCAAAGTGGTGGATGCATGGGTCCATATGGGACTGTCATACATGGTGGTATGACATTGAGTGATAGTATCTAGTGGAGCATGGAGTTGTGCCATGGAGTTCAGTGTTATGCATGCATGGGCCCATATGGGACTGTCATACATGGTGGTATGACATTGAGTGATAGTATCTAGTGGAGCATGGAGTTGTGCCATGGAGTTCAGTGTTATGCAGAGGAGTGCAAGGGTACATATTTGTGTATAGCCAAGCATAATGATGCACAACAGGTTGTTGGATATTGCCACCAAAGAGATCTCCTAACAGGGGTGTCATGCACACCATTGGGTTAGGCACACCAAATTTGGAGGGCAAGTTGATCATAGGGCCAACCATGAGCTTCCATTTATCAGTCTCCAGCATTGCACACTGACACAGGGAACTTGGATATCATCTCTTGATGCTCTCATCACAAGCAACAGGACCTAAGAGGTTCATCTAAGAGAGTTGGATGGGACACGGTGCATTGGGAGAGAGATTTTCCAGTTGTGGCATATAGTCAAGGCGCGAGTTTGCAGATGCAAGCTTGGGGGTAGTCTGATCTTCTGCAGAGGTAGCACTTGCGCCACCCTTGAACCCACACTTAGCGAGGTGCATGATCCCCTTTTGGCGAGACATTCCAAGGTGTCTCAGGAGCATCTACAGCAGTTGGTGGACCAGTGTTGCGGGGGAGTGCCCCCCCCCCCTCGAACCCGCTCCCGAAGCGCGCTCCGGGCGGGAGCGGCTCGGGAGAGGGTCGGGAGCACGCTCCCAAAATCGCTCCCGGACGGGAGCGATTTTCGGGAGCGCGCTCCCGTAAAAAAATTTGCGCTCCCTGGTCTGTGAGGGAGCGCTTGAGGGAGCGATCGCTCCCGCGCTCCCGGGGCGTTTTTTAATGCCCGGGAGCGATCGGGGAGCGATCGCTCCCCGATCGCTCCCGGGCATTAAAAAACGCTCCGGGAGCGATTTTAAACAGACCGGGAGCGGTCCAGCGGAAAAAAAATCCGCCGGACCCGAAAATTATAAAAATTTTAGAAAAAAAAAATTTGTTTATAAGCCCAATGGGCCAAAAAAAAATCATTTCAACTTCATTGAGCTTGAGATTGAGAGCTGAGCAAGAGCTGAGGAGCAAGGAGCAAGAGCTGAGGAGCAAGGAGCCAGAGCTGAGGAGCGAGGAGCAAGTGCCAAGGAGCGAGGAGCAAGCCTGCAGAGGTAAGTAACTTAATCATTTAGTTAGTTTAGCTGGTTAGGTAGTTAATTTGGTTAGTTTAATTTACCTGTTTGAGTTTAAAGCTCGTTAATTTAAATTAAATTAATAAATTAAATGAATTAATCCCAATAAACTAAATTAATTTGCAGATTCAAGACTCAAACCCTACAAACATCAAACACCATGGACCTGGGGATATTTATTGGCATTTTCCTCTTCCTGGTCCCTTTTATGGTTATTATGGTGGTGGAGAGTAGGAAACGGAGGGGGCCTCAAACTGAAGAGGTGGATGAAGAAGCCGGAGGAAGTCAAATGGGTGAAAACCCCAGTGAGGAGGAGGTGGAGGAGGGTGAACATGAGGGTCAAAAAACTAAACAAGACCAAACTCCATTGTGGAAATATGTTCACAGGGCTGAAACAGGGAGAGGGGGTGGAACCACTAAATTTCATTGCCCCCATTGCAACACTGACTACACAGGCTCATACACCCGTGCTAGAACACCTCTGCGGGAAAAGGCCATGGGATGGAGAGAAACAAATAGGAATCAAAACTTGTGACAAGGTGTCAACAGCAGATAGAGCCAAATACATAAAGGAAGAGGAGGACGCCCAATACAGAACAAAAAGATCAAGGGGTTTCTTTGAACCAATCTCACCATCACAAAGAACTCCTTCAGCATCCTCCCAAGGCAGTGGATATGGACATGGAGGCACAGGGTCATCATCTTTAAGGCGTAGAACCATATCAGATTTCCTTGATGAGGGGTGTAGGAATGATGTGGATTCAAAAGTTTACAGGTTCCTCTATGCATGTGGGATACCATTCAATATTCTACGCTCACCTTATTGGCACGAAATGGTTTCTGCCATAAATGATGCCCCTAAAGGATACAAGAGCCCTGGGTATGACAAGGCAAGAACTGTTGGCCTTGATCATGAAAAAGCAAAAATATCACATTCTTTGAATAAAATGACAAGTTCTTGGACTGACAATGGGGTGTCCATTCTATCTGATGGATGGACAAATGTAAAAGGCAAGCCATTGATAAGTGTTCTTGTTGTGTCCCGAAGTGGTCCCATCTTTCTAGCTGCACATGATTACTCAGACAAGTTCAAGACCGCTATCAACATTGCAGAAGCATTGCTTGAAACAATTGAGCGTATTGGCCCATACAATGTCATCCAAGTCATCACTGATAATGCTCCTAATTGTAAGGCAGCGGGAGCAATTATTGAGGATAAATACCCGAACATATTTTGGTCTGGATGTTTGGTTCACACATTGAACCTTCTGTTGCATGATATTGTCAAAAACAAAAATGAACAATACCAATGGATTGGTGATTTGTACAAGAAAGGAAAAAAAATGATAAAATTTATTACAAATCATAGCAATACCCATGGCCTTTTCCGCAGTCACTCGAGATTGGAGTTGCTGAAGATTGCGAGGACTAGATTTGGTAGCTATTACCTCACCTTCAGGCGCCTTTTGAAGGTAAGAGAGGCATTAGCTAGCATGGTATCAAGTCCACATTGGCAGGTGTTAAAGGAAAGGGCTACAAATGTAGCTGACATGGCAGGTTTTGAAACGGTGGAGGAGGCCGCTCTTGATGGGCAGTTTTGGACAACTGTGAGACAGGTATTGGATTTCACCAAGCCAATTTATAACATGATTCGGTTTGCAGATACAGACAAACCAGTGATTGGCGAGGTGTATGAGCAAATGGATACCATGTTGGGGGAAATAAAAGACATTGTTCATAATAAAGATCCCAACTTGTACAAACTGATTCATGATTGTGTGTGTGAACGGTGGAATAGGCTTAACCTTCCACTACATTGCTTGGCGTATATCCTTACGCCAAAATACTATTCAAAATCTTGGTTGGGCAAACCTGCAGCACGGGGTGGTGTTAGGACCAAACCCCATTTAGATCAAGGGGTAACTAGAGGATATCTGGAAGCATTAGAAAAGTTGGTGCCTGACAGGGAGGAATGTGCAGCTGTGCGCCTTGAAATAGGCAGATACTTCAGTGGCAGTGGTTTGTATGGTAACTTCCATGCAATGGACGACAAAGATAAATTTGATTCTCTCACATGGTGGGAAACATATGGCGGCCACGAACTTTTGCCAAAATTGGCAAAAAAAGTTCTTTCACAGGTTGTAAATTCTTCTTTTGCAGAGAGGTGTTGGAGCACCTACAGTTATATACATAATGTGAAAAGAAACAGGCTCAACGAAAACCGAGCAGAAAGCTTGGTTTATGTGCACTACAATTTGAGGTTGTTGAACCATTACTGTGATCGGGCTAATGAAGATCCCACATATAAAATTTGGGACAATCACCCTGAGGAAAACAATTTGGAGGATGGCATTGTACATATGGAAGAACTAGAAGAGGAGCTTGTACGGGATGAAAATGAAGCAGCTGCAGCAGCCATGCCACCTCCACCTCCACCATCCAGTAGCAGTTCTCGGGGCCAGAGTCTTGTTCCATTGCTGTCGCCACCTCCATCGACACCCTCGCGTGGAGGCTCTAGTTCTGGTCGTCGGTCTGTGCGGGAGACTCCTAGAAGACCACCACGACCTACTTATACTCCTGGAGACTCTCGTGGCAAGGGCCACTTGTAGATTTACAGTTTACTTGTCTTTTTTAGTTTCTATTAGACTTTAGTTTTCATAACTGTTGAGTTTTGAGTCCTTGACTCTTGACTCTTGACTCTTTCATATCATTATGACATTATGATATTTTTTGTAAACATTATATCACTGCGACAATGAAAATTTGATGTTTGAAGTTGGGCCTTGGCAATTATAACTCATTGGTAATGATTGTGAATTATGAATATGATGCTTTGTGAAAGACTAAAGTTGTTTCATTTCATCTCATTATTCATGTTTCATTTTATAAATTTTTAACATTTCATATCATGTTAACAGTTAGAAGTTAGGACTTAGAAATATCTTCGATATTACTTCTTGTAATGGTTAAACTTGGCTTACAAGTACAACTTGTTACTTTGGTGATCAATGATGATAAATGTTATTGAATTTTCAATTCTGAAAGCTTTCAACTTCAATGTATCAACTTCATGTTATGTTGCAGTTGTAATATGTATTTTACTAACTTGTGGACATGGTTGATGACGATTATAATTTCTAGATGATTGATGTGATATATGGTTCAATGATCAATTTATGTTTTTTTATGTTTTTTATGTCTATTTCATCATTCTACATGTTTTTGTTGACATATATGTATCAAAAATTAAAAAATATATATATTTTTAAAAAATCGCTCCCCGATTCGCTCCCAAACCGGGAGCTTCTGAAAATGGTCGCTCTCGCTCCCGCTCCCGCTCCCAAGTAACATTGTGGTGGACCTTACTTGCAGGCGCGTGTTTAGACTCCAAACATTATTGGAGAGCGCTTTTAAGAGGCAGGACGGCAAATCCCACTATGTGGTATGGCCGACACAAGGCAGTTTCACACACACCAGATTGGTTCGAGATGTATGGAGTCCATATATTCATTGCAGGCGAGGACTTGAGGCGTGGTACAGGTCTGTGCCAACAACTGTCAAGACTATGTTGAAGCCATTCTGGTTGTGGGATCTAGGAATTTGCTTGGTTGATTGGACACTCTGTTTCGTGATGAGTATGATCAAGATAGAAGATGACCTAGCTCACACTTGGTTTGACATGCAAGGGAGCATTGAGACCTTTTTCGCATGGCAAGGTTGGTTTTCCTTATTGTTGCTATGGATCAAGGTGAGTGTTGGATGGGTAGGTCGTGACATCATGGAGATGCCTGGGCCAAATGCATTGGGACTTTATAGATATTTTGTCATCAGGTCCTAGGAGAGGAGGATACAGTTTGCACATGATGGGCAGACCGTCATGGTCAGAGTTGAATAGCGACAGCATGGTGGCACCCTTTATAGACTAGCACGGGATTCGGGCACAATACAGCTACCCTTAGGGATGAGCTGATTTCTACAGGGGGAGATCATTCATATATTCTATTAGGCTTTTGTGACTCGTTGATGGCATGGAGGACTTCATTAGCATGGCAGGTTGGTCAACAGGACGATAGTAGGGGAAACCCATGTAAGAGAGACTTCATCCCCACAAGGATTGGATTGTATCTTTAGGAGTGTACCCTTGGAGTGCAGGAGGTGGACTACTCGGTAGGGCAACTTCATGGGGAGTTGGACAAAGTCCTACACTATCATGATGCTCGACTTACTGATAGTATGAAGAGGGCTTCTGGTACCTATACCTAGCTGGACAGTGAGTGGAGCAAGAGGTGCTTCACAGTAATCAGGATGGCTTGGGATCCAGGTATCTAGGGATTCCTTCATGACCAATAGTGTAGAGATCGAGGATGACTTAGTGCCACATTTGGGACCATAGTATTATTGGTGATAATAGTGGTGATGAGCAGTTAGAGGGGATGCTTGTTCAGGCATTGCTTGAGGACAAGCAATTTTAGTGGGGAGGACTGCAATATCCCCAATTTTTATTTTCCGCATTAGAGACAATTTTGGAAAAAGGGAGACATTGCCAACATTAGGACTTAGGAGGAAAAAAGAAATTACAGCCTTAGAGAGGAGTGGGGACCACAAGGAGAGAAAATTCGACCCAAAAGGAAATTTGCACTAGTGAGAAGAGAGAGAGAGAGAGAGAGGAAGGGGGTGTGAACTAGTGGAAGGTGGAGACCACCAAGGGAGAGAGGACCAAAAATTATAAATAGAGCTTGAAGGCACCATTTGGTATCTTTTGGTCATTTTACAATTCAAAACTTAGTTCTCTTGAGTTGTTTAACCAAGGCAATTGTGTTGTTTAGCACAAGGAATTGTCAACCGAAAATTCCAACTCTTCCTTTTGTGAACTTCGAGTGTCAACCTAGGAGAGAATTTGGGGTGTTGATTTTGAATCATTGAGGAGCTATTTTACAGGTTTCCTTAAGCTAGTGCCTACTACTCCAAGGGCGCAGAAGAATTTTGTGGGGGTTGAGAGAAGCTAGCAATCAGTGGAGTATTGACTGGAGAATTTGCAGAGATTTATCCTTAGGGAGAACGAGTTTTCCTTGGTGATTTGTAGGGGTGAGAGTGTTGCATTTTATAGGGCCGATTTTGTCTATTCCAAGGCCTGCGTAGCGGTTTACTGGCATCTTCGGTGCACTTGCAGAGACTCAAAGTTTGGGGAGCACTCAAGCTGAGATCTGCTTGGTGATTGAGGGGAGAAATTCGCAAGAGTTAGGGACGATTTCTTAGAGGGAGATTTGGGCCTAATTCAGCAGTATCTGAACTGTGGGGCATTTTCTAGGCAAATTGAGCAATTCGCACTTGTTGGGGATCACTAGGGATCAATGGATCTAGCCCAAACCCTTTATGAGTTTTGGTGGGTTTGGTGAGAGGAGACTAGGTTTAATTTAGTAGAATTTTCTAAGCACTTCTAAGGGCAGAATTCCTAGTTCTATTCAACAGCTAGCAACAGAAATTGTTGGAGGGCACAATTCTCCTGGGGACCATTTCCACCACTTGGGTCCATGAGATATTTCTGGGTTTTGTTGGAGCCAGTGTTGAGAGCCTACTACATTTAATTTTGTAGAATTTTTGAAGAAGATTTGAGGGCCGAAATCTCAGTGCACCTACAGCAGCAGTGGTCGTAATTTTCTAGATCATCGCAGAGATTCTTGGTGGAGTCATTCCAACACTTGGGCATCGTAATTCCAAACTGGATTTTGCTTAAGCTTGTTGTAGCAAGCCCAGATTCCTCTTTCCATACTCATTTGTACTCCATTTACTCATAAATAAATAAAATGGCTCAGTGATTTGGTGCATTTCCTCTTGTGTTTTGATTTTGGGTATGTTGAACAAATATTAAGTAAATAACAGAAACATGCACTATAACAACAACTAGGAATACTACATTTCTTCTCTGGAAATTAAACTTATTTCCTCCCCCTGCCTTCTTGGAATGAGCTACAAATGCTTGGGAGTCACCTTCTTGAGATTTATGAATTATTCCTTTTGATATGAGTCTAGATTCTTCTTGAGTACGTGAGATCCATAGTTCAAAACTTGGAATTTCTTTTCAAAAATACTAGATGCAAATGAGTCTCATGATTCAGGTAGCCCATTAATAGTAGTAGTCACAAGTTTTGTTCTAGAAATAATTTATCCAATATATTTGTTGGAGCCCGGAAATTTTTTCAAATTTTTCGTAAGTGCAAGACCGGGCAATAGGGATAGGTAGCGTGGAGGGATGAGGTGGAGCACAGCATAGGGATGGTGTGGTAGGTAGAGCACAGTGCAAATGGACGTCATGCAGGAGGATGATAGTGGTGCCTGAGGATGGAAGGCGCATGTAGAGGAATATTGGCGGTTACGATTTTGTAGAGGGTAGAGTCGATCGAGGAGATCGTGGTGAGTAGGGAGATGGAGATCTTTTCCGAAAGGAGGAGGGGTGGAGTGAAGCCGACTGACGGGAAGGATATTTTGAAGGAACGAGGACACGCATGGGACAGCTCATGAGGAATGAAGAAATATCCTAACGTCTTTCAGGACAACTGGAGCACACAAGCAAGAGGTCGAGAGGGTTCGAGAGGTTTCCAAATGAGAATAATAAGGGCCTCCAAGGACATAGTGAGGGTTGGTTGTTGGCTGATGATCATTGAACATTAGATGTTAGTTGTGGACATTGAATGATGTCTGAGCATAGAAAATACCGAGCTATAGAGTCGTCGTTTGAGTGCCTGATGTCTGTATCTGTTTTTCTTCGAGTCTAGAGTATATGTCTAAGTCCATCACTGCAAGGCAGCTTTATTGTAATCGAATTCAAATCATACTTCAAGGTTGGCCAATGGCGTTCTATGGCTTGAGACTTGAGTATGCCTTGGAAGGTAGCTCGAATTACATAGCATGGAAAGATAAAATGGAGGCTGTATTAGAAGACAATGGCTTGAAGGAATTCATTGATCAAGAAATCCCAAAGCCAGCTTCAACTAATGCACAAGAGTTGGCTGAGTGGAAAAAGTGTGTGGTGAAGGTGAGACGGATCATCCTTGAGGGAGTTCCAATGCATAGGGTTAAATTGGAGAGCCAACGAGCCTGTTTGTTTGATGAATGTACTCTAGACGTAGTGCCTTTTTTAGTAATGGAAATATAATCTAGTAGTCGGGTGTGTTGTTTACTCTCTGTTGTGCAGTTGTTTGACGGGTATATGTTGTTCGATGTATTAATTTCTCGTATAATTTAAGATAGTATAAATGTTTGTGACACAATAGTTTTTAATCTGGAGGTTTATGAATATGTCATGGCTTGGATATACTATTTGTTGTTTAGAACCATTACGAATGAGTGTGATGGGTCGCATAGCCGTCGGGGGATTGAAGTAGGAACTAATGTTTCTTGCTGGTAGTAGATTAGTAGGGTCAGGACTCAGGTATCGATATTGTCGAATAGCCGTCGGGGGATTGAAATAGGAACTAATGTTGCTTGCTAGTAGTAGATTAGTAGGGTCAAGACTCAGGTATCGATATTGTCTGGTTGTAAGCAGATAAATTTGGGTTTGGCATTGAGTTAACCATAATGACTGATTTTGTCACCTGTTGATATTAGCCATGCACACTTGGTTCAAACTCTTGCGCTATCTGATGCGCCGAAAGGATAAATTCCCTGCACAGTGCGCAATAGTAGCAAGGTAGTGAAGCCTGTGGTAGATAGAGTTTTTGTGTCGTGTATCATAAGATAGTCTTGTCAGACTGCAGAAACCTAATTCCGGCAATCACCCATTGTCATCTCAGGTGAGACTTCACTTACTTCATGGGTGTCGCCGAAAGCGTCAATACTAAGGGAGTCTTTGTTGGCCATTGCTTCGCAAATCTCGAGTTTGTCAAAATCTTGCGCGCCAACAAAATTGAAGTTGATCTCTTCAATGAGCTATCCTCATGAAGTAGGAAGCCAGAGAATCTAAACTAGACATTTGAATGTCACAAAGTTGATTTCTCAAGGAAATTTTCCATCTAATGTTGTCAATAGTATATAATCCTACTAGTGCATCATATACTTGCTTGGAATTCTTTAATTATGAGACAAATGGAATTAAATGATCCTTGATGGATTCAATATAAATCCTTTGCATGTAAAAATTTCTCATTTCCCACCCCGATTTTCAGTTTCACTTTATTTCTCCAAAATAGTTAAATGCCCTTTCCCATATCCATACATTTAACAACTAAAAAATAAATTTTGCTGAAAACACAAATTCTGGAAATTTTACAGAATGCTGGAAAATGCAGAAATATAAAAATCAGCACATATAAACAGCCATTCAACACATTTAAACACAGTAATTTTGGTCAAGGTGACCCTGGAAAAACCCCCTACAACTCTTGGGGAAAGCTAGTTCGAAAGCTCCTTCTTATTTCTGAAAAATGCTTTTTACAGTGAGAAATATTCAGCAAAAAATCAACAAGTAAACTTTTACAACTTATCTCGTTTTCCGTGCCTCACAGCCAACTGGAAAAACTTGCAAACAGCAAAATCTGAACAACAATAAATGTTGTACATCCTCCTCGATTTCTGTGCCAATTTTCAGCCTTAGATTCTGTTGTACGGCCTGCCTAGAAAATCGTGCAAGTTGCCAGAAATTTTGTTGTATGATTTCCTCGATTTCTGTGCCAAAAGCTATTGTACAACCTCCTTGAAAATCGTGCCAGCAAACTCAGATTTCTGCTCCTCGATTTCTGTGCAAACTGCTGTACGGCCTCCTTGAAAATTGTGCCCAAAAATATGCCTTTCACTGTATGCTAACTCAGTTGTACGGACTTGCTGGAATGTTGCCTTGGAATGTGTGCCAAGCTGTTGCCTCCTTCTCCTCCCTATCCAGAAATCTCCCTTGCTCTCTTGCTCTCCTTCTCCCAATCTGCTCATGAAAGAATGAATGACCTTTTCCTCCTTTAATCTAACCCTAAGTGACTTTTCGGTGATCCCTAAATCCAATGGCTAAAATAGATTGAGATCTAGGGCTGAGATTAAATGCTCATTTAAATCTCACTTTTTATTTTTAGATTCATCCCACTTTAATAAAGACCCACTTAGTCATTTATTTCCAAAGTCACTTTTCCTTTCTAATTTTACATTGACTTTATTAAAATCACTTTAAAATTAGACTTTAGTAACTTTATCACTTTAAGAGAAAAATTAAATTCTTTTGAACACTTTTCCCTAGGCCAAAGATCAAAGCCTTAGGGAACCACCTGTCCTCCGGTACCAAATTTCAACATTGCACCTTGACTTCAGCCTTCATGTGCTTAGCTTCCCCTTCATTGTTAAAATTTGGGTACCAGAGGACAAGTGGTTCTCTAAGGCTTTGATCTTTGGCCTATGGCAAAGTGTCCAAATTTATTTTTTACTTTTCTCCTAACGTGACTTTATAAGTGGTAAAGTCAATTTAATTTAAACGTGACTTTATAAGTGGTAAAGTTACATTCTAATTTAAAAGTGACTTTATAAGTGGTAAAGTCGCATTCTAATTTAAAGGTGACTTTATTAAACTCAATGAAGAATTAGAAAGTGAGAAAGTGATGATGGAAATAAAACGCTAAGTGGGTCTTTATTTAAGTGGGTGGGTTAAAAAATAGAAAGTGAGAACTAAATGCACATTTATTCTCATCCCTAGATCTAAATGAATCTTAGCGATTAGATCTTAGAGTAACCCAAAAAAGTCATTTAAAAAATAAAAGGAGAAGAGAAGAGGAAAATACCAATTCATTCTTTCATGAGCATTTGAGAGAAAGAGAAGAGAGAGCAAGGAAAAAAAAATTTAGTGAGGAAGTGAAGGAGAGCAGCAAGAAGACATTTTAGCAAATCTGGGCAGCAGCATTTATTGGTACGCATCCCAAGGCAAAACCGTACAACAGGAGAAAGGCACAGATATCGAGGAAGAGGGACAGCACAAAAATCAAGGAAGAGGGGCAAGAGCAAGGGCACAAATTTCAAGGTAGATTTGGGCACAAATTTCAAGGCATCCGTACCGCTGAAATCCATACGGTCCATACAATTCGTACAAGTTCTGGGCACATTTTTCGAGGCTATCCATACAGCATTTAACACAGTTTTATTGCTAGAAAATTTATGTTTTAGCTGTTCGCTGATTGGCATGATTTTCGAGGCGGAGTTCAAGCACGAAAATCGAGATAAGTTGTAATTTGTGGTTGCTGTAATTTTTACTCTGTATTTCAGTTTCTCTGTAAAAGCATTTTCAGAAATAAAGAAGAGCTCTCAAACTAGTTTTCCCCTAAAGTTGTAAGGGGTTTTTCTAGGGTCACATTGACCAAAAATCACTGTGTTATTTTCTGTGTGGCTGTCATAATTTCGCTGTGTTTTATTTATGCAAATTCAGTAGTTGTGAAATCTCTAAATTTGCATTTTCAGAAAAAATATTGTCATTCTAGATTTTAGAATTTTTATCATGCTTGGATTTAAAACTAAATACATGGAGTGATAGGAAAAACTGATAACCGGAGTGGGGGTTGAAATTTCTTCATTCATCATCAGGGCCAGTCACCTTGCTTTTTACATATTCTAAGACATCATTTTCTTCAAGAATTAGATCAATTCTCCTTTTCCATGCCTTGAAGTTTGATGCACGTTCTAGCTTGTTTCCTTCCTTACAAGAGGGAGCCATCTGCTCATACTTTTTGGGCATGGATAAAATTTAAGAAAAGACTCTTCTGGTTTAGAGAGAGGGAGTTCTTCAAAGAGTGAACTCAACATCCTTTCTTTACCAAAGGTCTAATACCATGTTGATTTTTCAAGTGCAATTTATACAAGAACTAATTTCTGAAACTGGTAATTACTTTCAATTATATATATATATATATATATTCTTTAGAGCTTCTAGTTAATCATTAAGCAATTATACTTCAAAAATTCAACCATAAATAACAGTAGGACAATAGACATCACAAAGAGACAATGATGCACAAAGACAACACAAGATTTACTCTGGGGAAACTCACTTGGGGGAAAAACCCAGCAACCTTTTCCTTAGAGAAAAATATTAGTTCAACAAGAGATACATCTAAGCAACATAACCATGGTCAAACCTGGTTAAACTGCCCACAAAATTTGGCCCACTGCAAATCATGCAAACTTCATGTTACTCATGTGCACTTCCTGTTACTCACGTGAAATTCCTGTTACTCATGCACTTCTTGTTACTCACACGAACTTCTATTACTCATAAGCACTTCCTATTACTCATACAAACTTCTTGTTACTCATGCGCGCTTCCTATTCTCTCTCTCCTTTGCACGTGTGAACAGAAAACAGATGATTGTTGCGATCTGAATTGTGCCATGTCGAGGAGGACAAGTAGAGCATATAGTGTTTTGGATGGCCGAATGGGTGCCACTTCAACTAGGGCCGACATGAAATGAGGGAGGGCCACTTGATCACTTTGGAGCCAAAAATTTAAATTTAAAATTCAAAATTCTCTTTTGAAACCAACATGAAGAGCACGTCTTAAATTCATTATTATCTATATTTCAAGGGCTAAAATATTAATTATGAAGACCAACCATAGCTACAAAATTCAACATACTCGTGGTCTAAGTATCATGGAAAATGTCGTTTTTTCCTTCGGTGCCTTGGGGTGTGTGCACTCTGCCCAAGAACGAGGGAGGCCTTGGTTTGATTGATGTTGCATCATAAGGAGCATTATTCTTGCAGCCAAGGGAGTGCTTGGATGCCTTGAGGGTTACACACCTTAGCAAGTTTTGTTTCAGCATCAGATGCTTTCAACACAACATTAGGGTAGAGTTCAAGTAGTCTTTGGATTATGTGACATTATTTCTACACCCATTTATTTCAAGTGACATGTTTTCTCATCTTCAGGAGCATTGGGCCAGATTGGAAAGTTGTTGCAGATCTAGTCCAGCAGCATTGGAAGGGAATAATGGGGCAGGTTGGGAACTAGCTTGTCAATCGATTTGGAGTTGGAAGGAGCACAGTGACTATATTGTACAGTTGCCTCCCTTCCAAGTTCTAGGCACACCTACTGAACAAGAAGGGTATCTTCTTCTAGAGATATCTGTGGGATCCTGGTGCTTGCTCCTGCAAAGAGTGTTGCTCTCTTGCTCAAGAGTACGATCTCCTCACCTCTAATTGTCTCTCAATTACCGAGTTACAAGCTCTTTTTCCAAAAACCAAACAATTTAAATATTGTCATGCATAGGCCATTTTGGAGGGACTGGGGCTGGACTCCGGAGCATTCATGACATGCTTCTTCATTATGACTCCCTCGTATATATTCAGCTCTTCATCAGAGACATCCTCTATCTCTGGTCCTTAATGCTCATTGGGTATGTAAGGATCCAGCGGAGCATTAGGTTCATCCTCTTCACAGTGTCTGTTCTATTAGATTGGCTCATAAGCTGAGGGTTTTTGCTTGGCTGGTGATCTATCAGGGGGCTCCATCAAGGCCAGGTTGGCCAAGAGTGGTCTCTTAGATGGCCTCTGTCCTGTTTTCCAGCACTCAAAGAGTGTCAACTATATCTTTTGGGAGTGCCAGTTCACCAAGTGTTGAACTTCTTTTGAGGAACAAGAATTTGTGTTATTTCAAGGCAGGGTTCATTTGCATGCTGCTTTATTTGGTGATTAACGTTCGCTTGTTTATGATGCATTCATCACATTTTGGCATAGTCTGTAGATATCTATTTGGTTTTCTCCTCAATTCTAACCGGAGGGATGAGGTTTGCCATCAAGATTTGGCAAAGGGACCTATTCTGCTCAAAGATACCTAATCTTTGAATCCTATAGAGTATTCTGCTTTTGTTTCTGCTTTGGTAGCTCCCAGGAAGAGGTTCTGAAGTTCATTGTATATACTCTTCCGCTTTTTGCATTTCTGATTCTAAATATTTTTCTGTTAATATAAGAAATTTGTCAATTTATTTAAAAAAAGGTAGTCACACCTCTATATCAGGATTTATCTCTTCACATTGGATATTACCCCATTGAGGTGCATCATCTCATCAACTATCAATCAATATTTTATTAAACATATCTCTGTGCATTCTAGTATAGACATATATTTATATCGCAGGTCTGCAACACCATACCTCTTACTTCCAAACTCTGTATCACCCGTCATCAAAGGCATCCTGAGAAAATCTTCAATTCTAGGTTAATCAAGTAGTCTAGAATCTTCAACACAAAACCAGTGGGCAATAGGAAACATCACAAACATTTTCTCAGCCTTGGATGTTGTATGACCTGACAGCTTGCAGCACTGTTGGTTTAGGGACTCTTCCTTGACCACATCAAAACTCTGCCCATTTTGTTCTTTTGGGCTTCCCATTGTCGGATCACATTTCTTTAGACAATCACTATGTACTCTCTTACATTTTCACAGTTCCCAGCACTCCAATGTTAACTAATCTCTGTACTTTTTAGAGTCCTGTTTGCTAATCATGCCTGTAAGTTGGCATTAATCATTAATCTCTAAATTAAATTACATTAAACACATTGATTTTACATAAAGGTATATGTTTTTCAATACAACCCTGACTTCAAATAAAAAATTCTTCTTTATTTATTGTGTAGCTATAACTTACACTCTGTCAAATTATTGGGGTTATATGATCCTATTTTCTAGAGTTAAGAGGAGAACTGAAAATTTTGTGCCTGACCATTTATTATTAAATTGATAAATGGAGCATCTTTAAGAAAAAAAGTATATCGTTCCTTACCTATTACACCACCACCAGCAGTAGTCCCTTCTGAAGTTGAATTGCCACCCCCACTTCCCAACTCACAAGGAAGATCTGCATTTCCATATTCTTCCCCACCTTCAGTCCAATGACCATTGAGAAATCCAGGACCGCCCTTCCCTCCATGACCACCGCCACCTCCAGCACCATTGCTTGAAATAAGTCCTTTACCCATACCTCTTCTGCAACCTGTATATGTATGTGTTAATTTAGGGTCCAATAAATCTGCATTATTTTTCTTTTAATGTCAACAACAATGTCATACACTGGACAAACATAATAATACATTTATAATGTTGCAACAAAGAAGATGTAACATAAAGCCTTGCCCTTCTTTTCCAGTACATAAGATTGAAGCTTGACATAAACTTCATGGAATCCATCTAGACATAAGCTGTCAATAGCAAATAATATATGAATATAAATCTTACCTAATTCTGACGAAGTTACCAAACCACCAGGATTGATGGTCACCGTTCTTGCCAGGTGAAAATGAATAACACTACCTTTAACCAGGCCATCCACAACAATATCCTCTACACGACATATCTGCCAATAGATAAGCTCTCCTTAATTAAGATGAACTGTAAATGGGTAGCAAACTGTCATGGTTCTTTGAATAGCATCATTTACAAATTAGAATAAAGTACAAGTTGTAGTTCTGTTAAATTACTGAATCACCAGAGGTAAATAGCAATTTTGGGTGCATGAAAATTCCATGCCTGAACAATCTAGCAACTCTCACCTGAACTGTGAAGGACAATGTAGCATTTACATTACAATCTTCGGGAGGATGAATTAGCTCCTCAGGACAAGTAGTGCTCTCACATAAAAGGTTGGGGATCCTGATTGAGAAAACAAACGCAAGGCTGAGCAAAGAAAGATTAAAGAGAAAACAACATGCAAAATAAATGAAGCAGATAAAAATCATCCTTCAGCTGTATGCCCTGAAGTCAATGCATCATGATTCATGCTTGGTATGCAACGCTATTATCAGCTCAATACTCACAACTCCATTTTGGAAGAATCCTTTAAGGGTGCCTGTAATGTTGATCCAGATCCAATCTGCCGACAGAAAAAATGTAACCCCGTAATTTGAATACATATTACCTACTTTAGTCAACATCTAGCCAAAGCTATTTGGTAAATCTAGTCAGTACTCATTGTGGAAAAACAATAAGCTCTCTTTATTTAAATATTATGACCCCTTGCCAATATATTGCACATTTCTTGTTTAATGCGGGAACATTTCTAGGGTGAAATAGAAGAAAAGAATACAAGGAAAACTCCTACATGGATATTATAGAACAGAGAAAGGAATAGCCGCTGTGCTTTGATAATATCTCCCAATCCATATAACTTTAGAAGACCTTGTCCATGTACTCCCAAATTTGAGTTTGAGCTTATGACAGATCCTTGCTGCAGATAAAAAATATTATCAAAGAAAAATTGACCAGCAGACTCGACCAAAATCCCACAAAATAAAAAGCTGTTAAAGTAGGAACTTACTCTGAGGGCAACAAGATTGCTACCCTCTAACAAAGAACTACCGACCACTGGATCTTGTCCCCCATCAATTTGTAGCTTGGAGTTCCACATTAGTAATACTTTCACAGACAATCTCAATGCCCCATAAACCTTCAATTTATTAGATAGAAGAATATTAGAGAAAGATTACTGCAGAAAGAATTTAGACCAACAATAAAAACTCTAAAAGTGCATTATTCAGCCACAGCTATCATTGTCAACAAACTAGTTTTTAACTTTCACAGCTGAAATACAACAAAATGCATAAATAACTTATTTGGCATGCAGTCAAGCTAATGCACGGCTAGTATACTATAAATTATAACTGACCACTAAACCAAATAAAAGACAAAGAACTAAGTTTTGGAAACAGAATCAGTTGTTTTTGCAACAAAGAACAAAGAGACAGTGGCAGTTCATTTTCACATCTATAGAAGACAATGTTGACTTGACTTGCAAATTAAGTTGGCTTACCACAAGGAGCCCCTTATTTTGAAGTGAGGTGATCTATGATCTCAAAATGGCCATCCCAAATAATTTGGCAAAAACTATGACAACAAAACCACTAACCTTTAGCTCTCAGTAGAATAATATCCTGCTTTTGTTTTAAGATGGCCTTCTACTTGGAGCATTATTTGTAGTGGAAGGATGGGCTTATTTTCCTCCCTGAGTACACTAAGTACCATTGGCCACATGGTCCCTTTAGCCCTTACATTAGAATAATATCCTGCTTTTGTTCTAAGATGGCCTTCTACTTGGAGCACTATTTGCAGTGGAAGGATGGGTTTATCATCCTCCCTGAGTATACTCAGTATCACAAGGAGCCCCTTATTTTGAAGTGAGGTGATCGATGATCTCAAAATGGCCATCCCAAATAATTTGGCAAAAGCTATGACAACAAAACCACTAACCTTTAGCTCTCAGTAGAATAATATCCTGCTTTTGTTTTAAGACGGCCTTCTACTTGGAGCATTATTTGCAGTGGAAGGATGGGTTTATCGTCCTTGCTGAGTACACTCAGTATCACTGGCCACATGGTCTCAAATACCCACTCAGCCATTTCAAGGTTTGCCATCAACAACTATAATTCAAGTTTGATCATCATATCCCACTAGTGGAGAGGATATGTCAGTTATCCATGACACTATCTGGATCAGTGTTTGTTCTCTTTTCTTCAACTTGGATTGTTACCTCCAAGGCCTTTGATGCTTCTTTGGTGACAAGTTCCTCTAATTTTTCTCCAATAATTTCTTATCATTTTTAAGTTTCTTGATTTGCGAGAGTAACTTTTCATTGTGATTCTTGATATGTGAAACTTCTTCAGTTTCCATTTTGTCAGTATGTTTCATGTCTGGATTTTCATGTTCTCCAATTTTTAATTTCCTAATTTTCTCTAACAACTTTTGATTGAGGGTCTTCAAGCAAGAGTTTTCTTCATCTTTCCATAATATATTTTTTTTGAGATCTTGATTCTATTGCTCCAACTTCTGAACACACTGTTTTGTATCCACCAAGTTTCCACTATGTAAGGACGCAGGAGCAGAGTGGAGAGGATATGTTAGTTATCCAATGTTCCACCAAGTTTCTGAGATGCAAGGACAGAGGAGCGGGGAAATGCATACAAGGGACATGCAGAAGCACACCCCAGCTTTTAAGGAATGTCCTAGGGAACAATGGTGTCCCCAACATCTGTGACCTCACCCAAAATGCTAGTAACTATAAATTAAAATATATGAAAACTGAAGCAGAACAATGTGTCAATAACATTTGTCATTACCTGTAACCAAAATTATCAGAATTAGAACTACTCAAGGCCAGACCAGTATGGAACCTTAACAGGCTGGTGACCTAATATATAATATATGTGTATGTTACACCATTCCCAAGATTTGAAGAACCCATGCCCACCGTTTCCATGCTCCCAAGAGCTTCGGATTGGGCACAGAACACCCCAAAACAGTATGGAGCCGTGTCAGGAGCTAAAGGAGGACTTTAGGAATGTTCCCATCATGGGGTAGCCATTTCACCTGTTCTCACTAAGTACCTTGTGCCTGAGAGGTTTTATCCATTTCCTGTTCAAAAACATTAATAAAGGCCACGAAATATTAAAGCCCTGTTGCATCCGATACAACAAGGTTGCTTAACATCTTGGATTGAGTGGGTGGGGCATGGTGATAACAAAGAATAAGAAATCCCTGCTCCAACTCAGTTGAATTTTTGAATGGTGTCGGAATTGTGGTTCTTCCTGCTCTAACGTCAAATTTTAAGATGGTGCCAGAATTGTGGTTGGAATGCCACTGCTTGAAGCAATTTCCTGCAGCATTGGCCATCAATAGAACAGTTAGTTGTAGACGAATTAACCTACTGTTGATTGACCATAGATGAAGCACCTTGTAGATCATTGTCTGGGGGTCGTGCACATAGGTTCTATGCAATAATGGCCATCAACAGACTGTTTGTTCACGGTAGATAGTTGTAATCTCATTCACACACACACACGCATATATATATATGCGAGCATTGAACTGGGGTGGGGAGGATAACAACATTTCTCCCAATTACACTAGTTAAACCAATGTTGCAGTAATCGTTATCGGGATAATATCGGCGAGGGAAAAATTCGGGAAAAATCGGAAAAAATTGGGAAATAATCAGGAAAAAAAAACGTAAAATACAAAAATATTCATTGTTTTTCAATTTTTTAATATCTAAAGCATCTACAACATAAAATAAATGCATTGACACATAAATATGATAAAAGAACCAATATATAAGATGTGTAATATCATTTCTAGAACTACATCACACATAACAGTGAATAGTTAGTCCTGACTCCTGAGTCCCAACTCAGCCTCAAAATATCAACAAAAAATATAATAATGTATCTCATATCATGAGTCAATGTCATATACAATGAAATGAACCAAATAACTAATACCATTGATTTCCTTTGCCCCTCTTGCAAGAAAATGCAATAGCTTTCCCTTTAGATGTAGATGTCGGTGGAGTTGCCAGTGGACTCTGCTATGCTCTAGAAGCTGAAGAAGTTGCAGGAAACGTGCCCCCCCCCATGGATCAAAAGTCCGATCTGCGATCTGTACAGATCCGTGGGGGCTCCGCCCTCCGAAACGCGTTTCGGAAAAATAGAAACACGGATCGGGCTGAAAAATGTGATTCCTGCCATTTTGGAACCTTATGGCCCGATCCGCGTTTCGGTTTTTTTCCGAAACGCGTTTCGTACGGAGATTATTGAGCAACTATATGTTTAGCACTGGTCCATTTGGGAACATGCATGCAACTAGCGATTCCAAGATGATGATGATCGAGTTGAGATGCCACGCCCATCTGGTCCCTTGGTTCCTAGGTTCCATGGTTCAGCACCAACAGCAGGGAGTTCGTCTTCATCAGTGTAGTGCCACAACTTCCACAGGCACCATCTTCTTCATTGCCACCACATGGAGGCCCGCCACCACATTCTCTTCATGGTGGAAGGAGGAGAGATTAGTAGATATATTCACAATTTACTACTTTTGTCATAGATTAATCATTAGACTTGTAGGCTTGTCAATTTGAACCTTTTTGTCTTGGCGGTGACCAAGTGACCTATTTTGTAAACATTATTATTTGAATTCTGGACATGACAAATGTTGACAGTTGCTCACTTGCTAGATAAATCATAATATGCTCTACGTTTTATGTTTTAGAATATGCTTAAATGTTTTATGTTTTATAATATTCTTTAAAATTTTATGTATGTTTGTAATTGCTAGAATATAGATGGTTGATGCTCGAATAATTAATCATTGATGTACATACTAGTACCTAAAATGGAATCATGGATGACATATCTATCTTGATTTATGCAAAAATATGCATGTTTTCATGTCTTCTACAACTAATTTGGTATTTGGGATGTTTATTTTGAATATAAATGCAAAAAAATATAATATATATAGATATATATATAGCAAACGCTTCGCTTCCTAGATTGTTGGAAAATGACGCTTCCACGTCCCCATTTCATCCCCGCTTCGTGCAACATTGGGTAGATCACGTCCCCTACTGGTGACAGGGGTAGCCTGGGTAGGTTGTGTCACCTCCTCCTCCTCCTCAAAAAATGGGTAGGTAGCTCTAAAGACTTCTATTGATGAAGTCTAATTGATCTTAGTTGTTCATTGAGATTTAATCTTGGTCGTTGAAGTTTCAACGAAAGATTATAAGAGCAACTCAAAGGAATAGGGAGTGACACAATTGTGAGAGCAAGGTAGTGCAAATTACCCAGTACTCAATGGTTCAGCGAGGGAAGAGTTCGACCCAAAGGGAGAGCATTAGAGAGAGAGAGCAGCAGCAGCAGCAGCAGAAGAAGAAAATTTAGGAAGAGAATTTTCAAAGATTCTTCCAATGTTTTTCCAGTGCCAAAGTAGCAGGAAAAGGGAGGCTAAATAGTTAGCAAAAGAGGCTGAATTTTGCAGTTTGAATTAGCCAGTCCAGCAGTGCGAGTTGCCGGAAGAGGGTTTGATCAGTTGTCGGAGGCTGGATCAATATCCAGAAGGCAAATCAAATTTCTTCCAAAGGCAGAGGAAGGCTAGACGACCCAGTTGGAAGAAGATCCAGGGTTGTACGAATTGCAGAAAGCCAGCAATACGCATTCCAGCTAGCAATGTGAGCAGCCAAAGAGGGATGCGAGCAAGACAAAAGGGGTCGTATTGATTTGTAGAGGAGATTTTTAATGTCCAAATTCTTTTGCCAAATATTTGTCAGAGGATTGCCAGTTGAGCATCCAAATTATTGTACTTCTGAAATTTGTTGCATAATAATAAAACAAACCCTCATCTGTTGCACCGGTTTTCTCTTCGGGGTTTTTCCGAGGACGATTTAGTCCAAAATGGTTGTCATAATTTTATTGTGTGTATTTATCTCTCAGTTTCTATTATTTTTAGCAGCATGTTTTATTTTGGTGAAGATTACAATTGTGAGTATATCGATATTTGTCATAATAACAAATAAACTACTATCAGTTAATTGTAATCATGGATTTTTCACATGGTATCAGAGCCGTGAAGATCAAATCCGAGGCTATAGGCAAAAGGAAGCAGATCGTGCAGATTCAGAGGGAGATCTGAAGCACCATCTTCTAGATATGCATAGGGCAACTTGGGGTGTGAGTTACAAAGAAGCAGGGAATTCGATTTCCATGGAAAAATGTGAATTGCCTCAAACCCATAGTAGCAATCAATACGATTGCCAGGGAAAGACTCCAAAGAGCAGAGCAGATAATTCACAACACGAATTTGATGCCTTTGATTTATCAACAAGACTGGAGAATGAATTTCCTCAGATAGCTTGTCTCTCTAGCTCAATTTCACAAGGTATTTGGTGTGAAAATTCGGAATCCCGAATCCTATTGCAGCAACTGGAAATTATTCACATAATTGTTATTTTTAATTAACAATTTATTTATTGTTTCCTACAACAAATATTGAATAACTCACACTGCAACCTACACAAATAAAAATGTGGAAAAATAAATGCTAGAAGAAATGCTAGCACACACACATAAAATGACATAGTTATTTTTGGACCAATGTCCACGAAAAAACCCAACTTGGGAAAATCGGTGCAACAGTGAGGGTTCTATTTTATTATGCAGCAATGAAATCTGAGTACATATATGGAAGCCCAACTAGCTATCCAAACAGCAAGAAAATCTAAGCAAAATACTGAAGGGAATTACCCTTCTCCCACAAACAATCTTTGGCTCAGCTTTCCCTATCAAAACTTGACCTCCTAGAGCTTTGTGTCAGCCTCTGCACTGCTCTACATAGCTGGCTGGACGGCTTGCTTCACACTGGGCTCTGATGAAGTCGTTATGCCACTAAATGCTGAGAAAATCACCTCTCCAGCCCTTTGGGACTTTTTCCCAACCTTTGGAACTGTGAACGAATTTCCTTCTCTCCAAATCGAACTGCCTGAATGAAGTAACTGCACTGCCCCTCTGGGATAATTCAACTCACTTGTTGTTGCCTCTCCGGATTTGGAAAATATTTCCTCCGGATCACTATCTCTACCCCTCACACTACTTTGATCTCACTAGCTCTCTCCAGCAACTAACTGCTGCTACTTTGGAAATCGATCTCCTCATAAATCGAACCTCTCAAGTGTGTTCTTCAAGTGCCCATTGATGACTTCCAATAATCTTCTGTTGGGGCTCCAACGGCCAAGATTAAATCTTAATCGATGACTAGGATTAACTTGAAGTCGATCCGTGTGAGTATCTAGATCATTCACACCTTGACTTAATTACTTCTGATTAAGTCATTTCTAGGCAGAATTTACAGAAACAATTTCTGGGTTTTGGAGATCTCATGTATTCTAGCCTCTCCACAAAATTTCATGACTAGAACACGTCTGATGCTACAAAAACTAACATTTGGTATATAAACAGTGGAGTGTCAGCTCATATGATAGGGGTTACAGAATACTTCTTCGGCTATAAGGAGGAGCAAATGGACTTCTAGATTCAGATGGATAATAAAAGTAAATGTACTCCAGTTGGAGTAGGCACCATCGAGATTCAAAGGGAATCTGGGGAAACTACCAGTCTCATAGATGTATTGCATGTGTTGGGCCTTGGTATGAACCGAATTTCAGTGTCAGAGCTACAGGATAAGGGATACGATGTCTATTTTGTACAGAAGAAGGTGTTTATCAGACATCAGAACTGGAAGAAGGTGAGGCAGATTGGAGTCCATAGCAACAAATTGTACAAGTTGCAGCTCAACTCTCCAAAGGCACTAGTTAGCAATAACAGCAGTGATAACAATAGCAGTGGAGGAGACATGAATGAGCTATGACATAGGAGAATGGGACATTTGGACCATGGAGCACTTAAGATGATCAAGAAGACAGTAACAAGTGTTCCAAAATTGAGCATGGAACACGATGATGTGTGCAGAGGATGCATACTTGGGAAAGGCGGCATTCCCAAGAAGTGACAGTAAATCTGATGGTGTGTTACATCTTATACACTCAAATATTTGTGGCCTTGTGCCCACTAGATCTTTCATAGGGTGTGATTACTTCGTCACCTTCATAGATAACTATTCCAAGAAGACATGGATCTATTTCTTGAACACCAAGGATGAAGTCTTTGGTCGCTTTCAAGAGTTTAAGGCTCTGGTGGAGAATGCGACAAGGAAAAAGATCAAAATACTTCACTCAGATAATGGAGGAGAGTACACCGATAGTGACTTCACGAACTTTTGTACGAAGGAAGGCATCAAGAGGGAATGGACAGCTCCCTACAATCCTCGATATAATGGAGTAGCGCAGCGAAAGAACAGGTCTATAGTTGGGGTGACAAAAGCCATGTTGTATGACCAAGACATGCCCAAGTTTTTATGGGCTAAGGCATGTAACAGTGTATATACAGAACAAGGTTCCTCACAGGGCGTTAGGGAAGATAACACCTGAAGAAGTCTTCTCAAGGAAGAAGCCAAAAGTTAGTCACTTCAAAATCTTTTGCAGCCTAGCTTACTACCATATATCAGATGAAAAAGGTACTAAATTTGACCAGACGACTGAGAAAGGGTTCTTTGTTGGGTATAGTGAAGCCTCTAAGGAATACAGGATCTATATTCCTAACAGTAGGAAGATCATCGTGAGACATGACGTGAAGTTCATGGGGCACAGGGCCTTCAAGAGATCTCGCGAGATGCCAGAAAGTGATCAAAATGAGCCAGCAAAAGATCAATTGGTCTAGCAGCAGAGGCAACCATAAGGACAACAGCAAGGACAGTCACAGGGATCTAGTACAATTACCAGTATGAGCACGATCTCAAGTGCAGGAGGTCCTGTGAGTTCACAGTAGAGGCAGGATGAGGAGTTCGTCAATCCTCCCACCACTAGTGGTTGAACCAGCAAGGAAGTTCGTCAGACGTTGAGGGATGCGAAGGAGTTCATAAGAGCTCCTAGGAAAAATAGGAGAGAATGTAGACAAATAGAAAAATACAAGGTATTGGTGGCACATGCTTAACCTTCCAACGATCAACAGGCCACACAGCATCAGGTGTGGGTAGATGCCATGGAGGAGTATAACTCTATCATGACAAATGATATTTGGGAGGTAGTGCCGAGACCTGTGGATGGGTTAGTTGTGGACTCTTGGTGGCTCTATAAGATCAAGTACGTTGTTGATGGAAACGTGGCAAAGTACAAGGCTAGGTTCGTGGAAAAGGGGTATGCGGAAAAGGTATAGATTATGAGGAGACCTTTGCCCCAGTTGCTAGATATACTTCCATCTGGTATGTTATATCTCCAGCAGCACAAATGGGATGGCAGATTCACCAGATAGATGTCAAGACAACTTTCTTGAACAGGGTGATAGAAGAGGCAGTATATATCAAACAACTAGAGGGCTTTGAGACACATGAGAGAGGCACACATGTATGTAGACTGAAGCAAGCTCTATACGGGCTCAAACAAGCTCCCAGGTCGTGGTATGGTCAAATTGATAGCTACTTGCAAATAATGGGATTTGTCAAGAGTGATGCAGATCCCAACCTTTACTATTTTATGGTAGAGGGTGAGTCGCTCATCCTAGTGTTGTATGTGGATGACCTTTTTTTAACCAAGTCATTAGGGCACCAGAGAGGACTGCAAGAGGAACCTGGCAGCAGAGTTTGACATGAAGAATTTGGGACTGATGCATTACTTCCTAGGCCTGTAGATCTTCCTTGACCAAGGGAGATACACTAAAGAGATTCTAGAGAGATTCGGCATGTAAGATTGTAGGCTTATGTCTATGCCTATGATTACGAACAGGAAGAAGATCAATGCATCAAAGGACGAGGACATTTACCCAACCTTTTATAGACAGCTCATCGGTTCCCTCATGTATCTGGTCAACACTAAACCAGATATCTGCTTCGCGATCAACACTCTCAGTCAGTTTATGTTGCGATCTAAGAGAGTGCACTGGACAGCAACAAGGCATATACTGAGGTATTTGCACGGAACACAAGTTGAGTATGGGTTGAGGTATACTCGAGGTGATGGTGTCAAGTTATGTGGTTATACAAATGCACATTGGGCAAGCAGTTCAGTGGATCGAAAGAGCACATCTGGGTGTTGCTTCAACGTTGGATCGGGGGTTGTATCTTGGTGCAGCATGAAGCAGAAGTCTGTGGCATTGGGCTCTGCAAAAGTAGAGTACATGGCAATTAGCATGGTCACCTGCGAAGCTATTTGGCTTAAGAAGCTGTTAGTGAGTCTATTCAGTCAGAAGATGGAGGAACCCAGTATCTACGATGATAATCAAAGTTGCATCAATATCTCTGAGAATCCATTGTTTCATGATAGGACGAAACATATAGACATACGATACCATTTCATCAGATATTGTGTGCAGCATGGAGCAGTCCAGCTACAAGATGTTCCCACAGAACAGCAGGTTGCAGATATATTCATGAAAGATCTAGGGAGAACTAAGTTTGTCTATTTCAGAGAACATATGTCTATATTGGAGAACACCTTCCTCGCTAAGAGGAAGTGTTCATTGTTTATTATGGTGGCAACATCAGACAGGTGTTTTAGTCTCTAAGGTGTCAGAGAGGCTAAGGAAGATGAGATCTCCAATACACTGAAATGGTTTCGCGAGATATGGCTCTAAAACACCTTAATTAAATTAATTCGTCAATGATTAAAATATTTCCTATGTTTAACTCAAGAAAGTTGTTTAATTAAAGTTAATTAATTAAGGACATCCGACATTGCTCTAGAGACTTCTATTGATGAAGTCTAATTGATCTTAGTCGTTGATGGAGATTTAATCTTGGTCGTGGAAGTCTCAACAAGAGATTACAAGAGCAACTCAAAGCGATGGAGAGTGACATTGTTGTGAGAGTAAGGCAGAGTGAATTTCCTAGTATGCAGTGATTCAGCAAGGGAAGAGTTTGAATCAGAGGGAGAGAATTAGAGAGAGAGAGAGAGCAACAGAAAATTCAGGAAGATAATTTTCAAAGATTCTTCCAGTGTTTTTCTAGTGCTAGAGCAACAAGAAAAGGCAGGCCAAATAGCTTGCAAAAGAGGCCAAAGTTTGTAGTGTGAATTAGTCAATCTAGTAGTGCGAGTTGCTGGAATAGGGTTTCATAAGAGGTCAGAGACCGGATCAATGTCTAGAAGGCAGAGCGAATTTCTTCCAAAGGCAGATGTGTTGAAAAGTGTAACTAGGTTTGGTCTTCATAATGACATGCGTAATTGTGATTTTCTGTAATTGATGTAAAGAAGAAAATGAAATTATTTTTGTAATACTTGAGTCATGGGTTTCATAATCAAGAAATTTTATTTATAGTATAGGCTCCAATTATGAGCCTTTAGGGTTGGTCATCATGTCATAAAGCCTATTGAGTCAATGTCAAAGTTTGAGGACCCATTTGGTTATGTAATTCATTGTAAAATAAATTTTGTTAACCCTCCAAGACCTTGTCACAAGCCCTCCTTGAAGTCAGCCTGCAAAAAGAGAATAAGATGATTCCAGAAGGGCATGTCGGCCTAGTCACAAGGTAAATTCAACTTATTTTGATGGACAGACCACTATATATAGGGCAGCTCGGCCTCACCTTGAGGAGTATTCAAGCAAGCATCCAAGACAAGAAAGGAAGTGTGAAAATCACAAGAAGAATAGCCTCTTATCCAACGAGAAGAAAGAGAAGGAGAGTAAAGGAATTTGGGACTGTCTTTGGCTCAATTCTTCACACGTGTGGCAAAAACTAGGGTTTTTTAGTAGGATTACAACAGTCCTCGCAAAATTCAAGTAAAGGATCTTCACATCATCATTTTTGCCAGTCAAAATATCAAGAAGCCCTCAAGCCAAGCGAAGGAGTAGCACATCACGAAAGTCCATAATTCATCCCCCACGTATGATTTTGCAGAGATTTCAGGTAGCCGAGAATTGTTGATCCGTGGAGGAAGGAAAAAACTTCATTGAAGCCAAGATTTGTTGTAAGGCAGGTTGACTTGTGTTGACTTGGGAAGGTAGAAGCAGTGAAGAAGGATCTTGTGACTTGGTCTTGGAGAGGTTGTTGTGTCAGAGATCTTGGTCTTGGTATTCGTCAATTGAAGTCTCTACAAGAAGAAGAATTTGTTTTGGGTTTTCCTCTCAAGTTGGAGAGGTTTTGGCCCCGGCTAATCGCCTATATTCTGTGTCTCTTGTCTCTATATTGTTTATTCTTTGGTAATTGTTTGATGAAGAACACCATAATAATCGAAGCAAAGAAGAAGATCCTAATCTAAAGAAGTAAAAGCACTCACAAGCAGTTATCATCAAAGAGAAATCTCCTAATCCTAATGCCTTAGATTTCTCAACATGGTTTCAAAGATAAGGTGACAAATCAAGGAAAGGGCATCTCATCAAGGGACACATAAGACCTCAAGGATCAAATCTCGAAGGACAGATCTGAATCTCATTGAAAATGAGGTCATGGAACATGTCAAAGGCTCAATCACCAAACCATCGAAAGAAGATGCTCAAGCACTTGCAAAGTTTATGAAAGGAGAAGTAAGGGCTCAAAGGATTCTCATAGAATCCATCAAGGATCCCCTCATCCCATATGTATCTAAACTCGAAACTTCAAAAGAAATATATGACAAACTGGTAGAGTTGTTTTCTGTAAGAACTACAAGAGAAGTTATCTCATTAAGGCAAGAACTCTACAAGCTAAAGTTATCAAAAGAAGAAGGAATAGACTCATAATTTATGAGGATATCTAAAACAAGGGATCAACTTCAAGATCTATGAGAAATAATATCTGACAAGGAGATGACCACCATAGTATTAACTGCACTACCAAAGGAGTGGGGTAACTTTACTTCAAGCATTTATGGGAAGAAAGAAGCTACTCCATTCCAGGATCTATGGTCACTATGCAAGATTGAAGAAATCAGGCTGAAGGCAAAAACTGATGTAGGATCAAGTGAGCAAAATCAAGCATATGTTGTTATGGCAAAAAGAAAAGGAAAGTTTTGGAAATTTGGTCCTCAGAAAAAGAAGAAGAACATGGCCAAAATTCAATGCTATGGATGTCAAGAATATGGGCATTACAAGAAAGATTGTCCTAAGTTCAAGAAGGAAAATAACAAAAGAGGTAGAGAAGAAGCCCATATCATCGAAGAAGTGGAGGAAGCTAAAAAGAAGAAGTCCAAGAAAGAAGAAGTAAAAGATCTCTACTATGATTGAGATAATCTTCCTCACCTAGTTCTTTTCAAGTTTTTTGTTGTAAGATATGGCCATCATGAGTCACTAAGGAGCATGATAAGATGCATCATGGCATCATAGAAGCATTGAAAGCAAGAGCTCATGAAATCATCATAGAGAAGCATGAAAGATAGAAGTTTGTGGCAATCACCTATGGAAGGATATAGCTCTTGGTAACCTCATTAGAAGCATAATGGTACTTATGAGAAAAGGAAAAGTCATCTAGTACAAATCACATCATACATCAATCAAAAGAAAAACATTTGCTAAATGAGGATACTCAAGATCCTCTATTGGAATCTTCATTGGAAGGTTCACCAACTAAAAGGAAGCAAGTGTTTCATCAAGAATTCCAACTTGTGGGAATTCATGGGATGGTGGAATGATGTCAAAAGAAGTGAAGCAGATCAAGGAATTGAAGGTCTTTCAATCAAGGAAGTTGTTGAAGGGAGTCTAGATGACCTAAAAAGAAAAATGAGGTATGTATGCTTGTATTTGACAAAATAGAGTCATGTCATATGGTTGCAGGTAACATGAATGAATGCTCTACCTCAAGAGCATGATCAAAAAGAAGGATCTCTTCCTTTGAAAGGATGCAGGAAGGCATGGGTCACACATCAACTAGATGAAATCAACATAATATGTCCTCATATGAAATATGAGGTGGTTGACGAAAATTGGAGGAACTCTGATTGGAAGTTCCTGGAAAAGAAATGTGTGAAGAAAGAAAGGAAGAGATCATGAAATATGCAACTATGGAAGAGGCAATCAACATCCAAGGACTAAAAGATTTGACTATGATATCTCCATGAAAGATATGAAGACCCTAATGAAGTCTAAAAAAGAAAGAGACCCTTGAGATTATATATCTTTTGGAGATGTGTCAATATGTATGTCGGATGTTGATGCAAACAGAAATATGTCATGATGAAAGACTATCACAAAGGTAACTTTGATTTAACGTTCATTTCCTATTTTTTGAATGATATCTAGATGGGCTTATGCAGGGCTGCCAAGGGAAGAACTGTGGAAGTCTTCTACAACTGACAATCATGTGGCAAGATGAAAGATCCTTAAGGAAACATGATATGAAGAAGGCAGCATGGCATAAAGGAAGGCCAGATATGGAAGTGATCGATGGTTGGTTCCCTACGAAGAAGTCCCAAAAGATAAATTCATGACATCAAAGGAAGGAGTTCTACAAGCAGTTAGTTGTCCCATGATCTCCACCTAAAGAGTTGTTGAAAGCAAGTCCCTGGTCAAGAGGGAACTTGGTCAAGTCCCTAGTTAAGAGGGAGCTTGGCTACATTCCTATTTATAGGAATGGGTACATTCCTAAAGTGGAATGGGTATGTCCTCCCTAAGTTGAGAGGTAGAGATAAACACATCATTTTTGTCTTCACTTGGGAAGGCAGAATGGAGGATTGGTTAAACATCTGGCATCGATGCTCTTTGAGGATGAGTTAGGGCATCCAAGATAAGAGTAGTCATAGAGGACCAATATTCTTTGAGGAATGGGAATCCAAGGTAAGAATAGTCCTAGTGGAACATACTCTGAGAGAACTCGGGTGGGGTATGTTTCGAGAGAGACAATGGTGAGGTGTATGTACATCATTGGTCTCGCCAACATTGAGCTCTGATCTTGTGGAGAGATAGAGTTGTTAGTCAACGCCTTGCTATGTGACAATGTTGGATGATATGATGCTATACAAATGGGTTACCAATCCGACTCTTCTTATGAGAATTCTTCATATTGAGAATGTCCAAGTACCTTTTAGGGATTATGAATACCTCCCTAGTTAAGAGGGAGTGTTGAAAAGTGTAACTAGGTTTGGTCTTCATAATTACATGTGTAATTGTGAATTTTATGTAATTGATGTAAAGAAGAAAATAAAATTATATTTGTAATACTTGAGTCATGTGTTTCATGCTCAAGGAATTTTATTTTATAGTAGAGGCTCCCATTGTGAGCTTTTAGGGTTGGTCAGCATGTCATATAGTCTATTGAGTCAATGTCAAAGTTTGAAGACCCATTTGGGTATGTAATTCATTTGTAAAAGAAATTTTGTGAACCCTCCAAGACCTTGTCACAAAACCTCCTTGAAGTCGGCCTACAAAAAGACAATAAGATGATTCCAAAAGGGCATGTCGACCTAGGCACAAGGTAAAAACCACTTATTTTGATGGACAAGCCACTATATATAGGGCAGTTCGGCCTCACCTTTAGGAGCATTTGGTAAAGCATCCAAGACAAGAAAGGAACTACAAAAATCACAAGCATAATAGCCTCTTATCCAGCTAGAAGAAAGAGGAGAGGAGAAGCGAAGGAATTTGGGACTGTCTTTGGGTCAATTCTTCACACGTGACAAAAACTAGGGTTTTTGCAATAGGGTTACAACAATCCTTGCAAAAGTCAAGTAAAGGATCCTCACATCATCATTTTGCTAACTGAAATATCAGGAAGCCCTCAAGCCAAGCAAAGGAGTACCACATCACCAAAGTCCATAATTCAGCGCGCACGTGTGATTTTGCAGATATTTCAGGTAGCTGAGAATTGTTGATCGGTGAAGGAAGGCCAAACTTTAGAGAAGCTAAGATTTGTTGTAAGGTAGGTTGACTTGTGTTGACTTGGGCAAGTAGAAGCAGTGAATAAGGATCTTGTGACTTGTCTTGGAGAGGTTGTTGTGTCAAGGGTCTTGGTCTTGGTATTTATCAATTGAAGTCTCTATAAGAAGAAGAATTCGTTTTGGGTTTTCATCTCAAGTTGGAGAGGTTTTGGCCCTGGTTGATTTCCTACATTCTATGTCACTTGTCTATATTGTTTATGCTTTGGTAACTGTTTGATGAAGAAGAACACTATAATAATATAACCAAAGAAGAAGATCCTAATCTAAAGAAGTAAAAAGCACTCACAAGCAGTTATCATCAAAGAGAATCTCCTAATCCTAATTCCCTAGATTTCTCAACAAGAGGAAGGCTAGACAGCCTAGTTGGAGGCAGATCCATGGTTGTACATATTGCAAAAATCCAACAGTCCGCATTCTAACCAGCAGTATGAGCAGCCACAAAGGGATGCAAGTAGGCCAGAAGGGTTGTATTGATTTGTAAAGGATATTTTTTATCTCCAAATTATTTTGCCAAATATTTGTCGATAGATTGTCAGTTGGGCATCCAAATTATTGTACTCCCGAAATTTGTTGCATAATAATAAAATAAACCCTAATGTGTTGCATCGATTTTCCCTTCAAGGTTTTTCTAGGGACGATTCAGTCCAAATGGTTGTGTCAAAATTTTATTGTGTGTGTACTTATCTCTTAAGTTTCTATTATTTTCAGCAACATGTTTTATTTTGCTGAAGATTGCAATTGTGAATTTATCGATATTTATCGTAATAACAAATAAACTGCTATCAGTAGGAGATAAATTTCCAGCTAAATGCAATCGTGGATTTTTCACAGTTTGGACCAGGAAATTTGCTTTATGAGGTTGATATAGCTAAAAGAAAAGTGAAAAGCATATAATAACCACAAGCAAAACAAGAGAAAGAAAATTATAATAATGCACAAGATGGTCGTGACTTACAAATTAGCATGTGGGCAAATGCCAAGCATGAGCTCTACCTCCATATTATGGCCATCACCCAGTTCCTTGCCCAATTTTGCCCTACCACATCATGGAAAGGAACCCTTGCATGTCCCAACCCCTAGTGGGCGATGAACTGCCCCACCACTAAGGGGGTAATAACTATTATACATCATACAAAGCATGCTCTCATTCTTTGGAGCTTCAAGCAGTAATACAAAGAAAAATCAAGAAAAAGTAAAAGGTAATTAGAGGGGTGGAAAAACAAAGGCCGAGGTAACTCATGCATCCATGATTGCTCCCTCCTCGCATCTATACACCCAGGATGTGGAGCTTCCTTTATGTTGATCCTTTGACCATGGCACTTGGCCATGAAATCTTTCCCCTTTATTCCTTCATCATTCATGACACCTATTTCTTTAAGGGTGAACCAGAGACATATCTTTCCCCTTAGAGGGCTCGAAACACCTAATAGGGTCATTCATTGCCCACTCCTACCTAGTACCAAATTAAAGCCCCAAATTTGGAAGGGAAGCCTTACAAGAAATGTCAATTTTCCCAATGCCCATTACTTTCAAGCTTGGTTCACTTAGATGCAATAATGATTAAATGTACCTAATGGTGAAGTTGCAGCACTAGATATTGTGTGTGATTGACCGAGGATTTCGTAATGGATTAGGCAACTTAACTGGGGCCCAAGTCTACCATAGGAGCATACTCACACCTGTAGGTGATGCATTGAGACCCATGGGATGCTAGACAGTTATAAAGCATCATTTATACCCATGGGCACCTTCAGCACCCACAGAGCTCCTACACTTTTCCCTATATCATTTATTGGATGACGCACTTGGACCAGCATGCCCCTGACCATCTTAGGAGTAATATAGGGTCAGGTAGTTGATCCAAGGCCCATATGAGGTTTATCTCATACCTTGGGACATGGGAAGGCTAGCACCATCTTTAGTGCCCTCAATGGAGCAGAATCAAGCATCCACACCACTAGGAGACCCATGAGACCCATGTTTGTGCCTCAAACCCAAAATTTGGGTCCACAGAATGATTATGACATAGATCTAGAGGCCAACACTCAAATAGTGATTTTCGAGAGCTTCTACACTTGTTTTGGCACCATTTTCCCTCAACACTAACCCTAAAAGGGCCTACATTTGCATGACGTCAACAATTTACTCTATTTGGCTCAAAAGTGTGGAGGATTTTTACGTTTTCACATTATCTACTAGGCCAGCTTGTGAACTAGCTTGTTTTAGCACATTATTTTATAACTCTTAGAGGGCCTTGTAGGCAAAAAGGGAACTCTAGCTCCTCATATAAATAGAGGAGACCTTGAAATTTCTCATCATCACACACTTGGAGATTTCGACCTCTCTCTCTAGAGAAATTCCGGCCCTCTTTTCTTGTGGTAGAGACTGGAATTATAAATGCATTTTGATATTTGGAGCAAATTTTGGTTATCTTTGGAGCTATTCTTTAAACATATGGATGGAATCTTTGCATGTTATCTTGTAAAAACCTAATTGTTGAATATTTATTTTCTTCATGTCTAGTGTATGGAAAAATGTTGATTCTAGGTTATGCTAATTGTACCCTAATTTGTTGAAGATATACCTAATGCTACCTAGATGATCTATTGCATGCATTTCTCACATAACATGTAAATGAATTGTCCTATGGTGAACTCTTGGTAGCTCTCCCATGAAAAGTCCATTATCCATTGCATAGATAATTGTTGAAATTCTGTTTTCGATGGTAGCAAAATATCAGCCTCCTCGAAAACTTATTGGTTAACCTATCACATTATAGACTCCATGCGCCCAAAAATAAGGTACTGGCCCTCCTTTGTTGGTGATCACTTTAACTTTTATCCATAAATTGACTCTTTTCTCTTTGCCCTAATTCAGCCCCTTTAAGGCTGAGTGGCAAGCTAAGGCTAAGGCTTGGTGCAAATTCATAGGGAAGAGGAATTTTCGATGTTGGAGAGTCTAAACGCCAAGAGGATAGCAGTTTCCACAAAATCCCTCCTTTTGGTAGGCATTCACTTCAATTTCATCCATAAATTTATTTGCCCTAGTTACTAGCCCTAAGTTAACCCTAATTTTGGATTTAGCTTCAACGTGGGGGCTTCTTGAGGGTTTCATGTGCCTTGCTGAAAATAATTGTTCGAAACTCTTTCTCCTCACCTGGACCTTTGGCTGCCCCAACTATCAACTCATTGATCGAGCCCTAGGTCCTGGTTTGCTTATAATTGGTCTCTCTAAAGAAAGCATATTGCCTCCACTTGGAGCCTTGAGCCTAAAATTGTGTCTTTCCATTGTAGATCTCTTTGTGTCACCTCACACCTCAAAACCTAGAATATCTATCAAATGACCTTCCACTTACTGGGACTCCTCCCATCCGTGAAAATCCGTAAAAAGAAGGGGGTTTTGGTTGTGGTGACAGAGGATCACTGCCCCATTGTTGTCGCTTTATCTAGTTTTAGCCTTGTAGGGTGCCCTTCTCCAAGGCCTACTAGATTTTGCAGCAACACACTTCAACCAACCAAATGAGGATCAATGCCTTAAATACAGTCTATTAACTATCCTACTAATTTACAATGTAAAATCTGCAAAATAGAACTCTAAACCAACAAGATGACTCACTCAAATTCAAAAGATATAACAATGTAAATAGCTAAGATTGATGTTTAACTAATATATTAACCAAATATGCAATTATTTATGTGATTATAGAGATTTGAGTAGAGGAGTTCATTTGTTACTCCGTTTGTTGTCCCATGATTGCAAACTGTCAAATCTGCAAAAAAAATGTAGGAACGACAAGCAATTCCCCTTAAAAATGGCCACCTGAATAGTACCTTAGCACTCTAGATCAATGTGGAAAAAGTCAAAGTCGGGATTAAATCAGCAAGGGTCCAAAAGTTGAAAAACTCGTTAAAGTCAGGAGTTTTTTGAAAAAGTCGGTAAAATTAAAAAAACACAAAAATATTCATTTTTTTTGTTAACATCTAGAGTATCCACAGTCCATTAGGGCTTATAGTCTGCAACATCAGATCTGCAATCTAACCAATGAGAAATAGACAAGAACAAACATATAGCTTACTTGTTGAAGTAGCCCATCTAGATCAACAATTTTTGCATTTTTTGTCCTTGACACCTGGTAGGTCCTTTGCCTCATTTGCCATCAATTGCTCACTAAGTATTTGCTGCTCCAAAATACACAATATACTCAGCCCTAACCAGATCTACTTCTCAAGTGGATTTGACCACCAAATCACTGTACAATCAGCATCAAAGTATATCAACTCATAATGGTTTGACCCTTCCAATAAACTGAAAAATAGTTGTCCAAAACCCTTATTGTTCAGCCTCCTCACAGCAAATTTGCCTCGTACAGCTCTAACAGTAGTGGCAACTCATAGTAATTTTGCTTATCAAATCACTATAAGATAGCCCTTAAACACCACTGTCATATCCCACATTCAGCAGAGATGGCAGACCTTTTCAGTCGACTCAGGATAAAATCGGGCATATAACGAATTAATAGCGATTTTTTCGTTTCTGAAAAAGTCTGCAAAAAATCAAAAGATTAAATCATTTTGTTCAAAAAATCGCAATTTTAGGATTGAATCCCAATTTTTTGCAGACTTTTTCCACACTGCTCTAGATCACAAATCTACAAGTGGAGAGGCTAGGGGTGTTAGATAAACCAATTGGATCAATCCCAAGCCTTATACCAGCAACAAAATGCAATTTCTAGCAAGCTAGGAATTTCTTGTTGAGGTTATGGGGTCAAACTCCACTTCGTGAACAATCCAAAAATATTTCAGCAAGAAAAATAAAATTACCATATCTGGAAAATGATAGCTTTAGAGTATTTTATTAAAAACAAGACAAAATCACTTAAATTCAGTGTAAAGTCTACCTACAAGGTCCTAGTTAGGATACTTAACTAATAATTGTCTTGAACATTGAAAAAAACGGTAAGATCTATTCTACTATAGGAAGGTCTAAATGCAGATCTACAACCCATAACTCAACATACCCTTGAAGAATATGTGGAAATAAATCTAAACACATAAATATATTGATCCTTGGTTTGGATATATCCTTATTAAACAAATCCCCAAGGTTAAAACTAGTTTAATATGATGAAATTTGAAATGCAAGCTAGTAAATGAAACTAATCTAACGCACAACATAAAGGTTTTGAATTTTTAAATAATTGAGAGGTTGTTGAAGGAAGACTTTCCATCGCAACAATATATGCTATTCTTGTCCCAATTGGAAAAACCTTCTCAAAAGATACGCCCAACCCTCATCCAAGCAATCCACCTACAACAAAGAGATGAAGTAGACTAGCGCCTACTCTACCTTTTCCACGTGGCTATGTAGCCCCTCAATGGATCGTTCCTCCAAATTGTGTAATCTTTATGAAAATTCCTACTCTGAAGGAACCCCTACTGCAGCAAATCTGAATCTATTTCACCTACTTGATTTTCAATTACATTCATCAAGTCATTTTTCTGAATATTGAAGCAAATTACTTTTGCAGCCTACACAAATTAAATATTTGATCTCATGAAACAAAAAACAGAGCAAAGAACAAGATACATAGGACACACTTTTTTTTGGACACAATAGTCCCCGGAAAAACCCAATGTGGGAAAACTGGTGTAGCAGCGTTGAGGGTTTTATTAATTATGCAGGAGAAATATCTGAACACAAATCTAGGATGCTCATCTAGCAATCCTTTACAGAGAAAATACTGGCGAAAAATATGAGTGAGTTTTACCTCACTTCACCCGGAAAAATTCCGACTGATCCGGCACAAGACTAGCAAACCTCGGCTATTTCTGCGTCACCTCTTCTGCCCTCTGCTTCAGCTTTCCCGACTGTTCTGGTAGTTCCCGACAGTTCTGGATTCTACCCTCTACGTCAGCTTTCTTAGCTGTTCCAGTTGTTCCCGGCAAATCCGGCTTCTGCCCTCTGCGTCAGCTTTCTCGGTTGTTCCAGCAGTTCCCGGCAATTGGCTTCCGCGTGACAGGCAACTTTTCTGCTCTACTGACTCTCTCTGTCTGTATTCTTTGAAAAGTCCTTCTCCTAGATTCTCACTACCCCTCTACTGTAGAATGATCACTTAATTCGAAATCCTTAGCAAACCCTGCCCTAGAAATCGAATTCTTGATCAATTTGTTCTCTTTGTGTGTTTCCAAATGAACCCCAAGCCTCCATTTTATACTTTTTCTGTTGAGTCTTCAACGGCCAAGATTAAGTCTCCAATCAATAGCTAAGATTAAAACATGACTTGATCCACATTTCAGATCATTCTCACCCATATTTTGTTTAATACCCATTAAGATTTTAATTTTCCTAATTTTAGACTTAGGAACTCCATTAAAAATATTAATTATTTTAATAAAATACAATTCGAGTAAAATTTGACCAAAAGGTTTCTAAGTTCTTTAAAACTCATGTGCCTTAGCCTCTCCACCAATTTTCAAGGCAAGAGTACTTCCGATGCTACCAAAAACTAACACTCCCTCTTAGCAAGGAAAGTGCCCTACCAACAATGCCCAACTACATGTTGCTTTGCTTCTAAAGCATCTCCCTTTCCTCACGGTTGTTGCCACCAACACTGTGTTGCTGCTGCTACTGTACTGCTACCCAAGACATTGCCACTGCCACTGCTGCATATGTACTATAGCTCCCTCTCAAACACTGCATCTACTATGCTGCTAGCACTGCCACTTCTAACACTGCATTCATACTGCAACTCCGTTGCTGAGTGAAGCAACTGAAAAACATCCAAAATTAGTTGAACTTAACTGTGTTCAACATAATACAATGAATGTTGGAATCTGATTACTATTGATTCTGACCCTCCGAATCTTCGGCGCTGCTGCTGAATCTTACACTGCTGCCAACCTTGCTTTGTGTTGATCAGTCTCTGGTCCCAAGCTATTGCATATGTCCTCCAAATAATCGACTACATCCTCTGACACTAAGTCCATCTTGTTATTGCTGAATCTTGGGCTCTTGTAGCAAGGAATTGATCCAAGAGTGACTACAGCTCAATATCACCCCATCTCCCTCCTAGAGATGCGTGGGCACTCATGGCATACTCTTCCTCGTCAATTTTCACGGCTGCAACCTTAGGATCATGTTTCTCGTCCTTATCTTTTTGCTTCAAAGGACACTGAGAAGCAAAGTGACCCAACTCGCCACATCTGAAACATTTCACCTTCGAAATGTCCTTCTTCCACTTCTGCTTTTGTTGTCCCTTCGATGCCAGACCTATGTTTTCCTCCTCCTCCTTCGTCTTTGAGCCACTCCCACTGTTGCCACTGAGTTTGACCTTCACTACGTCCCTCCTTAACTCCTCCAATTACAAAGCCACCCACATCTCGTCCCATGAAGGTATTTTTTCTCTGCCCAATATGCTTTGGAAGAAAACTAGCCATTCATCTGAGACTCCATTCAGGGTTATCCTCACCATCGCGGTTGGCTGAGGAGTGGATCCCACTGCAACGGTCTCTAGTATCCTGAAGACGTTGAAGATAGAAGTTCACCCCTTCTCCCTTGTGCATCAAAGTCCGCTGCAACTTTTGCTCCAAATACATCTTCCGATGTTCGGAAGAGCCTTCATACAGAGAAGACAAGGCTTCCCACATCTCCCGGGTTGTATCATTTCCCTGCAAGTGTGAGACCACATGATTTCGAATTCCATCAAGAATCAGCCTCTTTGCCTTCCCCTGCTTGGCCTTGTATTTCTTCTTTTGATCGTTGTCAGTAGGAACAACTACAACACTTTTGGCGTAGGCCTCGAGATCATATTCCTCCAGAACAGCTAAGATTCTGGACTTCCATATGACATAGTTGGAGGCTCAGTCCAACTTGTCCTAATCTCTGATCCCATGCGATGCCATCTCACCCAACTATCGAACTAACTCCTCTAGTCACTGCTTAGCACAACTGCCCAGCAAGTGAGAAATTCGAACTTTCTAGCAAAAATTTCTCTAAGGAGAAAATTCCCCTACTATGTGTCTTCATTCTTTTCCAGTGGATTTTTACCCCGGTAGAAACTGCACCCTTCTAGCACTATGTTGACGCTCTACATCAATCCCTCTACCTCTGCAAGCTCACGATTCGGAAATCGTACCTCTTTGTTGACTCACTCAAAGAGAGATTTCCTCGAATCAGCTTCCCGGCAAGGACTGCGCAATCCCTCCAAGGGGATTCGAACTGCTGCCAAGTGCAGCTTTCGGCCTCACTGTTCAGCACTAGATCTGCTCTTCTTGTTTCAAAATCAATGCTCTAATACCATGTGAAAGTTCCTACTCTAAAGGAACCCCTACTACAGCAAATCTAAATCTACTTCACCTACTTGATTTTAAATTACATTCATCAAGTTATTCTTCTAAATACTTAAGCAAATTACTTCTGCAGCCTACACTAAATAAATATTTGATCTCATGAAACAGAAAACAGAGCAAAGAACAAGATACAAAGGACACACTTATTTTTGGACACAATAGTCCCCAAAAAACCCAATGCGAGAAAATCGATGGAGCAGCTCTGAGGGTTTTATTATTATGCAGGAGAAATATCTGAATACAAACCTAGGATACTCATCTAGCAATCTTTTACAGAGAAAATACTGGCAGAAAATCTAAGTGAGTTTTACCTCACTTCACCCGACAGAATTTCGGCTGATCCGGCACAAGACTGGCTAACCCCGACTATTTCTGTGTCACCTCTTCTGCCCTCTGCCTTAGCTTTCCTGATTTTTCCCGTTGTTCCCGACAGTTCCGGCTTTTGCCCTCTGCGTCAGCTTTCCCCGCTATTCCGACAGTTTCGGCTGTTCCCAGCAGTTCCGGCTTCTGCGTGACAGGCAGTTTTTCTGCTCTGCTGGCTCTCTCCATCTCTCTGTCTATATTCTCCGAAAATTCCTCCCGGATTCTCACTGCCCCTCTGCTGCAAAATGATCACTTAATTCGAAATCCTTAGCAAACCCTGCCCTACGAATCGAATTCTTGATCAATTCGTTCTCTTCGTGTGTGTTTCCAAATGAACCCCAAGCCTCCATTTTATACTTTTCCTGTTGAGTCTTCAACGGCCGAGATTAAGTCTCTAATCAGTGGCTAAGATTGAAACATGACTTGATCCGCCTTCTAGATCATTATCACCCATATTTTGATTAATACCCATTAATATTTTAATTTTCCTAAGTTTAGACTTAGGAACACCATTAAAAATATTAATTATTATAGTAAAATACAATCCGGGTGGAATTTTATGAAACAGTTTCTGGGTTCTTTAAAACTCATGTGCCTTAGCCTCTCCACCAATTTTCGAAGCTACAGCACTTCCAATGCTACCAAAAACTAACAATCTTTACATATTGTGAAAATATTTTACGTTAAGCCCTATTACAACATACATGAAGAAAGAAAAATTATAGGGAAAAACCAACCCAAACAAAGGTTATGGCATAATATGATCTAACAAAAAAATTACTACTTCAATTAGAGGAGGGGCTAACCTTTAGAGTTTTTTCTTTAAAGGTTAGTTTCTCTCTCTCTCTCTCTTTGTAGAAAAATAATTTTCTTATCATCCACATGTCGGAGGGTAAGAAATTTTTTATACTATATTACAAAACGATAATGTTTTTTCCACTAAGGGAAGTCAACTTGGTTCACAAGTCCCATCGATCTCCTCATAATCTTTCATTAACGAATCAATGGCCACAATCTAACTCCAATCGATGGCTAGGATCATATCAACTTCTAAAAATAACTTTTCTAGAAGTCTCTAGAGAAAAATCAATTTGTCTCAATTAATCTCGTTTAATTAAGCCATTTCCCTTAGTTAGACTTTGGAAAAAAATTAAAACTAGCTAATTAATTTAATTAAGACAATTTCACTTGGAAACTTTTTTGGGTATTGGAGATAATTAATCCTCTTTTGTTCCTTAGTCTCATAGCCACTATCTGAGACTAGAACACCTGTCTAAGCTGTAAAAAACTAACACTCCCTCTTAGCAAGGAGGGTGCTCTCCACTACGCCCAACTTATCTATGAAGAAGACAAACTTTGCCTTACCCAAGGCCTTCGTCCAAATATCTACAACTTGTTGATTTGTAGAAACATAATGTAGCCGAACTAATCTTTCTATGTTGCCATCTACAATGTGTTTGACCTTGTAGATCCTACAAGAACCAACCACTGCCATGTCCACTAGTCTAGGTACAGCCTCCCACACATCGTTTAGCATGATGGAGTTGTACTTCACCATCACATCCTACCACACCTCCTCAAAATTGGAAGGCTCATTGTCAATGAGTTCACTCATTAATGCCTTGTACCTTAAGTACCTCTTTGGTGGTCTCATGTCCCTAGTGGTCGATCTAGGAGTGCCACAAACTCTCACTCATCTCTCAAAGTTTGAAGCATCGCCCTATTCCTTCTCCCACTGGTGGTGGGTGGAGCTTCCTACTCCTCTACCTATTGCTACTGCTCCACCTGTTGTGAACTCTCTTATGCACTTGTATTTGCTCTTGTACTTATCACTGTACTCGTACTAGTGCCCTAAGACTGAGATCTTTGTTCATCCCTTGGAGCTTCTTCTAGCTCACTCTAATCAATTGTTGGCAACTCATGAGACCTCCTGAAGGTTTTCTCCTCCTAGAACTTAACGTCTCGTCTCATGACAATTTTCCTACTACCTAGGATAAAGATCATATATGCCTTGGACATTCACTATACCCAACGAAATATCCCTTTTCTACAGTTGAATCCAACTTGGTACGTTTGTCATCTGGCATGAGACAATATGCTATGCTGCCAAAGATCCTGATGTGCCCGACCTCTAGCTTCTTCCCTGTAAATGCCTCCTCAAGTGTCGTCTTCCCCAATGCCTTGTGAGGAACCTGTTTTGAATATATATTGTTGTACTACATCCCTTTGCCTATAGAAATCTAGGCATATCCTGGTCATATAGCATTGCCCTCGCTGCTCCAACTATCAACATGTTCTTCCTCTCAACGACCCCATTCTGTTGTGAGTTATATGGAGTTTTCCACTCTCTTGATGTCCTCCTTCGCACATAACTCCTTGAAGGTTTCCTCCACATACTCACCTCCATTATCCATACAAAGCACCTTTACCTTCTTTCCTATCATGTTCTCCACAAGCGCTTTAAACTCTTGGAAGTGACTGAAGACTTTATCCCTTGTCTTCAAGAAGTATATCCAAGTCCTCCTGGAGTAGTCATCAATGAAAGTCACGAAATACTCAACCCCTGAGAGATTTCGTAGACAACAAACCACATATATCAGAATTTATCAACTCAAGCACAGCTTTGGCTCTACTATCACTCCTAGGAAACATTGCTTTCACAAATCTCCCAAGCACGCACCCCTTGCACACATCATCATGTTCTCTGCTAACTTTTGGAACTCCTGTCACAATTTCCCTGAGCAATTTGAGTGCTCCATGATGGATGTGCCCCATCTTCCTATGCCATAATTCTCCCATGCCTTTGCTACTATTGTTGCTTACTAGTGCCTTTGGAGTACCCAAATGCAACCTTTATAGCTTGTTGCTCCTAACCCCAATCTGTTTCACTGATTTCCAAATCTAGGTGTTTAGTGTACACCTTCAACCCTCGAAAGTAGACATCATATACCTTATCCTGAAGAGTTGAAACTGAAATCAAGTTCAGCCCTAAACCTAGCACAGGAAACAGTTCTGCAACATTTGTATTCTTCTCTTGCCTTGGGAATGATAAAGAGCTTTAGTAGATTTGAACTAAACAAGAGGAGTTTTCTAAAGATTTTGGCCACTTCCCACTGGATTTGATGAATGTAGAGTGTCTATAAAAGATCATTTCAAACCAGGGATAGCTTCCACGCTCGAATTTGGAAGAAGGGAGGTGGAACTACTCCCTAGGAGAATGTCAACTACTATCGAAAGGAGATCTTTAGGGCATGTTGCATGCAAGTTCAATCCCCCACCACTAGACGCAAGGGCATAGTTTTCTCTCAAAAGCAAACCCCTTGCCATATTCACAAGACGAGCATCAAGTTGAAAGTCAAGAACATTAGCTCAAGCAAAACCTTTACTACTCTGAAGCAACACACTCAACTACATTTATGTAGCTACCAACCTTTCCATCCCCACACATGAAATTGGAACAATAAATAGCCATAAAAAGGTCAATGGTTTGATGAAAGTAAGAATTTGTTTTAGCTCCCATTATGGTTCAATTCTCACAAAAGTGGTTTACTCACACCATTGCAAGGATGGTCGAAGGCAGTAGAACCATCAAGGGTGTTAAGTCAAGATGGTTGGCCTCATGCCAATCTTCGGATTTAAACTACAAACAACAACCCATCTTCACTGGATGGCCTTAGGTTTCCCAAAGTTAGAATCTTAGGCTGATTCCTCTATAATCATCATTGATTCTAATAGAACACATTCTTCCAGAAGTATCTTTATTTCTAAAAGAAAACTAACATATATGCATATTATTCATCTATCATAATGATTTATATGTGGAAATAAGTCAATAGAAAAAAAAATATGTTTTTTTTAAATACTACTTTTATTGAATGGTATTATTTGTTAGTCTTTCAGTTGCTCCAAAAGTGTTTACACCACGATCGGGGTGCTTTCATATGATGTGGATTGCACGGTTAAACCCTAGCCCCTTATAGTTGTATTTTAGGCATTTTTAGTTAATGGCATTTAGATAGCTTTCTACGGGTGGTTCCTTGACCATGGAATTGGTGCTAGATGTAGTACATTATTTGATGGTGTGGTCATCTTATGTGGGGTTGTTATCTTCTACATGCGAGCATGTTTAAGAGGATGTTTAGATGCATGGGTGTTGGATCCATCTTGGAGGAAGAGGATTGGGCAGTAGGAGGGAGGTTGTCTAGCCCTAGGAGCATTGGGAGCACTTCACATGCCTTAGGAGGACAAGTGATTGCCTTGAGGATGCTAGGTTTGAGGATGCACTGTTTGGGATCATTTGCAAACCTAAGACAAATATGTTCAATAGGGGCATTAGAACAGTGGATGCTTGTTGCGATGATTGAGGGGCCTTGTGACGAGGAGTGCTTAACACTTGAGCCCATGCCTGGAGAGTAGACCACTTGAGGAGTCTTCTCCCAACATGTGTACACCTTGGAGAGAGAGTGATACACTTGGAGACATTATCTTGAGGACTTGGTCCACTTTACTATTGTTGGCCTCCCTTGCCTTTTGAATCTAAAGGGAGGAAAGTGTATTTAGCTGTAGTAAGCATGTACAAGCTCATTAGATTCTTGTATCATAAAGATGAATTTGTCTTGATTCTTTGTAGTGGTCATTATGCAAAGGAGGAAGGCACTAGGGTTTCTGTGAAGCAAAGCCTAGAGAAAACATAAGTGCTTGGTTGAACTCCTTATGTGAAAAATACCTATGGTTTGTAGTGAAGAAACCCCAAATAATACTTGGAATCCTTTGCTTGTGGAGCTTGGGTGAGGCAACTTCAGTGAAAGATCAAGGTTCGACTTCTTGGTTTTTCTGCTAGCTGTTGTTGAGCCTTTGGAGTGGCCAGGAGTAGATGGTGAGATGCCTTGCTAGGCCATGATTGCAAGTTAGAGTTTTATATTGATGGTGAATGCCCTAGATAGCATTTGGATGCACTGAATAGACTTAACTTGTGATAAGCTTGAAAGGCAATATTTTACTAGCTTGTGATAAGTTGTTGGAATGCACTTTTAACTTCATTCCTATGTACATTTGAAGTGTACTTTACTGCCCAAACCTTGTGTACTTGCAGCCCCGGTTTTCAACTCATGTTCTCACGGTGGAGTTGTTTCTAGTGCTGATTATGAGTGTTGATTTAACATAGCAGTGACCAGATTTTGTTGAGTGATCTGCTGGTTATAAGTTATTTTCATATCTGTTATATATTATTATATTGGAGATTGTGCCTTTAGTATCGGAAGTATAGTTCCTTTGAAGTACAATTGTTCCATATTTATTATTTTGGGCTTCCTTATGTACATGGTTGGACAGAAGTTGGGCTTCCTTATATTTCTAAGTCAGCTCTAAAAGGTTGAAAGTTCACAGGAAATAGATCCAGGGAACCTCAAGGCTAAGGTGAAATTTCTGAATTTGCATCCAACAATGTTTTCTAAAAATTCCATATTACAGTCCTACATTCTAGAATCTTCACTTTTAACTTTGAAGATTATTAAATATTTATTTTTTAAATATATTTTTCCATCCTTGTCTGCCAGTTCCCTTGAAATGTTTAATGTGGAGAAAATTCCATCCTTCCCCAAAACCTGTCCTCTGTCCTCTTGGGATTGCAAAGCAACTAGAACCCTTTAGAACTAGCTTATTGTTGAGTATTCAGTTCTCTTTGTCAACCCCATTCATTGGGAAGGGATCATTTTTTGTGACAGTTTAATATGATCAAAGAGGCAAGAAAGAGCATTTGGAGCACCAATGACCATTCAGTTCACTGGAATCTCCCTTTGAATCTCCCTTTTGTGGAAAGTGCAACGGACAGCTACATTCAATGGTAATCCTCCACCACTTAATTTGGGGGAAACCATGTATATATATATATATCAACAAACGACATATGCTTACGAGTACCACACTGTCCTGCTTTGCTGAATATTATAAAATTATATCAAACCATTTTCCAGTAAGAAAAAAGAAAAAGAAAAATACAATCAACAGCTACTAAATATGCATCTTGGAAAAAAAAAGGTTCAAGAGATTCCACTTAGCCTAACTCGTGATTGGTGCAGTAATTCATCTACCTTCACCATGGAGTCACTCATCAGAAGCTCTTCTGCTATCAGTTCAAATTCTGAGAAAGGATAGTTTACAAGCCCGAAGCTCAGAGTTCCTCCATACATCAAACTGATTTGTCCCCAAACCTGAAACAGAAAAGCATATTTACATTAAAAACAATGGATTCTAGAAATATTATGTCAACAGTTTTATTATTATTATTATTATTATTATTATTATTATTATTATTATTGAAGCTTAGATGAAATAATCAAACTAAAACAATCATTCTAATTATTTTAAACTGAATGCCTAACTTTATACGGTAGCATCATCAATCAAGCTTGGAAGCAGAAAACAGTTGATAGAAATAATGTCAAGCAAACTGTTTTGCCAATACCTAAGCATTTATTGTGGCAGTATGACTGAGGGCAGTAACTTCTGATTCTGCTACTTTGATATGGCAGTCTAGAGATTTTGAACAACCACCAACATGAAAGGAGGGTAACCTCTATGTATAGAACAACTTGAGGAACCCTACATTAATAGCAATATTCTGGACTGCGCCCTGCATATCTTGTATTGCATCCTGCTGGGATTTAAATATTAGGTTGTAATTCAGACTTTTGCCTATATATTTGATGTGTGTGGATAGCAATCCGCATATTTGATAAGATTCCATGCAGTAATTTATATTTCTGGAGTAATGACCTTTACAAGAAGGATATGGTAAGTCTCACTGAATTTCAGGCCCTCTTTATCATATTTTCAGCACCATTGAATTCTATAATATATGATGTAATGCATCATTGAAATGACCCTCTTACCCCTCATTTCAGCAGGGATACCTACGGTCACATGTTCTTTTGGCAACACCATTGTAAGCTCAAGGAGTGCAAGTTTAAAGCCTTGTAGGCCATGTGGAGGTTATGTATCATGGTATCCTAGGCTTATTATGATCGGCCATGCCCAGTCCTTCTAGACTCCACTCTTAAGTCCTTTTGTCCTTAGGATGGATCTACTTGGACACATGGTTTAGGGAAGCCATTGATTTTGTAGGAGTGATCACAACATGTAGGGCCAATACAGCCCATATCTTGAGAGCACACCTATGCCTTCCCACACAATCCATGTGTCATAAGATCTGTATGCATTCTTTGGCCTTGGTGCATTATTCATTTTACAAAATTTACACTTCTCAGCACAGCAGTTTCACAGTTCACAGCATTTCACATTATCTGAGGTGGTTCAGGGATCCCAATGCACAAGGTATCATGTCACCAAAATCAAGAAAGGCTCAAAATGCTCAGAACAAGGCATACTTGACAGGCCATGTACAAATTCTGTCAAAAAATGAAGGTATCAAGTAGATATTCCAAGTCAAAGACGGTTGTACCCTCTACTATGGCACTATGGGTTAGAATTGGCAAATTGAGGCCCATACTTGACATGAAGGGACAAGTCTTAGGTGAAAAGTTATGTGAAAATTATTTCAGACAAAACCCATGTGCGAAATTCATCAAATTAGCCAAGACATTGGAGATCTAGTTAGTCACCCATCCATCCAATGAAGGCATCCAACATGTGTGAGGCCAATATAGTCATTTGGAGGCCAAAACTAGCCATTGGGGATTGTTAGTTTTTGTAGGATTGGACGGGTGTTCTAATCTCGATTTATGTCAGAGAGGCTAAGGTACACAAGATCTCCAAAACCCAAAAAATGTTTCGGGAGAAAACACCTAGAGACCACGCAATTAAGTTAATTGATCAAAAAAAAAAACTAACTTAGGAAAATTGATTAATTAATTGAGAAAGATCGAGAAAGCTCTAGAGATTCACACAGATCAAGTCTAAGATGATCTTAGCCATTGATGAGGATTTAATCACGCTTGTTGGTGCTCCAACGAGAGATTATAAAAGGAGATCGATGGGATGGAGATAGACACATTGAAAGACTGGGAGAGCAAGTTCCTTGGCAAAACGAGCTATCAAGTTGCAGAGATTCAACAGGAAGAGGAGTTTGAGCCAAATAAGGAGAGCATCAGTGATTGAGGGAGCAGCAGAAGAGTATTCCGGTAGAGATTCCCGACAGCAGATCAACAGTAACAAGGAGGACGAATATTTCTATAGAGCGGACCACATAACCAGTGTGAGTAGCCAGAACCCGCTCCAAAGTGCCAGAAAGGAGGTTGATTCAATAGTTGCAGGCCGGGAGATCACCCAAAAGGTAAAGTGACTTCTTTCCAAAGGCAGAGGGAGGCAGCACAGCTCATCTAGAGCCAACTAGCAGGCAGTGTGAATTCCTAAAGACCGATTTTTCTGAGTGTGGTTTGACTAGGTCAGAGAGAGGCTAAGATTATTTGCATAAGGGTGAAAATTTCTCCAAATTATTTTCCCAGTAAGGCATCCAAACTATTGTACTCAGATTTCATTGTTGCATAATAATAAAAATAAACCCTCATTTATCGCACTGGTTTTCCCTTCGAGGTTTTTCCAGGGACTATTGTCCAAAACTTATTGTGTCAATTTTATTATGTGTGTGCATCTATTTTCTCAATTCCAGCATTTTATTTTCTACATATTCGTGAAGAATTGCAGTGTGATTTATTCGGTATTAATTAGAAAATTAATAAACTGCTAACCAATTAGAAGAGTAAATTCCATCTACTGCAATTCAAGGCAATTTCACATGGTATCAAAGCACTAAAGATCATATCAAAAGCTCAAAATCGAGACGAGGAAATTGTGTAGCTTCAGAGGGAAGTCTAGGCACAATTTCTCCAGATTTACGCAAGCCAACCAGTAATGCGAATTGCAAAGGCAGTGAGGTTCGATTTCTAGTTCCAAGTGGAGCAAAAATTAAATTGACTCAAAAGTAGAATTTGCATGCAATGGATTTGTCGGATGGAGGGTTCCGGTGAGCATATCAGTTAGTTTGGGGAGCAAATCTGGGAACAATTGGTTTGCAGCAAGTTTTGCAATAGCAAATCAACATTGGGTGGAAGAGAAAAGCACACATAGGAGGAGATCCAAAATTTCTAGTTGCAAAAGGTTGTAGCAATTTTCCAGTCTGCTAGTGCGAGCTTCACGAGCAGCAGATCATGTGCTAGATTTCGGAAAAGAACTTCGGGACAGTTGAGCGATTTGCCCAGTTGAAGTGCAGTAGGTAGTGCGTGCACCAGAGAAGGACTTCCGAAGGCAAGCAGAAGCAGATCTACGCATTCCTGAAGGAGTATGAGTAGCAAAAAGAAGGACGAGCAGGGAAAGAGAAGGAGATTTCCAAATCCTATCTCCAGTTATTTGAGTTTCATAGATTTTGCAGCTTTCCAAAGATGGTTGTACGATATTGCCAGAGGAGGTCATGCAAATTTGCCAGAATGCAGATTTGGGTAGCAGATCGACTTCCAAATGTCGGGGACAAGTGCCAAAGGAAGTGTGAGTTGTGAAGTGTGAGACACAAAGCGAAGCAATTTCCCAGTACAGGACAAGACTCAATAGGAGATAGTGGGGCACCAGATCCAAGTGGAGGCAGAACTTCATACTTCAACGTGTCAAGATGGGCAGGGTTCAGTGCAGATGCAGCAAGGAAATCAGTTAGATCAATTCCAGCTGTTGCAGCAAGACCATCACCTTTCCTATGGGGGCCCACGGTATCATAGTAGCAGGTTTAGTGTTAGCAGGAGCAATCAATCATTCAAAATACAGTTGCAAAGTAAGTTGCAATCAGTACTCGAGAGAAAGTTGCAATCAGTACTTGAGAGACAGTTGCAGAGCTAGTTGCAATGACACAATCAGTGTGAATTAGCCAGTTGCAGAAAGCAAAGGTGCAATTCCATCCAAAGAGGTTTCCAGTTTTCCAGAGAAGGAAATGAGGCCGAGCTAATTCCAGCAGATGAAGCCGAGGGAGGCAGTGTGAATTGGCTAGTTGCAGAGAGCAAGGCACAGATCCAACCAGAAACAATCAGCCAGTTTGTGTTGCAGAGGCTTTAGATTGTGTACGAGTGCTGAGAGGTGATTCAAAGGAAGAGCAAGTAGTGCCAGTGAGCAGCAGGAGGTAGAGTTACTACCAAAAAAGGTTTCCGGAGACAAGATTGATTTTCCCACAACAGAACTATGTTGTCTAGTATGACATGTAGGCAAGACTGCAAATTGCAGAGGAGAGGCTTTGATGGAAGGAAACAGGATTTCCCAATTTCAGAGGGAGAGTCGTGAAAGATCAATTCTCGGTTGCAGCAATTGCAGCATGAGTTCAGATGCAGCGCAAGCAGTGTTAGCAGTAGTGCATGGTGGTACAGTGCAATGTCAGCAACACCACATATGCAGAGTGGTTCAACTACAAGGTTAGTGGATCAATCAGAGTATGCGTAGTGGTTTGGTGGAAAATGACAAGTTGTTACAGATGTCAAACACCAGTAGCATGGTATAGAGGGGAGATGTTATGAGAGAACACCTTCCTCGCTATGGGAGTGTTAGTTTTTGTAGCATCAGACAAGTGTTCTAGTCTCGATTTATGTCAGAGAGGCTAAGGAACACAAGATCTCCAAAATCCAGAAAAGGTTTTGAGAGAAAACACCTAGAGAGCACTCAATTAAGTTAATTGATTAATAACTTAAAAATGCCCAAGTCTAACTTAGGAAAATTGATTAATTAATAGTAATTAACTGAGACAGATCGAGAAAGCTCTAAAGACTCAAACGATCGAGTCTAAGATGATCTTAGCCGTTGATGAGAATTTAATGATGGTCGTTGGTGCTCCAACGAGAGATTATAAGAGGAGATCGAGGGGATGGAGATAAACACATTGAGACACAAGGAGAGCGAGTTCCTTGGCAAATCGAGCTATCCAGTTGCAGAGATTCAGCAAGAAGAAGAGTTCGTGCCAGAGAAGCAGAGCATCAGTGATTGAGGGAGTAACAAAAGAGTTTTCCAGTAGAGGTTCACAGTAGTAGCAAGGAGGCCGAATATTTCTGCAGAGAGGGTTGCATAGCCAATGTGAGTGGCCAGTAACCTAGTTCGAAGTGTCGGAAAGGAGGTTGATTCAGTACCTAAATCTCGACAGATCACTCGAAAGGCAGAGCCACTTCTTTCAAGAGACAGAGGGAGGCAGGACAGCTCATCTAGAGCCAGCTAGCAGGCAGTGCAAAATTCCCAAGCCAAGAAGCGAGAATTCCTAGAGATTGAGTTTTCTCAGTGGGGTTCGAGCAGGTCAGAGGGAGGTCAGGATGATTTGCAGAAAGGAGAAAAATTCTCCAAATTATTTTGCCAGTAGATTTGTTAGAGGATTGCCAATAAGGCACCCAAATTAGCATCTAGATTATTGTCCTCAGATTTTACTACTACATAGTAATAAAAATAAATGCTCATATGTTGCATCGATTTTCCCTTCGAGGTTTTTCCAAGGACTATTGTCCAAAAATTATTGTGTCGATTTTATTATGTGTACATCTATTTTCTCGGTTCCAGCATTTTATTTTCCAAAGAATTTATTTGTGAAGAAGTGTAGTGTGATTTATTCGGTATTGATCATAAATTTAATAAACTGCTAACCAATTAAAAGAGTAAATTCCAGTTACTACAATTCAAGGAAATTTCACAGGGATAAGTGAACATCGGAGGAAGTCAAGAGATCAAGGAAAGTCAAGTTCTCAAGTCCAAAAAGTCCAAGGACACTGGAAATCATGTCTCATGGACGAAATCGACCTCCTCAAGCTAGTCGTTTTCTCCTTCAAGTGAATGTTAAGGTTGTTGAAGTGAATCAAATGGAACGTTGGACAATGTGTGGACAAAAACTAGTCTTTAGGAGGTGGAGCAACCTCTCTTCAACCAAATAGAGCCTAATCAAGTAAGTTCAACCCACCTATGCTAGCCATTTTCTTCATTGAAGAAAGTCAACCCCGTCTTGTGGGCAATTATCTTACTTAAAAAATTATTCCCTTACTTATGCTTCAGGTCGGAGTCAGTTCAACCCTCCTATGCTAGCCATTTTCCTCATTGAATAAAGTCAAAACCCCTCTTGTAAGCACTTACCTTACTTAAAATATTATTTTCCATGTAATGACTTAGTCACTAGGTTGTGGATAACAAGTCAAAGAATCATTTTCTTTGGGAGAGGGTTTCAACTAGCCATTGCAAGAAAAATTATATAAGGTTAGTCCATCCTTCCATTTATGTTGTTGTTGAACTATGAGATCATAATTACATAATTAGAACCTTTTTTTGGTGTAAACAATTGTCTTGTCAATTGATTTTTCTATTCATTTTCTTCTTAGCCATTGAAGAGATTACGCTCCATAAGATTTTCTATAGTTATACCAAATCACAAAAAGCTCCTTGGGTGGATCCTTTGAGGGACTACAAGTCATGTGGAAGAGGAGGTAGGGTGCTAGTCCTCACCTTTTCATTACTAATTTGGGTTATCAAAATCTATTTACTAGACTAACCCTTATTGGGGATTTCTTCAATGAAGACAAGATCTCTCCCAATACCTAAGTTGACCCAATGACCAGAGGTATTTCAAGAGGAAATCCCTTCTACTTGGCTATGGCGATCGGTACATTATCATAGACTAGAGTGAGGATGACCAGTCTTACGAAGCCAATCTCATATCTTAATTCAAAACACAAGGCTAATCTATAAGGAGTTGTGGTTGCTATCTGACACAAGAAGGGGTAATTTGCAAGGGCCAAGGTAAGCCTCATCACAACAACCACATATATTAAAATCCAAAAAAAAATCCAATTTCCTTTTTCATAAAATATAGAAATCCAAAAATATTTCACTAGCTTTAGCTTCAAAATATATCTTTTAGTGAGTTCTATCACTAGAAAGCTAATCTAAAGTTATTTCAAGAGGTTGTCCAAGAGTTTTAAGAGTTTTATAGATTTATAGATTGTCTATGCAATGGATAATGGAATTTTCATGGGAGAGCTCACCATTAGGACATTTATTCACATGCTATGTATGAGTAATGTATGCAATAGATCATCTAAAAAGCATTCAATAAATTTTGGCACCATAGCAAGCCCTAGATTCAACATTATTCCATACATTAGACATGTAAAAAGATAAATATTCAACAATAGGTACACTTACAAGATAACATGCAAAAGATTACATCCATTGATCCAAAGAATAGCTCCAAAGGCAACAATTTAGCTCCAAATGTCAAAATGCATTTATAGATCCCAAATTATCCACAAGAAAAGAAGTTGAATTGCTCAAGAAGTTCGAAATTCAAAGTGATGTGATCATGATTTACAAGAATGAATGGTATTTGAGTTCTAATTTTACCCTAATGCCCCTAAAAACATAAAATAATGTGTTAATAACAAGCTAGGCCATAAGGCAACCTAGTAGACAATGATAAAACATAAATCTAGCCCACACGTGTGAGTCGTAGGTGAGAGAGAGATGATGTCATGCATGCGTGAGCCCTTCCAGGGCTTGTGTTGAGGCTTGTTGGTGCCAAGATGTGAGTAGAAGCCCTCCAAAATCACCTCCTAAAAGTTGGCCCTTAGGTCTCTGTCAATGTTCCTATGTGGACTCCAAATTTCAACTTGGGGCACAAAAGTGATCTCATGGGTCTCCAGGTGGTCAAAATGCTCGTCTTTGCCCCAACATTGGGGGCTTTCAAAGTGGTGTTAACGCTCCCCTCTCTCAAGGTGTGAGACCAACTTCCTTTGGCCCCTGGATCAGCTGCCAACCCCTCATGAAGTGCTAAGCCAGTTGGGGGCATGCTAGGTCCAGGTGCATCAACCCATAAAAGTCATCAATGGAAGATGTGAGGGCTAGCATTGATGCTTCTTGGTGCCAAGATGTGAGTAGAAGCCCTCTAAAATCACCTCCTAAGAATTGGCCCTTAGGTCTCTGTCAATGTTCCTCGTGGACTCCAAATTTCATCTTGGGGCACAAAAGTGATCTCATGGGTCTCTAGGTGGTCAAAATGCTCGTCTTTGCTCCTTTGGCCCCTGGATCAGCTGCCAATCCCTCATGAAGTGTTAAGCCAGTTGGGGGTATGCTAGGTCCAGGTGCGTCAACCCATAAAAGTCATCAATGGAAGGCCAAGTATTGGAACACTACGAGTGTTGGAGGTGCCCAAGGATATGTTTGATGCTCTATTGCTACCTGGAGTCCCATGGCTCTCAACGCTCCACCTATGGGTGCCAATATGCTCCTCTAAAAGACACGGGCCCCAATTAAGTTGCACAAGCCATAGTTGTGGAACCACCTGACAATTACACACAAGATCTAGCACTAGCAACACTAGCAACCACATTAATCATCTAAGTGAACCAAGCTTGCAAGTAATGAGCAATTTGCCACTTCAAATAAAGCTTCCCTTCCGAAATTAAGGCATTGAACTCGCAATGGTGTTACCTCCCTAAGTAGGAATGGCTAACAGACCACCTTATTAAGTGCTTCGTGCCCCGAAGGAGAAGTGACATGTCCTTAGTCCACCCTTCAATTGATAGATGTCATGTGAATAATGATGAAACAAAGGGGAGAAGAATTCATGGCCAAGTGCCATGGTCTAAGGGACTAGCTATGATGGGCTCCTCATCCTGAGTATAGATATGGGGAGAGAATAATTGGATGCATGAGTTACCAACTCGGCCTTTGTTTTTCCACCACTATTGTGCACCTTTTAGATTTTCTTGATTTGTTCTTTGTATTAATACTTGTAGCTCAAAGTATTAGAGTTCGCTTTGTATGATATATAGCAATTATTACCCCCTTAATGATGAGGCAAATCATTGCCCATTAGGAGTTGGGACATGCAAGGGTTCCTTCTCATAATATGAAGAGCAACATGTGCTCAAGAACTAGGTTATAGCCATAATGAATGAGGTAGAGCTCATGCTAAGCTTTCACCCATGTTCTAATGTGTATGTCCCAACCATCTTTTGCATTTTGGTCATATTTTGTTTTTGCTTGTGGCCATCATAGGGTTTTTCTTATTATTTTAGCTACATCAACCTACCAAGGCAAAGTTTTGAGCCCTACTCAGGTATAAGGATGTATGGTGCCAAATCCCAAAGAACTAATGTTCAGTTGAACCAGAAGAAGGGAAGTAGAATATAAGGGGTTTCCCAAGTAGTGTCCCTCCTATACCCATTACGTCATTAAGGGAGATTCCACTGGACTAGGATGAAAAATTGACCCCCCATTTAAGGTGAGGGAACAAGATCACGATCAAGACCCCTCTTTCTTCCAGGTTACGCCATAATCCATATACAATGCCCAAATACAAACAAGCATAAGCACCTGATTGCAAAATGAAGTATCTTTCTTCTAGGTTAATTCATGTCAATTTCCCAAATACAAACAAGCATAAGCACCTAATTGCAAAATGAATAAAGTTACATTTGAACGAAAGTCCACCTTCCAACAAGTGTTCTTTCCAAATGGGCAAGGAAACATATGACTGATGCAAGTGGTGGAGATATGAATGGCACATCATCATCGGCTACTAGTGGTCGTCAAGGGTTGTTGGTTGGAAGAGAAGATGAGAGAAAATTTTCTGATATGGGGTCACCCACTTTTGGTGGGTAACAATGACACTGCTAACCATATCCTCAAACATTATCTTATCTTGTGGAAATAAATTAAAAAACATGTCCAATGTAATAATCCCTGTGAAAAATGTTGACACAAATGACATCGTTGTTTTTGGACAAATGTCCCCAGAAAAAACCAATGCGGGGAAACCGGTGCAGTAGCTTTGAGGGTTTTATATTATTAAGCAATGGTTTCTAAATACAACTCTGGGTGCCTTCTCGGCAATCCAGTTACAGAGAAATACAACTAGCAGAGAAGAATTGTGAGATTACCTCACTCTACCCAGCAAATCCTGGTTGTTCTGACCGCTGAATCAACTGTCCCCGACTACATCTACGTTGCCCCTGTGCAGAAACTACATAGACCTGTGTGGAGCTCTTTGAGGCTCTGCGTCAGCTCAACTGGGAAATGTCTTGCCTTCTGGGGCAATTTCCAGCCCTTCCGAATCATAAATGTCCACCCCTCTGCAAAACTCAGACTTCTGCGTGGGTGGATGAGCTACCTCTACATGAGCCCTTTTGGCTCAGCGTCAAGCTCTGTGTCGGCCCTTCTAGCTCAACATCAAGCTCTACGCCGGCCCTTCTGGCTTAGCGTCAACCCCTTTGGTGTCTCTCTGCCTCTCTCTGCTACATATCCTGGGCTCTAGAGAAGATACTCCAACCAAACTATCCCTGCCCCTCAACTCCAAGAAATTTACTCAATCAGAATTTCCTCCTGAGAACTTCTCACTTCAGAAACTCGATCTCTTGATCTCTCAGTGTGTGTTCCAAATGACCCTCAAGCCCCTTCTTATATCTTTCTGTTGGACAACCAACGGCCTAGATTAAATCATAATCAAAGGCTCAGATTGTTTTGGCTTGATCTGTGTCCTTTTCTAGAAGTTTCACCCCTAATTAGATTAATACCCATTAATATTTTAATTTTCCTAAGTTTAGACTTATGAACCCCATTAAAAATATTAATTATTTTAATAAAATCACTTCTGGGTGGAATTTCCCAAAACGCTTTCTGGGTTCTTTGGAATGCATGTGCCCAAGCCTCCCTGCAAAATTTGAGGCCTAGAGCACATTCGATGCTACCCCAAATCAACACTCTCTCTTAGCAAGGAATGTGCTCTAGCAATACACTACTACTACATACTGCTCTAAGTCTGAAGCATCGTCCTCTACGCTGTTGATGTCTGACATGTTGTCCACCAACTACTGCAGTGTTGTTGCAACTGTATTGATGCCTTTGACACTGCCACTACCAATGCTACATCTATACTACAACTCCCTCTTAAATGATGCATCTGCTATGTTGCTAGCACTGCCACTGCTACCACTGCATTTGAATTGCAACTCAGTTGCAGAGAGAAGCAATTGAAAACACCCAAAATTAATGAACTAACTGTGTTCAGTATGATACCACGTGAATGTTGAAGCCTGACTGATGCTAGTCTCTGTGCTGACCCTCTGAATCTACTGCGTTGTTGCTGACCTCTGCACTATTGCCAACTCGCTCTGTGTTGTGCAGACTCTGACGCTCCTAGCCACTACAACTGTCTCTTTGACACTCCTCAGCACCATCTGACACTAGTCCATCCTGCTACTGCAACACTGGGCTCCCGTAGCAAGCTATCAATCCGAGAGGTGGACTCCTCAAGGATCCTGTCCATTTGTAGCTCCTTCGAACTACAGCTCCAAATCAGCCCACCTCCCTCCTAGAGGTATCTCCACTGTCATGGCGAAATATGATATACTCATAATGCGGTTGCTACTGCATTGTTGATGCTTTTGCACTGCTGCTGCAACTCTTGCAATAATGTGTCTAATATCCTCAGATCCTAAAGTACTAGCTTCCATAGGGTTGCTCCCTCTGAAACTAGACTTCCCTTGAATCTCGATCTCTTTATGGGAAATCTCTCTGCTCCCTACTGGCAACTTGCATTGTCCTCCTGCAATGGAAATTGGACTGCAAAGCTTTGCGCTAGGAATCTCCTAGCTAGAACTGCACCTGCATACTGCAACTGGGAAATTCACACTGCCAGTGTCACTGCGACTAGTTCTGCAACTGTCTTCCGGAAACTAATTGCAACTAGCTATGCAACTGTCATTTGAATGACTAATTGCATCTGCTGACACTGTGATCCTCCTGCTACTGATTTTGTTGGGCTTCCGTAGCAAGGATACTGATCTATGTGAGAAATTTGCAACAACTGGAACTAATTTGCTGCTCTTCCATAGATCCTGCCCAGCCATGGCCATCTCTGCCAGAATGTCAAAAACCTCCTCTCTCCTCTACGCTGCTGCTGGGATAGCCTACGCACTCCCAATTGGAGCTAGTAAAATTGATGCCCCTTGCTACTGCTCAACTCTAAAGAAATCGAATTCCTTGGCTAGGAATTCTCTGGGAAGAAATTCCCTCAACTATGCTTCTCCTCTCTCTTCTGACGATTTTCTGCCCAGCAAACTGCCTGCAGAAAAATCTGCGCCCCACCAGCTTCTCCTCACGCTGAGGCTTCAACGCTGCTCCCTCTACCCCGCCAAACTTTCAAACTAGGAGTCCTTCCTCTCTGTCGACTCACTCAAAGAGAGACTACCTCGAAAATCAGCCCTCCGACTAGGACTGCGCAAATCCTCTAGCGTTTCGAACTATTGCCTCCTGCAGTTTTTTCGATCTCCCTCTTTTGCTCAGCGTTGGGTATTCTGGCACTACTCTTCTTGTTCCACCCGTAGCTCTAATACCATGTGAAAATTCCACAACCGGAATCCCTACTGCAGCAATTGATGAGATTACTCCTATTTGTTAAATTCCTTTAAACAAATTATTTGTAATTTCCTACAGCAAATATTGTAATACATACACTGCAACCTTCACTTAATTAAATATTATATGGAAACAAGAGACTGAGCAAGAAAGAAAATACAACACAAATGACACCGTTGTTTTTAGACAAATATCCTCAGAAAAACCCAATACTGGAAAACCAGTGCAGCAACTCTGAGGGTTTTATATCATTAAGCAGTAGTTTCTTATTACAACTCTAGATGCCTTCCCGACAATTCAGTTAAGGAGAAATACAACTGACAGAGAATAATTGTGAGATTACCTCACTCTACCTGACAAATCTTAGCTGTTCCGGCAGCTGAATCAATCGTCCCTGGCTACAACTACATTTCCAGTGCACAGTAATTGCATGGGCCTACATGGAGCTCTCTGAGGCTCTACATTAGCTCAATTGGGAAATGTATTGCCTTCTGGAATAGTTTCCAGCCCTCCCGACTCATAAATGTCAACTCCTCTGCAAAACTCGGACTTTTGCGAGGGTGATTGAGTTGCCTCTGCGTGGGCCCTTCTGGCTCAGCGTCAAGCTCTGCATGAGCCCTTCTGGCTCAACGTCAAGCTCTGCATGGACCCTTCTAGCTCGGTGTCAACCCCTCTAGTGTCTCTTTGTCTCTCTCTGCTGAGTATCCCGGGCTCTGGAGAAGATACTCCAACCCAACTATCCCTGGCCCCCAACTGCAAGAAATCTACTTGATCAGAATTTCCTCCTGAGAACTTTGCACTTCAAAAATTCGATCTCTTGATCTCTCGAAGTGTGTTCCAAATGACCCTCAAGCCCCTTCTTATATCTTTTTGTTGGACAACCAACTGCCTAGATTAAATCATAATCAAAGGCTCAGATCGTTTTGGCTTGATCCATGTCTTTTTATTGAAGTTTCACCCCTGATTAGATTAATACCCATTAATATTTTAATTTTCCTAAGTTTAGACTTAGGAACCCCATTAAAAATATTAATTATTTTAATAAAATCACTTCTAGGTGGAATCTCCCAAAACACTTTCTAGGTTCTTTGGAATGCATGTGTTGAAGCCTCCCTACAAAATTTGAGGCCTAGAGCACATTCAATGCTACCCCAAATCAACAGCCATTTCATGATTGCCTCCATATGGCTGGGATCTATCTTGTGTTTTCCTCCAACAATCACACACTCCCAATACACCAATGACTACTGAGCAAACTCACTTTTCTTGAGGTTAGCCAGTAGTTGTGCTTCTTTAGATTCTCAAACACCTACATGATATGCGAGATGTGCTCCTCCTAGGTAAATCTATAAACCAATATAGCATCCAAATATACTATAACAAATGAATCTAAATATGGGTGTAACACATCATTTAGCAGTTTCATAAATGTAGATGGTGTGTTACATAAACCAAATTACATGACCAACCACTCATACAAACCTTGCCTTGCCTTGAAGGAAATCTTCCAAATGTCTTCCTATTGGTATCATTACTTCAAATCCAGCTTGGTGAAGTAGTTGGCATGCTACAACTGGTCCAACAAATCACTAACCATGGGTAAATGGAAATGATTGGGTGTATTATTACTCAAAGATCTATAGTCATTACACATCTGCCAAGTCCCATCCTTCTTGGGCACAATAATGATAGTTGGCCCAAAAGGTGAGGTTCTTGCATGAATCACTCTTGCTCCAACAACCGCAGCAACAGCTTCTTCACTTCCTCTACTTAGGTATGGGCTTGGATGATTATGAGCCTCCAACCCAAGCTCGATAACTAGGTCGGCTCCTATGAGATTAGCCAACAAAGCGGAATGGAATGGAGCATCTACCTTGTTCTTTTTGACCTGGATCTCAGTACGAAAAAGTGTTTTCATCTCCTTCTCTTCTTGGAGATGAAGGCTACTCAAATTCACCTCCTTTCGCACTCAAGTGTAGGCAATCTTCATATCCATAAATGAGTTTCTCTCTACCTGATTGCTTGAATCCATGACTTGAAGGTTCTTCTTCTTGGCATCCTTCTTACAATTCTTAGGGTTCAACTCTTGAAGTAGTTTCCAACATTTGTCTTTGGTGTGGCCATAGATATTGCAATGGTTTCAATGGTCACTTGGACCCTTGCACTGAAGTGTTGTGACTATCAACTTCTTGTCTTTCCCTTACCATTTCATCTTTCCCTCCTTGGAAGCATTCTTGCACACTTTGCCCCTGTCTTTTACTGAAGTAATGTGAATGAATTCATTGGTCCTCTACACACACAATAGGGGAGAATTGGCAATTAATGAGGGTTTTGATATCCTCCTACTTAGTTACTAGTGGACCACCCTCCAGCCTAGGTGTCTCCATTTAAATTTCCCACAAAATTAATGCATCGCCCTCTAATTTCACTCTGACAAACAAAATCTTCCAATATTCTTCCATATGGCGAACACTAAAATATACCTCTAAAGGTTGCAACTAATGATTCAACTTCATTGTGTTGATCTCTCTTGGTATGGCTTGATATCCACTTTCACTTGAATTTTAAACAAGGAATGTCAAGGGGTAATGGCATTAGAACTTTGCTTCTCTTTCTTGGGCTCTTTCCTTGACTCCTTTCTTAGGTCTTCATTTTCTCTTGGTTTCCCCTCTAGAGCCTACAGCCTCCCTCAACAATCTAAGCTTGCTTGCTAGAGCCACCATGAGGGCCATATTGTGAGAGATGTTAGTGACTTGCTATTCCAACCGCATAAATTACTCTTCTGCTAGACCTTGAGGGTTGTTGTGAACAAACTCATCCACCATAGTTGGGGTTCTGCAGCTTTTTTCTTAAGCTAATTCCTACATCCTATAGTTTCCTACAAATACTCCAAAGAAAACCTCTCTCTAATACCAATATGATCTACAAACTATTGTGGATATTCCATTGAAATAATTCGTCACAACAAATCTTCTAATATTCTAGACTTTCCCCTAGGGGTGTAGATCAATTAACAATAAAGTGCACTATTAAGGTGCTCCTTGCAACATCACTACTTCAAACCTCGCCTAGCTTGTGCGCCATGCTTTGGGGGGACAAGTGCAGTTCACCTAGAGGTTTTAGTGATAGTAGTCGGAACCGACCCCATCTCACGTGAGTATGAACTTGACCTCATTGTCGTTTCCTTTAGACATAAAATATATATATATATATATATATATATAAATCTGAAATCTTATATTATGCAAATTTATTTCCTTAGATTCCAAATTAATTAATTACTAGCACATAAACTCACCATCCACACAAATGAACACAAGATTTATCTTGGGAAACATAATACAAGAGAAAACCCAGCTAGAAGGTGAGGCCTATCCTCTATTATCTTTGCTTCAGTTATAACAATGCACATACGAAGGAATGGGAACTCCTATGGAGTTACCTTTGACATTGTGGCTTTAATCGTTGCTACAGAATCCCCTTCCTATATTATCATTTGAAGATACCACTCCCAAATGTTTTGCTTAGTTATGAAATAGGTACAATTTAAAATAATGGAACCCTTTCTCCTCCTAGTGGTTTGGTATTTAACATAGCCCAATAGCCATCTAGGGTTAGGGGTTTGACTTCCTTAACCCTCAATTGTGAGGAGCTTTTAGAATATTCTTGAAAGTCCACACATGGCTAGCCCCATATGTGTGACTAGTGGGGCACTAATATGGCATCCACATATACCATGGTGGTCAACTAGGTAGGTCAACTTGTAAGAGGCATAAATTTTGCATAAAATCTACGATTAAAGTGATTCTTACACCATTGGAAAGGTCTCGATTTTTAGAATATCATGTCTTGGTCATAAACAGGATGGACCAAAAAAGGTATAGATTGATGAATCAAAATGGCCCCAAAAGATTTCAAGCATTTTCTAACCTATTGCTAAAATGGCCTTGCAAGCTAATTCCTTCAATTTTACACCTGAAAAGGTATGAAGGTAAATCAAAAATTATATGATGATTCAATCAAGATCACATCTTGTCAAGAAAATATCGTTAACATTATTCAAAAGAAAATATAGACAACGTAGTGGAAAATTTAAAAAAAAAAAACGCAAAATACAAATTTATAAAAATACACACATACATATTAGAGAAAATCATTTTTTCAATTTTTAAACATCTAAAGCAACAACATCAAATAAACGCATTGCCACATAAATATGAAAAGGAAACTAATATATAAGATGTATAAGATGTCCAGTGATACATCACACAACCCCAAATCATGTCCTGAGTCCTAACTCCAAAGCTTCAAAATATCATCAAAAAATATAATAAATGTATCTCATCACCATGAGGCATCTACAATGAAATTATATATATATATATATATATAAACCAGTGATTCCCTCTACCCCTATTACAGGCATAATGGCTCCAGAAATGGCTTTTTCTATACAGAAAGAAGGCCTTGGAATTTTTCATCCTCTAGAAGAAGAAGCTAGACTCTCACATACTTTACTGATGCTACTTTTATGTCCAACTCACTCTGCCAGAGTTTGTCAAGGTGGTGGTGCTAGCACACTCCCAATGTCAATAGTAACTGCCTGTAAAGGTATCTACCTTGGGACATCCCCCTCCTCCTCTTCCTCTTTCTCCCCAACTACATCCTCATGTCCCTCCCCACTCCATAATAGAAAAACGAAATGAAAACACTCTCCTCCTCATCCTTGGCATGACAGAAAATGGTCTCCACCTCCTTTGCTCTCCAAACTAATGATATCAAAACTAGATATATCATCAACCCAGTCAACCCTAAAAATGTGAACTAAATCAAAACTAGAAAAAACCCAACCAAAAAACTAGTTAACCAAAAAATACATAAAATATTCAAATTTTGGAAAAATAAAAAATAAAACATATGCATTCATGTGTATCCATATGAATCCAATACATCATACAAAACTATGCAAAGTTCTCATGTATATAGCAAGGGTGTATGTAACCAAAATAACACTAAGTGCAATCCATCTTTGAACAAAAATACATCAACAAAGAAGCTTTATATGACCTCTAGAGTCCAAAAAAAATCATGCTACCAAAAATAGCTACATATCATCAAAATCATTTCTTGTACTGGGCTCTTCATCATCAATATCACCCTCTAAGAATTAAAATAAGATCCAAAAAGCTAAGCATGCCAAACTAGTGATTTCGTTGGAGCGAAGAGTTAATTTTTACTAAGATCATGACAAAGGAGTTGAACAATTAATACCACCAACATCGAAGTACATAGAGGGCTTGGTGCACTTCATTAAATGCTAGCTCCATACTCTCTTACATGACAAAATCCAACGGAAATGTTGCAAACCTACCAGTCCTAAAATCTTAAAAACCATTAAGTCAGCAAATATTTGAATGGGATCTAAAATTATACTTTCTTCATATGAAATCCAATGAGGTTGGAACCACTCTCAAACATCCAGAAACAATCAGTGGTAATGTTAAAAAATTTAGTAAAAGGATGAAAATGAAAGATAAAGGAGAATGTCAACATTTACTTTAAGAATTTAGAATTAACATGAATTACTAGAGTTTCTCCAGTGCCAGTCCAGTTTTGATAACAATGTTCCAAACCCTTCATTCTATTTGCAAAACGAGAAAGAAAAAAAATCACTTTAATGCCAAACTCTTTGTGGGTTGGACAATCTTTTCAATCATGGCTCAATATCATGGCAATATTTTCACCCACGAAAACATCGTGATTTTTTCGAGTGAAAAAATAGGCGCTCAGAAAATATCCTGAGATATCACGATGTTTCCAATATTCTCATGAAATTAGCAGTACTTTGAATCCATGTGTCTTCCACCTTGCTTTTCTTTGCCTCATCACATGCACATATCTTCTTTACTTTGTCTCCTTGGCTCTTGTGGTGTTAAAAGCATATTCTCTTTTTAAGCCTCTATCCTTGGTCTCCGATTTCATAGGCGCCAAATTCAATAATGCTTTAATACCATGATAAAACACAAAAACAATAATGATGAGAGAATGATGCACGATGTGAGATAATTTTAATTATAGAACACTATTTGGACATAATACCCATCACTCCCACAACTTAAGGGAGCATGTCTTAGCCCTTTTAATAGCATAATTACCCTTTCAACTTTATTCACTTAACTTAGTAAGTTATTATAACTTCTACTTTCTACATAAACGTGCCACTTAACTTTATTTACAAAGTTAAAAATGGTCATATTCCAACATTACACCTAATGACAATAGTGAAGTTCACCTAACAGAGATAGTGTTGACCAATTCACCAACACTAATTGCAGACCCTGTTATATCTCAAGAGATGAAAATGATGATAAATATCCAATAAAAATACTTTTTAACAAGCCACATCCGAATAGTTTATTATGACTATAATATTAACCACTGAATCAAACTTGATCAAATCCAAGGAAACATTTTCTAAACAAATTCTTATAAACAAGGTTTGGTGTTCCACTAAATCAAAACTCAAATTCTACAGTCAAAATTATGAAAACTTTTCTCAACAAACACTCAAAATATAAAAGCTAAACATCAAAATCAAAATAAAAGCAATTTCAGAATACATCAAAATCAATATAAAAGCTAAACCTCGTTTCAAACAAAAATCAATATATGATGCATTTTATCAAAAGAGGAAAAGCATTTAAAATAACCATTTACTTCATTCTTAAGGCCCTATTTGGCATAATATTGAAATTATTTTAAGCATAACCTACTATTATATAAAATTATTAAAACACTATATTTAGGAAGAAAAGAATCTAAAACATCAAAATCACTTAAGCATCACATAGATCTCCATAAAAAAATGATAATAACTAACTAAGAAGAGGAACCCAATAACAAACACCAAACCAGATCTTTACTGCATCACATGGTGTCTCCAAAAAATAAAAAACAATATTTCGATTATATTGAATAGTCATTATCACCCAAATGAAACAAAAAAGAATCTAAAAAAATGAAATTTTGATAGATATCTTGGTTTACATTACAGCCTCACTAGAGTTTCAAAATGTGATATGGATTTCCCACAATTTATTAACGTTTTGTGAATATAGAAATTAGTAAATAAAAGAAAAGAAGAACCAACCTACCTGCACTCGGCTCCAGCGTAATGGGACCACTACTTTTGCATGGCTTTCCACAAAAACATTTGTCCAAAGAGGATGGGTAGGAAAATCCAACAACAGTGTATCGGTTTGTGTTGACATGTTTTCATTACTAATGAAGAGGCTTTGACGAACTATATCAAACTTTGTGCCTGCTGCCCCTGAATTTGAGCGACAGCCATTACTCTCACCCCCTGATACAAAAACACAAATAATGACTAACACTCTAATTTCAAGGTAAACCTCCAAAATAGCAGGAAAAATCTATCATTACAAAGCCCAAACATCAAAAATGCAATAATGAAATTTATTTTACAACTAATTAATATCATGTAATAGAAAACCTGCTTATATAATTGTGAAGGAAAAAACAAGACAAAAGAACATGACTTACAATAAAAACATTCATGATAGCACTGGTTTTAAATATCATAGAAAAATAATCTTCAATATGAAATTTGGACTGTCATAAAAGAAACAAAGAAGAGTGCAACAAGATTATAGACTAACTAACTATACATATGTGAGATACAATTCAATATAGCAGCAAGAAAAATAAAGTATGCCTCTTACTATTTTATGTCAAAAAGACCATGTCATGTGAAATTTACAAGGGACCACAAGACTCGTGGAGAATGACTAAGATTTTGCAGCATTTGCATGCCTTTACGCAGTATATACAATTCAATTGAATCATAGAAACCTAGGAAGTTGCCGCTGTCCAAACAACTCCCTGGTTGTCAACACTTTAGTGCACAATATGTAAGGCATCCCTTAATATTTTTCTGGCAGTTTTTGCATGTCTCTGTATAGTATGTATAATTCCACTGAAAATTAGAAATGTTGCAACTGTCCACACAACTCCCCGTCCATCAACACTTTATTACACAATACATCAAGATATTAATTTATGATTTTCCATTAAATACATAAATATATTAATCTCTTTTCTATTACAATAAAAGTTCAAAAGGAAAATGAATCAACACAACATTAGCTCTAAAATTTTACCCTCTTTTCAAAAATTGAGTATCCTGCCCAATCACAAGGATAAAGATACATCTTAAACAATTCCAGAAATTATTCAAAAAAGTAATTCAAATACCAGCAACTCAAAGAAGGAATTGTTGTCCCCCAAATTGTACAGGTAAATGTGACAACTCAGGGCAAGGGTTGTCACTCTGATCCCGTCCCTCTCCGTTTTAGCTGTCTCCCTATAGCAAGCTATGAGGGGAAGTCCCTATGAAATGTGAGGATGAAAGACTTGTCGGGAACCGACAAGTGTGGGAAACACAATTGAATGGCCTAGCAACTTGGTTAATTATGAGTAGCAAGTTTAGCTATTAGCATGATTTAATTAGATTATTTGAGAGACCAGTGCCTTATGGAGTCAAATTGTTTGCACAATATAAATTTGTTATGAATGTAATTCATAACAAGTAAATAAATAAAATAAATATTAATATTAAATAATCAAATATTAATTAGGTTAAAAAGTCATTAAGTTAAGTGAAAATGCATGTCTAAAAGACATGCCCATTCACTAAAGGACACCTACTTAGGTATATAAATGTGGGTCCTCATTGTAACATTCATCACTTATACACTTTATGTATTAGAAAATTATTATTTACAAATACATGTGTGTATTTTTATATTCAAGTTTCCAAGCTATCATTTTTCTTGCTTCAGCCATAGTTTTTATGCTTCAATGGTATCAGACCCATGGCACACAATATAATAATGCAAGTCTTTGAGCGTAGTTCGCCACACAATATGCCATTACATTCACGTGCTAAATTCATGGAGAATTTTAGTAAAATTCAAGAAGCGTTTCAGCATTTAGAAAATTCATATGGAGAAGTTATTCAAAAGGAAATCGATAACAAGGAAAATGATCTAGATGAAGATAACGATTCTAATGTAGCTAATATAGATCAAGAAGAAGATGATCAAGTTACTTTGTTGGAAGAAGAGGAGCTTGCTAGATCAGAGGGTAATGATACAACCAGAGAGATTGAGTTTGAATTTGGGACGAACCTAGAATTTCAAGCACTATCTATATCTCCTAACCAAGGTAATACAAAAGATAATGGAACAATTCAGAATCTCAGCAACTTAAGTCTATCATCAACCCCTGCATCGATGGCCACACACACCAAAACCATCGGAATCATCCATCCTCCGCGGGACATTCGAAATATCGTGGATAAGACCGCACAGTTCGTTGCTCGCAATGGCCCAGAGTTTGAGAAGAGGATAATATTATTTTTGCCACAGAATGTAAATACAGATGGCAATATATATTTAGGGGAGGGATTCAACAAAATGGCAGAAAATGGAGATAATAATTTGGAATGGCTGAGGCGTCATGCGTTATTGTTAGATAATGTCTTCAATATCATAGCAGCGGAAGATTTCGAAGAAGCAGTTGCGATTGAGTACGCGGAAGGTTACAGAATGTCCACTGTGGCATTTGTGGCGACGGAACTTTCCAGTGCCCTCTTCGCCGACCTACCATCGTCGGCGCGCTCCTCCAATGCCATTCTCATCACCCACATCGCTTTGCTCAAAGACTGCGGAGATCCAGACCGAATAGGGGAGGCAATAGACCTGTTCATAAACTCTGTCGCTCTCTACAACTTGGGCAACGGTTACTTCGCATCGGGCGGCAACGCTAACATTGCTCATTTCGTGGTCGAAATGCTGGCGGCAGTGGTTGCGCGCAAGGTGGTGGTGCCAGAAACCCATCATGCCGACTGGATTGTATTCGACGTGCTGCTGGATTACATCGCAAGGGAAGAAGAACAAGACGGTTCACATGTTTCAATATGTATATATGTTAATACAAGCTTCCGTCGATGTCCATGCTGCCTTCGACCACGCTGTCAGGCACAAAATTCTCAGCCAACATCCTTTCCTGTGCTTCTGTCTGTCTTCCCCCTCTATACTTGGCGTTTCCACCACTCCCTGCTGCCTTATTACCTACCAAACATCATAACCTTCCACAGTCGTATGGTTAAAAATTACAAGTTATATATATATATATATATATATATTAAAGTTATACATATAATTTTAATATATTAAATTTAATAAGACTATATATATATATATATATATATATATATATCAAAAGAAGAAGACGTAAATTGAAAAAAAAAACAAAAACAAAAAAAAAACTTTACAGAAAAATTATAACTATTATATAAAGTTATATTTATAACTAATAGATTATAATTATAATTTATTTAATTAATATATTTTAATTAATTAAAATATTATTAAAAAAAAAAACTTATTTAAAACGAAAAAAAGGAAGACAACCTTGGACTCAAAATAGAGTTACTAGCGAGCCACCAGTGATGGAGACCTTCCACCTTCCATATGCCGAGACGACAACAGCAAAGACAATTGCCAGCAATATAGCTTTAAGGACAAAGCTTCTAAAGGAAGGGGCTATGTTATGAATATAATTCATAACAAGTAAATAAATAAAATAAATATTAATATTAAATAATCAAATGTCTAAAAGACATGCCCATTCACTAAAGGACACCTGCTTAGGTATATAAATGCGGGTCCTCATTGTAACATTCATCACTTATACATTTTATGTATTAAAAAAATATTATTTACAAATACCTGTGTATTTTTACATTCAAGTTTCCAAGCTATCAGTTTTCCTGCTTCAGCCATAGTTTTTATGCTTCAAAATTAGTTACCAAGTTACCGGATGAACAGTTGTAGCTTAGGATGCACACCATCCTATATGAGATGCAACACTTAGAATTAAGTGAAATGCCCTTGGTTAATTTTAGATTAGATGCCTATCTAAGTAAGTCATTTCTCTTAGTTGTTTTGAATTTAGTCTCAAGTGTAGGTTGTGGAGAGAAACCCATGGGAAGATACCAATGGCTATATTAACGATACCTCCCCCAGAGTTCTGACCGCCCAAATGCCTCCAGCAATACAGAGACTGTGGCTCTGACAACTGCAAGGTCATTGTGTTAACCACAAGTGAGGATGTGAACTTTACATGCTGGGTGCGAAAGGTAGTCCTATCATCTTTCAACCAAGCTTATGCCTAGAGGTAATTTAATTAATGCACCACTACTCCTAGAATTACAAAGATAATCTTCACCAAAAGCAGTGCTCAATGAACTCCTTAATTACCAATTAGGTTACCCAATGACAAGTAGAGTGTAAGGCAATTCAAGATTAGAAATCTCACAATGGACAATTGCTTATCAAATGACAATAAACAAAAGTGCACAAGTCCAATGTTTCTCTTAGCAATGTTGATGTGCCAATTAGACAAAGCCAATCCTTCAACAAGATATCACCACAATTAGCAATCCTTGAGATTACTTAGATGACTTCAAGATTATTTTTATCATAATATCAAGATAACACCAGTTGTATAAGATTGTTTGAAGACCCATTGTTTCTGTAATGTCCCTTCCTAATTATTTTTCCTAAGGTAAGAGGAACAATTTTGTCAATTTTGTCATTTTTAGCTTAATGCAAATTTTGGTGAAGAAACTTAGGAAAAAGTAGGTCGATGTGCATCTTAGTGGAATGTGGGGGCCGCTCACCCACAAATAATACACACCCCTTGGAAGGCAATTCGATTTTCCTAAGTCAGGTCGAAATTAAAGATGGGAACCACATGAGACTCAAGGCAAGCAAGCACAAATAGGAGAAGAGGAGCAGCATTTGGGGCCTTTTGATAATTTGAGAATTCATTGTTGCTTTGGTTGTTCAACTGAGCTACAACATGCTGCTTAGCACAAGAGCTTCCCAAGGAGTGAATCTCACCCTTTCTTCGGTGGACCTCGAGTGCCACACTAGGAAGGTCTTCCTTTTGTTTTGGAGATAAAGAGAGACATACTCCACAGGGAATTACGTTGCCTTGGTTTAGTAGGGACGTAGTAGAGGAAGCCACGCTGTCTTGGTGGAGCATAGGTGTCGGGAATTGGGTGAGAGTAGTCCTTAACCAATTTCAAGCCTAGAGGAGTGAATCTTCAGCGAGAGAAGGAACCTAACACTCAGATCGATTTCTGGGCTAAATGAACTACGTCATCGCCTACAAGACTGCGCAGTCTTTGGTGTGGGTTACTTAGAGGGAGCCTTGCCCAGAGGATTAAGGAGTTGGGTTGTTGGGATTTGATTGGAGGCTTACTTGGAGGGGTTTCCTAGCCTTTTGGGAGCAAGAAACAGCAGTTCCAGCCACAGGTGCAGATTTCTAGTTTTTGAGGGGGCCCAAGCTGTGGGAGGTTAAATTTGGAGGGTCAAAACTAGGGAAAACCCTTTTTGAGTTTTTCTAGATTTTTGGCAAGGAGTACACCCCTAATTTTACAAAATTTTCTGGGCAGTTTTGAGGGGTAAATCAAGGCCTAAAGTCAACAAGCGGTACAGGAACATTGGGCCAACGCAGTTTTCTGGAGAGCAGCACTTCTACAGCAGTTGGGCATTTTTGTACTAATCACCTGAGGCTTGTAGCTTGCCTTGTGCAAGCCCAAGTGCATCTCTTCCATCTTCTATTGTACTCCAACCATTATACTTAATAAAATTTGGCTAGTTTAGTGTTTGAGGCGAAATTTTTGTTATATGTGTGTTTACTGAGCAAATTTGTGTTTTGAAATTATTGCATGTCTTTGTTATCACTGCAAATATTCCATTAGGAATATTACAGTGGAATGAAGCATGTTCTTGGCCAAGGTGGGGAATAGGAGCAAGTGATGCTACCTACATATCAAGGGGTAGTCTTCCAAAGAGGTCGTGGTAGAGGCAGAGGCAGGGGGGAGCCAAACCTAGTTGTAGATTTGGTCCACTCAGTTGCGTCTCGTATTGATGAGTTTGAGGGGTTGGATGCCCAGATTAAGCAAGTGATCTCTTTTAGGGCATACATTCACCTCAAGGAGAGGTGCACTACAGGGGCTGGAGCCCACTACAAAGGGGAAACATCCAACCAAGATGTGCAGAAGTTAGCAGGGAAGGTTACACTTCTGAACTTTGATGGGTCGGCAAAGAGTACAACCAAGGCATGAATCCAAAAGCTTGACACATATTTCCACCTGAACCCCATGCGGGAAGTTGATGCTATACAATTTGCTACTCTTCACTTGGAAGGGGATGCCCATGAGTGGTGGTATCATGGGTTAATCACATTGGGACACATCCATATCACCACTTACACAGAGTTCACCCGGAGGTTGTTGAAGAGGTTTGAGAGGAAAGACCCGGAGTTGCATTTCAGGGAGTTAGCCCATCTAAGGTAGACTGGCAGCGCAAGGTCGTAATGTGACTAGCAGTGATGGTGACACAGACAGACATCTCAGAGACCCGGATGATCATGCTATTTGTGGAGGGGCTTACTAAGCCTTTGCGTGGTTGGGTGAGGGATTACAAACCCACATCACTTCTGGATGTTATCTCCAAGGTCCGCTTTCAACCCATGAGAGCGACGGCACCACAAGGGAACCGAGACACCAAGCCACCACAGAGGGATGGAGGACGTAGCCAACTAGATGATGAGACCTGGAGAGACCTTAGGAGGGGGGGGTCTAAATGTGAATTTGGGCTAACAGAGATGTTGTAACTTCGGCATGTGATTGGGGAAGACGGAGTAAAGGTACACCAGGAGAAGATCAAAACCATACTAAATTGGCCTACACACAGGAACGTGACAGAGTTTAGGGGGTTCCTAGGCATTTGCACATATTATAAGAGATTCGTGAGGGGATTCTCACAGCGTGCAACACCCCTCACTGATTTGACAAAAAGGGGAGCTTTTGAGTGGACACAGGTGGCAGAGGAGGTCTTTGAGCGCCTCAAGAGGGTTATGAGTAGCGGTCGTCTTAGCTTTACTGGACTTCACGAGGTCCTCTGTGTTGGAGTGTGATGCTTCTGGTGAGGGAGTTGGGGCCGTACTGACACAGGGAGGCCATCCTATTGCATTAGAGAGTAAGAAGTTACTACCCCATGAGTGGTTGTACTCGGTGTATGACAAGGAGATGTTGGTCGTTGTTAAATTATGGTATGTTCTATGCTTAGAGCAGTTTACTTATTTTTCTTCTTATTAGCCACAGATTAGCAATCACATATACATTAAGTAAAATGCAGAGAGAACATTAAATGATCAACATAAAACAAGCCAAGACAAGAGACACAAGATGTGGCGGCTAGCCAGGGACAAACCCCAATGCGGGGAAACCCTTTGATCAAATCTTCTTTTATCTTCAATAGTTCAGTAGAGAGAAATAGTACAAAATTTGAATTCTGTAATTTTATATCGGCAACAGCAAACCCTAGATCAACAAAGTCAAACTTGGTCAAACTAGCTGTAATTGAACTCTAAAATGCTTGGTCAATTTCCGATCAACTTGTCCTTGAACAGCCTAAAGAAATAGCCCTTGAACAGCCCCAAAAGTACTGTCAATTTGCAGATTCTGAAGTCAACTGCAGCCCTAAACTAAGGCAATCAACACCGGTCAAACCAGAGGTCAGATCACCTCGGTTTTCATGCCAAAAATTGCGGGCTACCTAGGAGAGGCAACCACACCCAATCCTCACTTCTCGAAGGTCAACGCTGGTCAAAGAGATGACCTGCTGCCCTAGCGTCCTTCTTTCTATGTCTTCCTTGCCCTAGGATGTCTTCCTTTTAGCCACAGTGAGAGAGAGAGAGGCTCCTTTTATGCGTAAGAGAGAGAGAGAGAAGATGAGTGAATTGAATTTTTCAAATGAGGAGAATGCTCCTTGTATTTATATGCAAATGTTGAGGTTGAATAGACATGACTGTTGAGCTTCTGAGCGTACATAAGTTTGTTGACCGACCTTGACAATTTGTCAATAATCAAAATAAATTCATATCTCCATAAATACTTATCGCAATCGAATGATCTTTAGATCAATCTGACACCTCTCGATGAGAGTAATCTAGGAAAAATATCAAAAGCCATAAATAAGGTGATCCAAATGGAGTTTGGCCCTAGTTGCCAATTTTAACACTCCCTCTCAACTAGGGAGAACTACATTTGCAATCCGCCAGATTGTCGCTGCTATCCATCCATCAAATGCATTGTCCTCTACAGCTTGACCCCACTCTACTTTGCTCTGCTTTGCTTTTCTATGCTCTGCTTTGCTCTGCTCGAACTATGAAAAAGAAGAAATGATCGAAGATGTATCATACCATCCTCCACTGACCCGAAGTCAATCTCAGAGTGTGAACCACTCTCATTGATCCCAGATCAATGAAGGTTATCCTAGCATAGGGAGTACGGTAGATACAGCGATGCATCCATCAATAGTACTACATCCATCGATAGTACTACTATGGTCCCTATCCTCATTTCCCTACTTATTGATCAGATGAGAGGTACTTCCCATGAGTCCCAGACTGCATGGGTAGGATGCCTCGAAAGGATAACTAATCATCTTGTCCACAGGAGAACGAATCATCCTGTCCAGTGGATGCCACAGAGAACTAATCATCCTGTTCCACAGTCGCCATAGAGAACAAACCATCTTGGCTCACAAGAGAACTAATCATCCTGTTCCACAGTCGCCACGGGGTGTCACAGGGGAAGGTTGAACCTTTACCCTGTACATAGTGCACCACCAAGGGATGGTGAGTCGCCCTGTGGTCACATGTCATTCCAAGAAGTACCCCGCGCCACCTTGGAGCTCCCAGAGCTCAATACATCATACTCGACCCTCATAAGAGGGTCTCCGAACGACACCAAGTCGTTCCCGGAAAGTCATGAATTTGACCTTTCCTAGGGGCTTTGTCAAAATGTCAGCGACCTATTCATCTGTATCGATATGTTGAAGCCTTATTGCTCCTCGCTGCACCATATCTCAAATATAGTGGTACCTGATATCGATATGCTTGGAGTGATCATGAAATACAGGATTGTCTAATAAACGGATCCCGCTCTGGTTGTCACACAGAATCATGGTGGTATCCGATGTAAATCCAAACAGCTCACTGAAGAGCTTTCGCAACCAGACTGCCTCACAAGACGCAATGCTAGCAGCAATGTACTCTGCCTCGGTGGTGCTCAAAGCCACCGACTTCTACTTTCTGCTCATCCAGGATATCGAGGAAGATCCCAAAGAGAAACAACACCCAGAAGTGCTCTTTCGGTCCACCAGACTGCCTGCCCAATCAGCATCAATATATCCAAGTAGTCTCACATCTCCGGCAGTGTATCTCAACCCATGAGTGATTGTGCCACGAAGATATCTCAACAGATTCTTGGCACCAATCCAATGTGAGTGGTGAGGCTCAACCATATGTTGACTCAATGTGTTGACTGCAAAGCATATATCCGGACAGGAGTTCACCAAGGACATTAATGCTCCGACGAGTTGACGATACTCGGTAGCATTTCGTAAAACAGGTCTGGCAGCACTACCGCTTAACTTCTTGAAGTCAAGCTCCATCGGGGTAGTTACAGGCTTGCAGTCCACCGTGCCGAATCTCTCCAATATCTTCACCACATATTTTCCTTAAGATAGGAAAATCTCCCCTGGTTTTTGCCAGACTTCCAGTCCTAGGAAATAGTGCATAAGTCCTAGGTCTTTCATCTCAAACTCAGAAGCTAGCTCCCTCTTACATTCGTGAATGAGAGGATCTGCACCTGTTAGAAAGAGGTCGTCAACATATAACACCAGTATGAGAGGCTTGTCATCTATAACCTTAAAGTAAAGGTTAGGTCGACTTCACTCCTAGTGAATCTCAGCTTCATCAAGTAGCTATCGATCCTCTCATACCATGCTCGGGGTGCTTGTTTTAGCCCATAGAGGGTCTTCTTCAACCTGCACAAATGAGATTCTCGATCATAAATCTCAAATCCTTCGGGTTGCTCCACATAAACCTCCTCTTTGATCGAACCATGTAAGAACACAGTCTTGACATCCATCTAATGTAGGTTCCATCCTTGCGAAGCAGCAAGGGCTATGATCGAGCAGATGGTGGTATATCGGGCAATAGGTGCAAATATCTCGTCATAGTCTATACCTTCCTTCTGGGAGAAGCTAGAAGCGACAAAACGAGCCTTATACTTTTCCACACTTCCATCAACTGCATGCTTTATCTTGTTAAGCCATTTTGAAGTGACAACTGCTTTGTCCTAGGGTCTGGGGACCACATCCCAAACATTGTTTTTCATAATGGACTCATATTCCTTGGTCATAGCATCCTTCCATACTTGATGCTTGACGGCATCTGTGAATGACGAAGGCTCATTTTGGATGATCGTGCTCATGATGGTCAAGTATCCCTGATACCTGTTCGGCTTCTTACTTTCACAGAAGGTTCTTCAGGGTGCAATGTGTCCTTCAGCATCATCAAGTGTCCCCCTAAGCCATGAAGGCCTCTTCCTAGAAGAGGAAGGCTCTTGTGGAGGAGGATCAATAGGATCCATAGGTTCTTCCACATCGGGCATTGTCTCATCTTTCTTTTCCTTCGATTCTCTGGTCTCAGCTTCTTTAGATCCCCTTAAAGTAGGAAGATTGTCTACCTTGCTAAGAGCCATATCTTCTTCAAAGGTGACATCATGACTAATCTCGACTTTCCTTTGACCAGCTACATAGATTCTATAGCCCTTAGTATTTTCGCTATAGTCCACGAAGATTCCTTTCTTCCGAGATGCACCCAATTTATTCCTTTTTTCTTTAGGCACATGAAAATATACAGAGCTTCCAAAAATTATAAAATGAGATACATCAGGTTTCTTACCGGTGAACATTTCTTCGAGAGTCTTGCAACCAATGCTTGATGATGGTATTTGCAGCTTCGGCCCATAGAAACTTCGGAAGTCTTTGATCATGGAGCATAGCACGGACAGCTTCCACAATTGTACGATTCTTCCTTTCCGCCACACCATTATGCTCAGAAGTATATGGTGTAGTAGTCTCCCTCTTAATGCCAGCCTCTTTGCAAAAGTCATGAAACTCATTGGATTCATATTCAGCCCCATTATCAATCCTTAATATCTTGATCTTCTTTTTGGTTTTATTCTCAATCAAGGCTTTGAAGTGTCGAAACCAGGAGAACACTTCATCCTTCTTTTTCAAGAAGTATATCCAAGTCTTGCGAGAATAATCATCTGTAAAAGTGAGGTAATATAAATATCCTCCCAAGGAATTCACAGGCATCATACCAGATGTGTCTGAGTGAACCAACTGCACTATATCAGAGGTCTTGCTTTGGCTTGAGGGGAATGATCCGCTTTTGAGGTTTCCTTCGGCACATCCTGGACATACACCTTCTTGCTCTAATCTAAACTCAGGCATCCCGGTCACCATTTTGCTTACATCGGGTAGAGCTTTATAATGAAGGTGAGCAAACCTCTGATGCCATAGTTTGGACCAGTGAAACAGGAATCGGAGATTTTCCCGATTAATCACGATTCTCACTCGGATCGGCCACCAAACGAGCAGATTTGAATCTTCCCGAGTCAAATCGCGTTGACCGCGTTTGACTCGTGGTCAACGCGATTTTGCTCAGCGTCTTCCGATTATTCCGATCTGCGTTTTTTTCCCGAGTCCTGCCAAAAATTTTATCGGGTTCTGGGTTTCTGTTTGTGTGATTTATCGTGTTATCGAGCTGTCGGCGTCCATTCTCCCGCGTCCAGACTCCATACACCTGCGTCCATACTTCCGTGTCTACCGTCCAGAAAGTTGAAACCGCACAGTCGAGTCATCGACAGTGGACACCCCGCCGCAGAGCCTCGAAGCTGAAGCTGCATTGTTGAGATTCGAACCTGCGCAGTGCGTGAGCCTTCAGGACCCAGGTAATGGGTTTCTGTTTGTGTGATTTATCGCAACTATAAGTCAGTCGTGTCCATTCTAACTGGACTCCTTTTTAACTTTGACCTTATAGAAGTCTTGTTACTGTAGATTCTAGACATATGTGCTGCATGGTATTATTCTATTATGTGTGTAGTACATTCATATTTTATTCTGAAGGCTGACAAATGTTGCTGAATAATATTCCACGATTATGCATGGGAAATTCCCATCCCTACTGATGCAGATATTGTGCATAACAACTATCTCGTGGTTCCTAATGGCCTTAACATAAGACACTGGCAGAATGCTGTCATGCTGTCATGGTTTCAAGTAGTGACATTTTTGATTTGGGTATTGGGTCTAATTCTCTTGCTGTTTGCTATAAGAATCTTGTAATGCATGTCATTGTGGGGGATTTTCAGTGGAAACATGCGGATTATATATGAAGATTGCAGTAAAAAAGCAATGCCACCTATGATAAATTTGTAATATAAACCCGGGGAAAAATTAGGTACAGAAAACTTACCTCAAGATCAATGGCTAAATTTGTTTGAAATTTTGAATGCAGAAGTTCTGTAACTGAGCACTGTTTACTTTTTAATTATCCTGAAGCAGGGAAGAAGTCATGTTTCCCATGCTTTAACAACCATAATACAGTGAGGTCAAGGTTGATGTGTTTGGTCCTGCAGAATGGGATTGTGCTGTGAGTGGCTCAAATGATACTCTGGCCTGGGAATGACATATTTTGCTCCATGCCTTTTAAATATATTGTTAAACTGCATCATAAAATTGTATTTTTCTGAATTGTATTATATCTGGATTTCTGTCCTATTATCATTCATTGATGTTGTATGTGGTGGTTCACCTAAGGCCTAAACTGTGTTAATGATCACTGTGTTTCTATGTTAGTTTGAAGTTTTTAACTTTCCAATATAGGAAAACTGTGTTCATTGACTTGGTTCTGGTTGTTCATATATACTTGCTGTCTTAATTTTTTAAATAGATGAAATGGTCAAAACTTTGGAATCATTCTTCTAAAGTCACTATTTTGGGTTTTACATTTCATCTATGGATCCTTAGTTTAATTTTCTTTTCCAATTAACAACTTCGGATCTACTCATCTGAATATTCAGTGCCTGTTCTTTTCCATGTCATGCTAATGAGGATGTTATCATGTTATGTTTTGATTGCAGGATGATACTGCATTTGAGAAAGTTAGAAACAGAGTGCATTATTTGCCTTGGCTGTTTCAAAATTCAGAATCAATAATTGGATCACAGTGCGAGTAGATTAGAATGTTATTTGGTTCGAGAATGTCATCAGCAGCACTTATGATTGTAATTAGTTGTTCATGACTTTACTTCAAATAAGATAGACATTTTTGTGGTAGGCCTGCTAACCAGATAGAAAACTTCATGTTTTGAGACTTTGACACACTCCTATGAAGGCATATGTCAACCTCTGGACAGGTTACACAACACCATATTTCGCAAATTTTGTAATTTGGGGAGCTGATTCTATTTTCTTTCAAACAAAGCCACCTTTGACAAAGGCAGATAAATAAATATGAAATTGGTGATTTTGCTTCATCTATCATAACATTAGATATATCTGATATTTTTTTCCAAACCCCATCCATATTCCAGTAACCTTAACATGGTTACATGACCGACCTTTGAAATTGTTCAAGGACTCAAAGTCTCAAACAGTTTAAAGCAAATTAGGATTCAGGAACCAATATGGTTTTGTAACAAAGATTATCTTTATCAGCCCTTGTTTCCATTTTCGTTTCAAGCAATGCCATGAAATTCAGACATAGTGTTGATAGCATATTTTTAAATTTCTAGCATATTTTAAATTTTTGGATCATTTTTAAATTTGATTTTTTGTTGTCTTTCACAGGAGCCACAAATTAAATAGAAGCCAGGGTCCAAATCTTAACAGAAGCCACAAATTAAACACAAGTTCAAAGCAACAACAATGCCGAGAGAGCTGGACTTTGCTTGGGCTTATTGTGACAAGATTCCCGGAAAATCCAAGCTCCTTTGTAAATTTTGCAAAAAGGAATGCAGTGGAGGCATTTATAGATTCAAGTTCCACCTTGCACAAATACCTGGCCATGATATAGGTCTTTGCACCAAGGTTGACGACAATGTCAAATACCAAGCATCCTTGGCCCTTGATATGTTAGAGCAGCATAATGCCAAGAAAGCAAAGCAAAATACTGAAATAGGAACAGCTGAAGTTGATACTTTTTCTGCCACTAGCCCCATGTCACCTCAATCTGTTGAATCCTCAATGCCGTTCCCATGTTTTCCACACATGCCTCCAAGGCCAAATCAAACTCAAAGCCATGCGAGTCCTTCAACTCCTTCCTTCAACACTGGAGGTGGAAACATAAACACCTTTTTTGCTCCCCGCACAAAACCCGGTTCCCAACCTACCTTGGATGGCACTGGTTGGAAAAAAAATATCTATAGTCAGGCAAGGAAGGCCATTGCTAACTTTTGGTACTATTCTGACATACCTTTCCACTGTGCCAGAAGTCCTTATTGGCAAGCTATGATTGATGCAATTGCTGTTGCAGGTCCAGGGTTCAAAGCCCTTACATCAGAGAGCCTTAGGACAGATATGTTGTTAGAGAGTGTTGAAGATGTCATGCTTGTGCTAGCTGAGTTTCGTTCATCATGGGTAGAAACAGGGTGCACCATCATGAGTGATGGATGGACAGATCAGAGGAATAGAACTTTAATAAATTTCCTTGTATCTTGTCCCGCAGGCACAATGTTTCTCAAATCAGTGGATGCTTCAGACAAGGTTAAGATTGCCCAACTTATCTGTGAAATGATGGAGGAAGTCGTTCAAGAAGTGGGAGAAGAAAATGTTGTACAAATTGTCACCAATAATGCAGCTAATTATATGGCTGCTGGTAGACTTTTTGAGATGAGGCACCCCACTATTTTTTGGACCTCTTGTGCTGCCCATTGCATAGATTTAATGCTTGAGGACATTGGTAAGCTTCATTGGATACATGAGGTTGTGGAGAAGGCAAAATCCATAACCAAATACCTATACAACCACACTATTGTCCTAAACACTATGAGAATATACACTGAAGGTAAAGAAATTGTTCGACCTGCAGTGACTAGATTTGCAACAAATTTCATATCTTTGCAATCTGTAGCTAAGCAAAAGATAAATCTGAAGAGGATGTTCTTGGGACCTGAGTGGATGGGATCTAAACATTCCAAGACCCCTGAAGGCATCGAAATTGCTGCACTTGTGTTTAATGATGGATTCTGGAAAGATGCCGAAGAGATTATTGCTGTGACGGAGTCCCTTGTTAGAGTTCTCAGGTACTTTTAGTCTTTTAGCTTTTTCATTTTTTTAATTTCATTTCAAGCTTCTTTTTATTTACAATGTTTCATATTTCTTTAAATTTGAATGCTTGAACTTTCAGGATGGTTGATGGTGACAAACCCGCTATGGGTTACATTTATGAGGCGATGGATCTCGCAAAGGAGGCCATCAAAAGAAGATATGGGGATGATGAGAGAAAGTATATGCCTCTTTGGGACATTATAGATGCACGTTGGGATAGGCAATTGCATTCCCCCTTACATGCTGCTGGGTACTTCTTAAACCCACAATATTTTTATGATAAGAGCAAATTTAATGAGGATGGGGAGGTTGGCAGAGGACTTATGACATGCGTGGAAAGGTGCTTCCCTGATCCAGAACAACAAAGTCGTGTCTTTTCCCAACTACAAGATTATAGGACACCATCTAAATTGTTTGCCTATACCAGTGCTATAAGACAAAGGTCAAAGATGTTGCCAGGTACCCAACTTGAAGGCTTCATCAATTCATTAAATTTGTTTAAACTTTATTTTGTATGTTAAATGTTTTATTAAATTTTCTTTTCTTTTTAAGTTTTTACTATTTACTAATTTGGTACTTCTAGTCTTCTACTCACAAACCCTTACCACTTGCTAGGTCTTTGGTGGCAAAACTTTGGTAGTGATACGCCAGATTTGAAGAGATTTGCCATTCGAATCTTAAACCAAGCATGCAGTGCTTCAGGTTGTGAACGCAACTGGAGCATGTTTGAGAAAATACATTCTAAGAAGCGCAACCGATTGACACAAAAACGCTTGAATGACCTTGTATTTGTCCATTACAATCTACGACTTCGCAACAAACAAATACAAGGTGAGATTCGAGAGCTTGAATTTGAAGGTTTCATAATCTAGTTCGTACATTAAAAGTTTAAAGTTCAAACTTCAAAGTGAAATTTTAATTCACATTTCAATGTCTCATGATAATGACAGGTATGGATCATTCACCAATCGACCTTGAAGAGATAGATTTTCAAGCTACAAATGCGGCAGAATGGGTTCAATTAAATGAGCCTCCTCTTTTCAGCCTTCATGACTTGGAGAACTTTGAGAGTCAAGCAAGCGAAGGAGTGGAAGGAATCGCTTCTAGTTCTCACTCTTAAGAGTCTTAGACTCTTAGTTGCTGATTTTTTTCTGATTAGTATGCAGTTTTTAACTTTTTTGTAAACTTTTAGAAGCATATGCTTCTAAGGACTCAAGACTCAGCGCTTTGAAGTTTGGATCATGTGTGGACTCATAACATATATGAGATACTTATTTATTCATGATATTTTGGACATCTATTGATATTATGCATTGTTTGGACATACCTTTACCCAATATTAATGAAAAATGGTTTTTTTAATTCAATATATGTGTATATTTTTATTTAATGAATTCAACGATTTTTTGCCGATTTTTTCCCGATTTTTTCCCGATCCGATTAAAACTCTTCACTCTTTTGCCTCGCCGATTTATTGCCGATTCCGAGTCTGGTAACATTGGTTTGGACTGAAGGGATGTGTCACAGGACATGACACCCAGTGGACTTCCTCCAACCTGATATAAAGAATCAACTCGAAACCCAAGAGTAAAAGCATCTTTAAAGTTCTTTTTCCATACATGTACCTTGCAATCACTGAAGGCCACCTTGTAGGCCTTTGTCTTCCATTGCCGAAATGGACACCAAGTTCTTTTTGAGATCAAGTACATATAATACATCTTGTAAGTGGATGGTATTATCCTAATTCAATTGAAGAATGACATTTCCTATGCCTTTCACGGGATATGTTGAATTATCTCCAAGAAAAATTTCCAGGTTGGTTTCCTTCTCTATCAGATTATAGAGAGCTTCTTTGTAACCAATGAAGCGCCTTGAGGCACCATTATCAATAAGCAAATTTCCCTACGAGTCCGGGGGAGCAGTAGTAGATAGAGCTGCTAGTAGATAATATTCATCTTGCTAATTGTTAACAGTGTTAGGTTCATACCTAGAATTTCTTGCCTTCTTGAATGGTTGTCCTCTTCCTTGATTTCCGACACTTCTTTTACCTCTGCCATTTGACCTACCATTCCTTTGATTGCCTTGAGAGGGATTTTGATCATCTTCTCAGTGTGAGTCCCTTTTATCAGGGCACTCCCTCGCATAGTGACCCGTTTTATTGCAATTGTAACATCGTCCTTTTCTTTCACCCTTTGGTCCAGCCTTTCCTTTGAATTTAACCCCGGAATTGTTTCTTCTTTTAGTATGAGAAGAAAAGGTGAGGGATGACCTTTAAGTATGGGCATTTCTTGCTCTTCCATCCTTGTTTCTTCTTGAATGCATCTGGCCATTAATTCCTCAAAGCCAGGAATTACGTTATTGTTGAGAAGAGTAGTCCTGAATATATACCACTCACAAGGCAGTCCTCCAAGCGTTGTGAGTGTCATTTCCCTGTCAGGAATTACTTCCCCAATAGATAGGGGACCGTTCTTGATCTCGGTGATCCTTAAGAAACATGCTTGCATACTCTCATCTTTGCCCTTATTAATTTCCTTCAGCTTATTTCTAAGAAACAAGACTTGATTTGCTTCATTAACTTTAAATAAACTCACAAGTGTATCATAGATTTGCTTGGAGGTGTTTAGCTCGGAAACATAGGCCACCAAGCGTTTGTCCATAGAGTCCCGGATGATCTTCCTTGCTTTGACTTCTCCCTTGGTCCATTTGTTCCTAGCAACAGCGGATGCATTTGATGGAGGCTCAACAATCCCGCCCCTCACATGGTCCAACACTCCTTGCTCTTCTAATGTTAGATCGAGAGACATCTTCCATCTGTGATAGTCAGACTTCTCACGGAATTTGTCTTCAGCAGGGAAGTGTGTTGAGGACCCCATGATTTCTTTAAGATAGCCTTGCCAACCTTCTCTTCAGTGATTGCTCTTTCTTGGGCTTTTTCTTCACCTCAGCTCCAATACCATCTTAAATTATGGTATGTTCTATGCTTAGAGCAGTTTACTTATTTTTCTTCTTATTCGCCATAGATTAGCAATCACATATACATTAAGTAAAGTGCAGATAGAACATTAAATAATCAACAGAAAACAAACCAAGACAAGAGACACAAGATGTGGCAGCTAGCCAGGGACAAACCCCAATGCGGGGAAACCCTTTGATCAAATCTTCTTTTATCTTCAATAGTTCAGTAAAGACAAATAGTACAAAATCTGAATTCTGTAATTTTATATCAGCAGCAGCAAACCCTAGATCAGCAAAGTCAAGCTTGGTCAAACTAGCTGAAATTGACCTCTAAAATGCTTGGTCAATTTCTGCTCATCTTGTCCTTGAACAACTTGAAGAAACAGCCCTTGAACAGCCCCAAAAGTACAGTCAATTTGCAGATTTCTGAAATCAACTGCAGCCCTAAACTAGGGCAGTCAACACCGATCAAACCAGAGGTCAGATCACCTCGGTTTTCGTGCCAAAAATTGTAGCCTGCCTAGGAGAGGCAACCACACCCAATCCTCACTTCTGGAAGGTCAACACTTGGTCAACGTTGGTCAAAGAGATGACATGTTGCCCTAGCGTCCTCCTTTCTGCATCTTCCTTGCCCTAGGTCGTCTTCCTTTTAGCCACACGTGTGAGAGAGAGAGGGGCTCCTTTTATGCGTAGGAGAGAGAGAGAGAGAAGATGAGTGAATTGAATTTTTCAAATGAGGAGAATGCTCCTTGTATTTATATGCAAACGTTGAGGTTGAATAGACATGACTGTTGGGCTTCTAAGCCTACATAAGTTTGTTGGTTGACCTTAACAATTTGTCCATAATCAAAATTAATTCATATCTCCATAAACACTTATCGGAATCGGATGATCTTTAGATCAATCCTACACCTCTCGATGAGAGGAAACTAGGAAAAATATCAGAAGCCATAAATAAGGTGATCCACATGAAGTTTGGCCCTAGTTGCCAATTTTAACAGTCGTGTTGCATGCGCTAGCCAAATTCAGGCAGTATTTGGTGGGCAAACGATTCAAGGTAAAGACTGATCACAACAGCTTTCGGTTCTTCTTGGAGCAGCAGTCACTAGAGGAGAGACCGTAGAAATGGGTGAGTAAGCTCCAAGCTTACTATTTTGAGATCGAGTATGTGAAAGGCAAGCATAACGTGGTGGCAGATGCCCTCTCTAGGAGGCCCACAGTACTATCTCTGATGGACCTTACGCATGATTGGAAGGCTCAACTCTTGGTTGAGTACTCCAAAGACAGGCAAGCTTGTGAGATTTTGGATGGCACCCACAGGGATGACAGATTCTGGGTGATGGATGACGTGATCTACTACAAAGACAGGATATATTTGGTGCCAGGATCTTAGCTTAAGGAGAGGATTTTGCAAGCATCTCATGATTCCCCGCTAGCAGGACACCTGAGCTTCCTCAAGACATATCGTGCTATTAGAGAGAGATTTTCATGGCGGGGGCTCAAGGGAGATGTGTTGAGGCACGTGCAGGAGTGCATAGATTGTCAGAGGAACAAGGTGGAGTTGTCACATCTCGTCGGTTTATTGCAGCCACTTCCCATTCCAGAGAGGAAGTGGGAGAGTGTGTCCATGGACTTTATCATGGGGCTCCCAACTACGTAGGGGCGAGACTGCATTTATGTGGTGGTCGAGAGTTTGACCACGTTTACCCATTTCTTCACCATCTCATTGAAATCTTCAGCCTCCCAGGTGGCCAAATTATGCTTTCAGGAGGTCTTCCGATTACATGGTCTCCCCAAGACCATCATTAGTGACAAGGGCAAGAAGTTTATGGGGGGTTTCTAGTAGGAGTTGTTTTGGTTGGTGGGGACAAAGCTTACACCCAACACTAGCTATCACCCCTAGACAGATGGGCAAACCAAGATCGTGAACAAGTGGTTGGAGGGGTACCTGCGCAACTATGTGACGGGCCAGCAAAGAGTGTGGGTCAAGTGGCTTCATCTAGGAGAGTTATGCTACAATACCACTTATCATATGTCAATCGGTATGTCTCCTTTCTGAGCACTTTATGGATATGATGCACTCCCTTTTTCTGACATGGTGTTTGGAGATAGCAGGGCCCCAGAGGCAAAGGATTGGGTTCAAGAGAGCTAAGAGCTAAGTTACCAGAAAACGGATACAGGTACGGGGTTTGAAACGGATACGGCAAATTTTCAAAAAATATGGATACGATACGGCAGGAAACGGCACATAATAAATATATAAAAATTTAAAATATATATATATATATATATATATATATATATATATAAAAAATAAAAAATTCATATTACCATTCATATTTCAGAATCTAAATTATCATCTATGATCTATCATGATTCATGATTCATCATCATCAATTCAAGTTTCAACTTTCAACATATGCCATATGGCATAAACATTCAACATTGCCATCATCATTAACGATTATTATAACATTCATGATTCAAGTTTCAAGTTTCAAGTTTCAACATATCATCAATGATCAGACATCAAGTTTTTGTTTCAAATTTCAAACATCAAGTTATCAACATGACAAGTTACACAAACACCATCATTACCAAAATTAATAATGCATACTAATTACTACATACTATGAAAGTACAAAATGAACTATGAACTTTTAATATTAACAATTTAATAAAAGGAAAATATGAGTAACAGCCTGGAACTGTGTAAAAGGAAGAAGCTGAAGCCTGAGATAGTCCTGGAATTATGTGAAGCCTGAAGGGTAAAGCCTGAATTTTGAAACTCTATATGAACTCTTGAACGGATTGCTTCAGCAGTAGTGTCATTGAAATAGATATCAAGTACTGAGTCCTGACACTAAACTGTAATTCAGGGAGGGTCTGATAAGTAATTATGAATGCCCATAATACTGTATTGTCTTTCACAAGTGCTGACTCCTGAGCTAAGAGGCCTCCATTGCATTCTGTTTGTGGTACTGGTGCACTGGTTTTAATGATAACTATTTCTGAGCTTATTTTATAGGTAAAGTCGTTCAATAGCATCGAATAAAAGGTTGTGTTTTAAATTATACATGTAATGTTTCCATGTTTTACAGATCTCCTTTTCTGACAGCACATTGGCGAACAAATGTGTAGCAATAGTAAATACTTCCATGTACCTTGTTTGTTTTATCTGAAAGACTGGAAATCAACAGAACTGAGAAGAGCTTTCACTAGGGGTGCAAAGAAACACGCTATTGTTTTATCTGAAAGACTGGAAATAAACAGAAGAGCTTTATTAGTAAGAAAGTTACGCTGAATTATTGAAATACTTTCATCAATGAGAGACTTCTTGAAGGGATTGATGAGTTAGGTGAAGAACAACCTGTTCATTTATTGGTTGGAAAGAGTTTGATCATATACGTTTCAGGAAAGGTATAATTTCTGTGCAATAATCGATTGATGTGAAACTCACCTAATGATCCAAGTCTGTCAAGGCCAGGGCCTACATGAGGAATAACTGAGCAGCGAGAACCAGTATATAATATGTGTTTGTAAATTTACTATAGTCACTGACACGTATCTGATGATGTAATGCATATATGCAAAGGTTTTTGAATCGGGCCCTAGGTTTTTGAATCGGGCCATAGGATCGGGTCAAAATATGATGCATATATATTATAAATCCCAAACTTATTTTTATGAAAACCCAAGCAAAGCTATTAAAATACGTTTTAAGTTTCTCTGAAACGTATCAATTTTTTTTAAACGGGACGTTTTTTCCTTCAAAACGCCTGAAAAACGGCAAAAAAAAATTTGATACGTTTCCAAATCAAAAAAAAACGTTTTTCAGCCGTTTTTTGGCCGTTTCTGGGCTGAATACGTTTCTGATACGTAAAACGGCGTTTTTGCCTGCCAGGGAGCCGTTTCCGGTATCTTAGGCTAAGAGATTCTCCGAGCTCTCAAGAATAACTTGCAAGTGGTTCAAAATCATCAAAAGATGTATGCTGATAAGAACAGCGTGGAGAGACAATTTGAGGTAGGGGACATGGTCTACCTACGCTTGCAGCCATATGGACAGTCTTCACTTAAGCAGAAGGAAGCAGAAAAACTTCAACCTTAGTTTTATGGGCTGTATAAGGTGGTCAGGAGGATCAGAGAGGTGGCTTATGAGTTGGAGCTACCTTACAGAGAGTCAGATCCACAACGTGATCAAATGTAAGGATTTGTCGGAGGAGGATGCTAGATGGGAAAGTGAACAGATTTTGCAGCATCCGGCTTTACAGTTGCTTGGGGACAAGCAACATCTGAGAGGGGAGGACTATAATATCCCTTCCTAATTATTTTTCCTAAGGTAAGAGGAACAATTTTGTCATTTTTGGCTTAATGCAAATTTTGGTGAAGAAACCTAGGAAAAAGTAGGTCGATGTGCATCTTAGTGGAATGTGGGGGCCACTCGCCCACAAATAATACTCACCCCTTGGAAGGCAATTTGATTTTCCTATGTGAGGCCGAAATTAAATATGGGACCCACATGAGATTCAAGGCAAGCAAGCTTAAATAGGAGAAGAGGAGCAGCATTTGGGGCCTTTTGATGATTTGAGAATTCATTGTTGCTTTGGTTGTTCAACTGAGCTACAACATGCTGCTTAGCACAAGAGCTTCCCAAGGAGTGAAGCTCACCCTTTCTTCGGTGGACCTCGAGTGCCACCCTAGGAAGGTCTTCCTTTTTATTTGGAGATAGAGAGAGACATACTCCACAGGGAATTACGTTGCCTTGGTTTAGTAGGGACATAGTAGAGGAAGCCACACTGTCTTGGTGGAGCAGAGGTGTCGGGAATTGGGTGAGAAGCGTTGTCGGAGTAGTCCTTGACCAATTTCTAGCCTAGTGGAGTGAATCTTCAACAGGAGAAGGAGTCTAATGCTCAGATCGATTTTTGGGCTCAAGGGATTGCGTCATCTCCTATAGGGCTGCACAGTCTTTGGTGTGGGTTGTTTAGTGCCTTGGCCGGAGGATTGAGGAGATGGGTTGCTAGGATTTTGATTGGAGACTTACTTGGAGCGGTTTCCTAAAATTTTGGGAGAAAGAAATAGCAGTTCCAACCACAGGTGCAGGTTTCTGGTTTTGGAGGAGGGCCAAGCTATGGGAGGCCAAATTTGGAGGGTCAAAACTAGGGAAAACCCTTTCTGGGTTTTTCCTAGTTTTTAGCAAGGAGTACACCCCTAATTTTACAGAAATTTTTGGGCAGTTTTGACGGGGTAAATCAAAGCATGAAGTCAGCCAGCAATGCAGAAACATAGTGTTAGCGTAGTTTTCTGGAGATCAGCACTATAGTGGTTAGGCATTTTTGTACTAATCACCTGAGGCTTGTAGCTTGCCTTGTGCAAGCCCAGGTGAACCTCTTCCATCTACTATAGTACTCCATCCATTATACTTAATAAAATTTGCCCAGTTTGGTGTTTGAGGCGAAATTTCTGTTATATGTGTGTTCACTGAGCAAATTTGAGTTTTTAATTATTGCATGACTTTGTTATCACTGCAAATTTTCCATTAGGAATATTACAGTTTCATGGAAAGACAAAGCATATAAACAACAAGTATCACTACATTCGAAAGCTAGTACAAGATGGTGTGCTCCAACTACAGTGTATCTCCATTGATGAGCAAGTAACTAACATATTGACAAAATATTTTCCAAATAAGAAGCTTGTGTATTTGATAGACAAGCTCGGTTTGGTTGATATATCCTCCCTGGTTGATAGGAAGAGATAGGCACATCATTCTTGTCTTCACTTGGGAAGACAGAATGTAGGATTGGGTAAGCATCTGGCATTTGACACTCTTTGAGGATGAGGTAGGCCATCCAAGATAAGAGTAGTCGAGAACCAATATTCTTTGAGGACTAGCTATCCAAGATAAGAATAGTCCAAAGGAGGACATACTCTATGAACACCCAGGTTGGGTATGTGCCTTGAGAGACAATGACGATGGTGTCTATAAATCATTGGTCTCATCAGCAATGTGCTCTGATCTTGTGGAGAGGTAGAGTTGTTAGTCAAGGCCTTGCTATGTGACAATGTTGGTTGTTATGATGCTAAACAAATGGGTTACCAATCCGACTCTTCTTATGAGATCTCTTCAGATTGAGAATGTCCATGTACCATTAATGAATACCTCCCTAGTTAAGAGGGAGTGTTGAAAAATGTGTAACTAGGTTCAGTTTTCATAAATATGAAATGTACTTTTGATTCTTGCATATTGTAAAAAGTAAAAAAAAAAATATTATTATTATTTTTGGAGCATGGGTTTCACGCTCAAGGTATTTTATTTTAGAGGTCGAGCACCCACTGAGTGCTTCTAGGGTTTGTCCTAGGTCAAGAAGTCAGAAGAGTCAATGTCATAAATTGAAGACCCCATCGGGCACATTATAACTTGTAAAGAAAATTATTTGTCATTAAAAGTGGCAAAATACCCTTCAAGACCAAGTTGGGCTAGCAGCTGGGAAGTCGACCGATTTTGAGGATCCACATCCACCTTTAGAAGCCTACATAAAGGAGGGAACTCAACCTCGTTGGAAGACATTCATCACTCACTCATTCAAGTGAAGAAGGAAGACAAAGAAGGCAAAGAAGGAGGAAGAGGACAAAGAAGATTTGTTTTTGGGCTAATTCTATCTCTCACGTGCGGAAAAATGAAGCTAGGGTTTGTTGCTTCAAGTTCGAAATTCTCTATCTGCTGAAGGAGGATCAAAGTTGGTGGAAGGACTCAATAGGTCATCTTCTAGCCCTAGACAAGGAAGCAAGGTAAGTGAAGTTGTTGGGAGGCCTTGGAAGGCTAATTTCACTCACCTCTGTGGAAGCAACAATAGCTGCTCGAGGCTGAAATTTTCAGACATAGAGGCCGAAATTCTGAAATTGGGGGTCAAAGTTGTGTTATTGGAAGAGATTTTACTAGGTTTAACTTGGACAAAGGAAGCACATCATCCGGAAAGGTTGGACTTGGTCTCGGAGGGTATTGCTCTTGGTCTAGAGGTCTTGGAATTCGTCAATTTAAGAATCTATAAGAGACGAGATTTGCGCGTTTTCCTCTCAAGTGGAGAGGTTTTGGCCCTAGCTTGTAGCCTACATTATGTGTTCTTGTGTACTATTGTTCTTCTTGTTTTGGTACTTGTTTGATGATATACAAACATAATAATAAGTGAATAAGCTAATAAGCTAATAAGTAAGAAAAAGTAAAAATACATCACAAGCAATCATCAAGAAAAGAGAAATAAACCTAACTATTGCCCTATAGATTTCTCAACAATGACAAGCAAAAGTATTACTCTAAAACTAATGTCACAAAAATGCTAGCAACACAATGCGCTAATGCTTTTCAATGTCAATGAAAGGAAGAGAGCAAAACATTCACTAATTTGATAACCAATGACATGTAGGAATGCTTGCAATTAGAAATACTCAAAAACATTACTCTTTAGTTGATGTTAATGGCATTAAAAGAGCAAGAGCAAACTTGTGAGAGTAGTGAGCCTATCTAATGTAAGGAATGCAAATTCAATCCAAGTATCCCAATTATCTTTTAGAGCATCTATCTTCTTATTGAGAGTATTGACTTAATGAGTACACACATATTTTGTCAATTAGATGAGATTGCTAATAGTGAACTACTTATGAATGCAAGAGTGCAATAGATGGATGCAAGAGCTAACAATGAAATGCAAGAGTGATATGAGGCAGCAAAGAAATCTAGAGACCAATGATCACAGCAGTAAGAGAAACAACCCAATCAAATTACTTTGCCAACAACAAGACCATTACCAAAGATGCAAGGGATGCTAAGAGTGAATGCCCAACAAGTTTAGGTGCCACTGCTATGCCTTTTATGCCACTGTAAAAATGTATCTTGAGGTTGTAATGAAACAATGATGAGAAAAGAAAGGTTGAGGAGGCAAACCACTAGGCCTTATGGCCTTTGTTGGTGACTAGTTTGACTTCTAGGGATCCTCCAATGAGTATGTCAACCTGCAACCACCAATGTTAACTCCAAAACCACTTGAAACACCTACAAAACAAAGTGTTAGCGCCAAAAACCAAAGTTGATGATCAAGAGGAGACAAGAAGCGATAGAATAGGGCTAGAAAAGGGTAGCGACGAGGATAAGAGGCTTGGACAATGTCTCGACCTAGGTTTCAAGGCCTAATAAGGCCACAGCTCAAGGGATCAAGGCCTAAAAGGCCTACAGCACTTAGAGACAAGCCTCCAAGAGGCTACCTCAAGGGAGAGAAGCCCCTTTAGGCCTCACAGTAGGGGAGAAAAAGGGTTTGGCCAAGGGATGAAGGCCGAAAAGGCATGTGATAGCAAGAGAAGAGGCGTATAGGCTTGCGGCACACCAAAAGGGAGAAGGAGAGGGGCTATCAAGACAGGACAAGAGGCTTTATGGCCCGCGTCTTCCAAACCATGAGGAGAATTGGGCTACTACCAGGGGAAGAGAGCTTTCAGCTAGGCCTTGGGAGGCCTCAAAAAAAATTTGGACCGCTACAAAAACAAAGAGAGTTAGTAAAACACAAAAATTTAGCATAAAAACCTCAAAATTTACCTTCCTCACTTTGGATCAACCTTTCTCACTTGAGCGAATTGGACAAATAGGTTGGACGGCTCCTCTTGGAGGTGAGAAACCCCTAAAACCCTAGCCCTAGGGCTAGTTCCTTCAACCAAATTCAAATTTCCTTTGAGAACTTGAGAATTCACCTGTACAAATGAAGAGAAAATTTCCCAAAACCCCAATATATACAAAAATCAAAAATAAAACCCCAAATGCTACAAAAATAAAACAAGGGTTAAATTTATTTACAAATATTCACAATATTTACAAAATTTAAATATTTGCTCTTATTAGCCAATTAAATCTTTATAGCGCAAAATTAGAGAAATAAAATTTTGAGATTTTAGAGTAGATAATATGGATGAATAATTTCAAAAAAATATCACTGGCCAAAACCCTCCTGCAAAATCATTCGTCAAAATGAAAGCCTAGAGCTCAAACAAGGTCGATCCTTCCCCACAGTCTATGAACTTGGAGTCCAAGGGCTAGTGTACCTGTAGATCTCTATTTAATCTTGAAAATAATTGTTAGATCATGAGGTGAATCAGATCACCTAAGGCAAGATAATTGTACCAATAGAATGTTCTTATCACCAACAAATGAAATAACAATTATGAATTTTAGCACAATATAGAGCATGAAAGAATAAAATACTAGCACATACCACAAATCAATAGATAGAAGAACACCATGAACTGAAACCCCAAAGTCTTTCTATTATGCGAAAAATAATTCTAGCAGAGCAAAGCTTAGTACATCAGTTGAAAATTACTTCATCCAAAGATGAGAATGAGGAGCTTCATAGCTTCCTTATATAGAAAATGAGAGAATAAAACCCCTCTAAGTGGAAATAACAACAAGTTGGCTTGATCCTCGCCAAAATAATCTTATCTGTTGATCTTCCTTTGAAAATAATTTGACCTCTGTCGTTGATTTTTTGTTTTTTTGAGGAAAAATTCGAATTTCTCTTAAAACCCCTTTCTTATTAATCCAAAAAATAATATTTTGGACTAATTTCCTCAAAAAAATCACTTTGACTTAACCACCAAGGTCCAAGGGATCATCATCAAATTTTCTTTAAAAATCCATTTTTCCCTTGGTGGGCGTCCTCCAAAAAATTATTTTTCTTTGACCCACGAATTTTTTATTATTTTCCACTTGAAGAGAATTTATTTTCTCTCAAATTATTTTTGACTCAAAATAAATTAATTTTTTGGCTTAGGATTTTTATTTAATTTTACCAGAAAAATAATTAATTGACTAAAGGGGACTAATTAATTTTTCCACATCCCCGATGGGGGTGATCATTTTGGGGGCCAGTTGGCGGTGCCTTGTATCATGGAGCCAGAGGGGCCTCCACATGCCACACGAACGCAATGAAGAGCCTTTGGAATTCGTACCCCATTCCCTGCGAGTTGTGTTTAATACAGCACAAGGACATGCAGGAGATCATTCGCAGGCATTGGGCGATGAGGAGAGAACAAGGTGTGATTTGTTTGCGTCTTGGCTCACGCTGTGGCTTGGGGCAACAAAACAGGACAAGACCGTCAAATGCCACTGGGAGGGGAATTGGCACCTGCATCAAGCATGGCCATGGGATCCGAGAGAAGATTTCTCTGTCCAATGTGACGAATTATCTGGTTTCAGGACTGGAATGTGTGGGTCGGGAGCAGACACAGAGTTTTCCTTAGTCTGACTCTATCTTTGGTTCGAGGAAGCTTCACTGGATCATCAGTTTGCTGGGGAGAGCAACTTCAGGTGCCATCTCTGGGGTTGTATGAGCTCTGTGGACCCCGGGACCTGTGGCGTGCCTTCCTACTTCTTCGCTGGTAGTGGTTACCGTGCTGGTGTTCAGGACATCGGGCTCTTTCCTAATTGGATAATATTGTCCAACGGCTCTGGTATAGTAAGTGGAGTTATATTTCAGTATTGTTAGTTCAGTATTTCATGGTGTGTTTCTTTGGTCAGGCAGTACACTTCCCATGGCAGTGCGGTCGGTGATGTTGGTGTTGGTTGTATGCCTGCACAGCGAGGGCGTGCCCACAGGGGGGTGTCGGCCCACATATGGAAGAACGTTTGCAGCATGGAGAGCCTAGCTTGGACTCTGAGTCGACTGAGAGTTGCCACTCCGCTATGGACATGGCCCTGTCCCCAGCTCACTCCCCGAGCCACGTAGAAGTTTCGGTCACCTTGGAGTCCATCGTGGCCCAGCTGAATAACATACAGCTCAACATTGATACACTGAGGGAGCAGAGGTACGAGGACTGGAACGAATTGGTTGCCTATATCAATGACCTCTAGCATATGCAGAATGAGACCATGGACTCTGTGTAATGTCTCTGGCATCAGCTCCGACGCACAAATGACCATCTTCGTAACCTGGAGACTTGGGTGGAACACATTGATTATCATATGCATGAATGTGTTGCTTTCTTTGTTGCACCTCCCGTGTTTCCTCCCAATCCCCTTCCTTAATGTGTAATTCTAAGACATGTAATTTTTCTCTTTCTATGTCGACAATAACCAAAGACATCGGTTGTCTTGGCTTCTCTTCAGGGTTCTTACTGTTTAGAACAAGGCTTGTGCCAGCACTTAAGCCTATGACACTGTATCTCGTTGCAGTGGTGATGTATTTTGTTGACACTTATGTTATTGATAATATAATGAGTGGTGATTTTGACCAACAACAAAAAAAAAAAAAATTCCACCCTCAAATATTTCAACCATGGTGTCTAACTATGAGCAACCATGCACTAAAATATTTTTTACATCAAGATATTACAAATTAATTCAACCCTTAGAAGGGGAAATACCAGTGTTCCACGGGGACGCGTCCCCCAGGGTTGGGTACGCGCACCCCTCGCACCCCACGCACCCGGGACGGGGAGTCTCTTGGGGGTGCGTTTCCCCACGCACCCTTTTTGGGGAGTCTTGGGGAGACGCAAGGGGGTGCGTTTCCCCAGTGTGGGAGTCTAGACTCCCCAAGACTCCCCAAAAAGGGTGCTTCTGGGCGTCCCCCTTCAGTGTGGGAGTCTAGACTCCCCAAAAAGGGTGCGCCTGGGCGTCCCCCTTTAAATTTGTCTAATAAGACTTAAAAATTAAAAATTCAAAATCAACAATTGAAAAATCAAAATTATTATTTTTTTTTTTAACTAAAATAACTAAAACTTAAAACTAAAAAAAAAAATTAAAAAAAAAACTAAAACTAAAACTAAAAACTAAACCTTAAAGTTAAAAGCTCATTTCATTTCAACCCAAAGTCATTTCCATTTCACTCTTAACTATTTTTGAGTTTGAACTTTGAAACTTTGAGTTATATAGATTTAGTGTTCAAACTTTGAAAATATACAAGTATGTTTTGCTTTCAATTTAGATTCTAGAATGATGAATGATGAATTTAGTTTTTAAATCAATGTAGATTGTAGAATGATGAACCATTGAATGATGAATGATATCGATCAATGTATTTGAATATTTTATTATTGATTTTTATTTTTGCTTTTCGAATCTCATGGTATGTATGAATAATAATTAATTCAATAATGAGACTTGTCACTTGAGTATGTCATATGAATGATGTATGTATCAAAATGAATGATGAAGATTGATCAATGATTCAAATTTCAATTGTCTATTTAATATTTTTATGCTTTCATTATTGAACAGTGAACAATGAATATGAACTTGAATTATATATATATATATACCTCGACGACTCCCCGCACCCCCGAAATTTCCCTAAAATTTGAGGGTACTCCCACACGTCCCCCCTGTGCGTCTCCCCGCACCTGCGTCTCCCCGCATCGGAGTCTTGGTGGAACATTGGGAAATACACATATAGACATAGACCTCAAGACACTACCTAGTTCTGTGACACAATATGATCTAGTATGAAACCAAGTGTGTTTATAATAAAATAATTTGGCCATGTTGTCTAACTATGAGTAATCATTTTCCTATCTCAAGGAGAATATGTGGTGACGATATTGGAGAGATTCTGCATGGTGGACTGCAAGCCCGTAACTACCCCGATGGAGCTTGACTTCAAGAAGTTAAGTAATAGTGTTGTCGGACCTGTTTTACAAAATGCTACCGAGTATCGTCAACTCGTCGAAGCATTAATGTTCTTAGTGAACTCCCATCCGGATATATGCTTTGCAGTCAACACATTGAGTCAACATATGGTTGAGCCTCACCACTCACATTGGATTGGTGCCAAGAATCTATTGAGATATCTTCGTGGCACAATCACTCATGGGTTGAGATACACTGTTGGAGATGTGAGACTACTTGGGTATACTGATGTTGATTGGGTAGGCAATGTGGTGGACCGAAAGAGCACTTCCGGGTGTTGTTTCTCTTTGGGATCTGCCTTGATATCCTAGATGAGCAAGAAGCAGAAGTCAGTGGCTTTGAGCACCGCCAAGGCGGAGTACATTGCTGCTAGCATGGCCTCCTATGAGGCAGTACGGTTGCGAAAGCTCTTCAGTGAGCTGTTTGGATTTACATTAGATACCACCGTGATTCTGTGTGACAACCAGAGCGGGATCCGTTTATCAGAGAATCCTGTATTTCATGATTGCTCCAAGCATATCGATATCAGGGACCATTATATTCGAGATATGGTGCAGGGAGGAGCAATAAGGCTCCAACATATTGGTACAGATGAACAAGTCGCCGACATTTTGACAAAGCCCCTAGGAAAGGTCATATTCCTAACTTTCCAAGAACAACTTAGTGTCGTTCAGAGACCCTCTTATGAGGGTCGAGTATGATGTATTGAGCTCTATGAGCTCCAGGGGGCGCGGGGTACTTCTTGGAGCGACATGTGACCATAGGGCGACTCACCATCCCCTGGTGGTGCACTATGTATAGGGTAAAGGTTCAACCTTCCCCTGTGACACCCTGTGGTGACTGTGGAACAGGATGATTAGTTCTCCTGCGGGCCAAGATGATTCGTTCTCCATGGCGACTGTGGAACAGGATGATTTGTTCTCCTGTAGGCCAAGATGATTAGTTCTCTGTAGCATCCACTAGACAGGATGATTCGTTCTCTTGTGGACAGGATGATTAGTTCTCCTGTCGAGGCATCCTACCCATGCAGTCTGAGACCCATGGGAAGTACCTCTCATCTGATCAATGAGGAGGGAAATGAAGATAGGGACCATAGTAGTACTATCGCTGGACACATCGTTGTATCTACCGTACTCCCTATGCTAGAATGACCTCCATTGATCTGGGATCAGTGAGAGTGGTTCACACTCTGAGACTTACTTCGGATCAGTGGAGGATGGTATGATACATCCTCAATCATTTCTTCTTCTTCATAGTTCGAGCAAAGCAGAGCAGAGTGGGGTCAAGCTATACAGGACAGTGCATTTGATGGATGGATAGCAGCGACGGTCTGATGGATTACAGATGAAGTTCTCCCTAGTTGAAAGGGAGTGTTAAAATTGGCAACTAGGGCCAATCTCCATGTGGATCACCTTATTTATGGCTTCTGATATTTTTCCTAAATTCCTCTCATCGAGAGGTGTAGGATTGATCTAAAGATCATCCGATTCCGATAAGTATTTATGGAGATATGAATTTATTTTGATTATGGACAAATTGTCAAGGTCGGCAGCAAACTTATGTAGGCTCAGAAGCCCAACAGTCACGTCTATTCATCCTCAACGTTTGCATATAAATACAAGGAGCATTCTCCTCATTTGGACAATTCATTCGCTCATCTTCTCTCTCTCTCTCTCTCCTATGCATAAAAGGAGCCTCTCTCTCTCTCACACGTGTCACTGAAAGGAAGACATCCTAGGGCAAGGAAGACGCAAAAGGAACGACACTAGGGCAGCGGGTCATTTCTTTGACCAGTGTTGACCGAGTGCTGACCCTCCAAAAGTGTGGATTGGGTGTGGTTGCCTCTCCTAGGCAGCCCACAATTTTTGGCACGAAAACCAAGGTGATCTAACCTCTGGTTTGACCGGTGTTGACTGCCCTAGTTTAGGGCTGCAGTTGACTTCAGAAATCTGCAAAATGACTGTACTTTTGGGGTTGTTCAAGGGCTATTTCTTCATGTTGTTCAAGGACAAGTTGACCAAAAATTGACCAAGCATTTTAGAGGTCAATTTCAACTTGTTTGACCAAGTTTGACTTTGCTGATCTAGGGTTTGCTACTGCTGATATAAAATTACAGGATTCAGATTTAGTACTATTTCTCTCTGTTGAACTATTGAAGATAAAAGAAGATTTGATCAAAGGGTTTCCCCGCATTGGGGTTTGTCCCTGGCTAACCGCCACATCTTGTGTCTCTTGTCTTTGTTTGTTTTCTATTGACCATTTAATGTTCTATCTGCACTTTACTTAATGTATATGTGATTGCTAATCTGTGGCTAATAAGAAGAAAAATAAGTAAACTGCTCTAAGCATAGAACATACCATAATTTAACATAGAAGGACTTAGCAAATAGAAAAAAGAATTATTAGATCTAGTAACAGAAGCAACCAGTCGTAGGTTTGAAGATAAGGTTGGAAGGAGCATCTAACTTTCTGCCTTGAAAGGAAAGGGTTACCTTGTTGCTGATAGAAAATGACCTTTGCGAAATTGCTGATAAGGAAATTCAACCACTAATATATGCAACACATTTGGAATCCCATGAAAACAAGGGCATTAAAGCTTAGCGAGTCATCATGGATATCATGAAGGATCACTTGATCCCTCACTAGGGAGAGAAGAGCACTAGAGAGATGTTCAAGGCTCTAGTGGACCTTTTCTAGAGTGACAACATGAACAAGAAGATGATCTTGAGAAACAAGCTCATATCCATCCACAGGTCAAGATTTGATAATGTTACCATTTACTTCATGAGGATCACCCAGATATGGGATCTGCTTACAGCCATTGTGGAGAAAGTGGATGAGACAAAACCCATCAATGTGGCACTAAATTGTTTTCTCAAGTCATGGGAAACATTTGTCAAGGGAGTCTACACTTGGGAGCACCTTTAGAAGTGGGAAATGCTTTGGGATGATTGCATCCAAAAGAGGCTCAAGAGAGCCTAAAGCCACCAGTCAAGGAGATGGAGAGAAGAACCCAGCATTGATCAATATGCGAAAGAAGGGCAAAGGGAAGAGATCCAAGGGTAATAATGAAGGATCACAACGAAGGAAGAATATGAACTTAAGCAAGCTCAAGTGCTTCATTTGCCACAAGAATGCGCAGTATGCATCTCAATGTCCAGAGAAGAAGAAAGGGAAGATGAAGTCACAGCAGCAACATTAATAGAGGTTCAACTTTATGGGTTTACATCAAAGATTGAGAAGGACTTCCCATTGGTCTCCTGTCTACTACCAACACCGTCACTGGGAGTGCTTGGTACTTGGACAATGGTGCATCATGCCACATGATGCAAGCACGGGAGTTGTTTAGTAGTCTAACAAAGAGAGATATAGGGGTTCATGTGCAGCTCGGTGATGATCCAAGTACATAATGAAGGGAGAGTTAACCATTAAATTCCAACTCAAGGAATGTTGGAAACCAAGGATATGTTTTTTGTACTAGGACTAAAGAAGAACTTGCTCTTAGTTTCAATGAGGGAGGCAAAGGATATGATGTCATGTTCAGAATGGGTAGGGACTCATTCATCTAGAGGAGTCTAACCTAGACATAGTAATGGCCATCAAGGTTAGATAGGACAACTTATACAAGTTGAAGGGAAAACATATCCCAACTTCGATACACGACAATGACAACTTGTGTGAATCGTGGCACAGAAGGATGTGACACTTGCACTATAGGCCATTGTGAATTTCACAAGAATGCCAAGGTTGCTTTTCTAAGCAATGAGAGTAGGTCCAAGGGGATCTTGGATCTCATTCATTCAGATGTGTGTGCACTGAAACCAATGGCATCAGTACAGGGAGCATTATATTATGTCAAAATCATTGATGACTATTCCAATAAAACTTGGATTTTCTTCATGACAATTAAGGATGAGGTCTTCAATTGGTTCAGGGTGTAGCAAGAAGATCAAGGTCTTGAGGTCAAACAATGGGGGTGAGTACACCTCCAATGACTACAAGGATTTTTGCAAGGAGGCAAGGATCAAGAGGGAGATGGCAATCTCATACAACTATCAACAAAATGGGGTTGCAAAGAGAAAGAATAATTCCATCATTGAGTCTATGAATGCTATATTACATGACCAGAATCTGCCTATGTCCCTTTGGGCCAAGACTCCAAAGGAAAAGAACATTTGAGGATCTTTGGTTGTCCAGTATACATCTATGTGCCTATTGACAAGAGGACAAATCTAGAGCCTTCAGGACAAAAGGAAATATTTGTTGCATACAACAAGACCTCAAAGGCATACAAGATCTTCATACTAGCGCAAAGGAAGATAATTTCGAGTAGAGTTGTTAAGTTCAAGGAATCGACATCTAAGAAGTCTCATGAGTTGCCACCAACAATGATAGAGGACGGGGAGCAGAAGCCTTCGAAGACAAAGCAACATGCAAATACTTCCAATACAGGGAGTCAACCTTTAGTTGTGGGCGAGTCAGTAGCTCCTTCCAATTCTATCAAGAGACCCAGGTGGTTTGAGTAGACATTGAAGGATGCTCAAGAGCATGTGGAGGCTCCTGGAGGCACATTAGGGAAGGCCTCGAAAGAAGTTTTCAAACTACATGGCACTTATGAGTAGTATCAATGAAGAGAACAAACCAAGAGATTTGAAGGAAAGCCATGGTGAAGGATAATGCATGGGACATTGTGCCAGGACTGCAAAGGAAGTCAGAGTGGTTCTTCTAAAAGTACCTTCCTCGCTATGAGGGAGTTTTGATAACAGTAGCATTGAACAAGTACTTCCGCACAGATCTAAGTGTCTCGACGTGTGGAAATCATCCAAAGGAGTCTTAACCTTAGCAATAATTTTAGTGAATGGAATCATTAAATGAATCTCAATAGTTGGCCTCAAGTGATAATCTCAACATCACTTTGGAGATTAGGGTTATGGATTCAATCAATAACTCAAAATTATAAACAGAAGGCTAGGCTAAGGGAGAAGACACATCTTTGAGCACAAGACTCGGTGAAATTGTGAGTTCTCAGTGATTAGCTAAAGGACTTTCATCCAAGTGTGTAGAGATCACAAAGGAGTGCAAGGGGCAACAAGGGCTCATCCAACTCAGCTAGCAAGATCAATGGACAAATCTTCAAAGGGTTTGATCAGCTGGTATAATCTAGGATTTTGTTGTATTTGTAATTTTACTTGAAGGGCCATTATCCCTATAAGGAAGACCCTTGTATGTTGAAGATTTATTAATGAAATAACATATTTTAAACACAAAAATTTGTGTGCATGTGTATGAGATTGATGTGATTATTTAGCTACCGTTGTTATTCTTTTGTTTGTGTTAAAATCTCACTTGTGCCTTTTATTCAACAAAACTGTATTGATAAGTTATTTACAACAAGCAATCTGTTACATTAAGCATTCGCCAAGTTATTAGGGTTAGAGAAAATTAACAGAGTTTATAAGAATCATATTAGGTAAAAGGACATCCATAATTCCACTCCCAATCTCATCAATAGGGAACAATGATATCAATAATCATCTTAAAAAGATCCTCCTAGGGTGTGAGCCTAACGATCTCCACAAAAGTAGGTCAATCCATAAAAGACAATGCAAACTCCCAATCCTTTCAAGTAGGAGCACTACAGTCCCATACATCCCTCTAAAAGAAAATCTTCTTTCTACTTAGCCTTCTTACTTGAAAAAAAGCAAGGCCAATATACAAGGTACCTTCCTACTTCCAACTCCAGGTTTGACTCTTCGACAAATCCCATCCTAATTTGCTACTTCACATTTGCCAATTAACCAAACCTGCCACCCTCCTTCGAGTTGCCCAAATACTCGTGAAGATTAAGGCCACCCTCCTTCGAGTTGCCCAAATACTCGTGAAGATTAAGGACCCTCAAATATGGAAATTATGAGTCGATATGATATCACATAATCTAAATGATCCCTAAACCTTGTCGAAATGCTAGGATGAAAGCAATCTATGAAGCATAAAAACCCACCAAGGAGACAAGCCCTTAAACATCTAACCACCCACTAAGTAGCTAAAAGGCTACCCTAAGTCTCAACATCAATCAAACCAAAGCCTCCCTCATCTTTGGGCATGATGAGGATGTCCTTATGATCCATGGAAAGACCACAAAACCCACCATACTTGGCCCATAAATATGAGCACGCATGACATATAGTAGATGTGGAATGCCTAGAAAAATCCTACTTCCCATTGTTAATATTACCTACAAAGGGGATATCTTTGCACTATCGAAAAAGTAACTTATGTTGCAATCTCTCCAGACACCAAACCCACATAACAACCAAAGAGAGGGCAACAAGAAATGGTATACTAACCTAGATGAACAAAATTGCAAGAAACCAAAACCTAAGCACATAGATCAACAAGACCAACTAACTAGTAGGTACTCGTGTGGTCATTAAAAATAGACCCTAATGCCTCACAAACATTGAAAGACAATCCCTAGAAATTGAGACCAACTCCTAATCAGCGGTCACCAACAAAAGCGTGTCATGCACAAAATGATTGTTAACCATCTCATCCACCCGTGGGAAAGCAGTACCTCTAAGTTGACCCTACATATGGGTTGCCACCAACAAATATCCAAGAGCATGAATTTTATACATAAAGATAATGGACCAATGGACACCTTTTCTTGATAGACCTATCAAGGTAGATGCAGGGTAACAATACATTACTCATCAAAACAAAAGTCAAGGCACATGAAAACAAGGTGTTAACCATATTAACACATCATGGACCAAACCCAAAGCAAGTCAACATATCAATGATAAATGTCCTTTCAATAAAATCATATGCTTTTTCAAAGTCAATTTCCAAGAAGATATAGCCTAATAATTGAACTCCTTCCCCACCTAATGGCCTCCCTGGGGAACAAAATAATATCCAAATTAAATGGTCATTAAACAAACCTTGTTTGCTCCTAGCAAACAACTTTCCATGTCAGACCCATGGATTCTTGGAGTCAATGCCTTAACCATACTTTTACAAGCAACATTCAATAAAGTTATTAGGCACCACCCATCAATAGAATCTCTAGAAAAATGCTTCAAAATAAGCTTGATCAGGTCTATTACCCACCAAAATGGGTAACCTCATAGGACAAAACTTTTCTCATATTCTCAACAATCAATGGGTCAACCATGCAGCGAGCAACCCCTAATAGCCACCATTAGTTGATGGTATGCCATATATCTCCACTACTCGCATTAGCCATTTGCTTCTCACCCATCCGACATGAGCACATGGACGAAGGTGGGCATCTTCTCAACAAGTACTTTGGTCATTTTGCAATTGGGTGTTTACGCTTGTTTGTTCTTGAGCATTTGGTATGGATTATAGGGTGATCTGCAAGAATGATGGGATCTGACTGCGATCTAGAAGAATGATGGGCTTTGACCGTGATCTTGTTCTCTCACCTTAAATGCGGGGTTAATCTTCAATCCTAGTCCACTGGGGCCTCCCTTAATGGCCTAATCGGTATAGGACAGGCACTAATCAGGAATCTTTGATCAAGATAACATAGTTCCATCTTCCTTCATATCATAATTAACACTTTCCATCACACATTACAAGCCCTATATTCCACTTCCATTCTTCGGGTTCAACATGCCATGAATTCTTTGGCATTTGGCACCCATATGTCCACATACCTAGGTAGGGCCAGGAAACTTTGCCCTAGGAAGTTGATGTAGTTGAAAGAAACAGAAAGAGCATACCATGGCCACAGCAAAACAAAAAGAAATAAAATCAGAATACAAAAGATGGCCAAGGACATAAAGATTTACACGTGGGCAAAAGCCTAGCATGAGCTCTAGCTCACTCATATGTCCATCACCGGGTTCCTAAGCACATATTGCTCCATTACATCAAAAGAAGGAACCCTTGCATGTCCCAACCCTAATGAGCAATGAACTGACTCATCACTGAGGGGTAATACAACTACCACATCATTCAAAGCAAGCTCCAACCCTTGATTTATAAGTAGTAATATAAAGAAAAATCAAGAAAAAGTAAAAGGCACACAAGAGGGGTGGAAAACAAAGGCCGAGTTGGTAACTCATGCATCCACGGATGCTCCCTCCTCACATCTATACCCTCAAAATGTGGACACTCACATCAACTGGTCCCTTTGCCCATGGCACTTGGCGATGAAATATTATCCCCTCCATTATCATCATTATTATTCACTAACACCTATCAATTGAAGGGTGGACAGAGGAAATGTCACTTACCCATAGAGGCTCGAAACACCTAATAGGGTTGACACTTTAGACACTCCTACCTAGGGCGAAAACACCATTGTGAGATTAGGGTACTAATTTTGGAAGGGGATCCTTATGTGAAGTATTAAAGAGCACATAGCATTCAAGCTTGGTTCACGTAGATGCAATAATGATATTTGTCCCTAATGATTGGTTGCTTCCACTAGAATCTTTGTTGTGATTGTCAAGTGGTTCAACAGCTGGGGTCTTGGGCATCTTTTCCATAGGTATCAAGGCCCTTAGAAAAGTATATTGGCACAAACAAGTCAAGCATTGAGACTATGGGGCCTCCTAGCAGTAGCAGCAAATGACACGTGTCAAGACAACTCCTACACCTAGGACATTAGATCACTTTGCACCAGATTTGATGAATCTTCAGGATGACACACCTAGACCTAGCATGCCCCCAGGTCGGCCTTGTTACCCACCATTTTGTGGGTGATATCCCTAGGAGAAAAAATTTCTCCAAGATGGTCCTCAGCTGGCAACCCCTTACAACCACCAACTAGCTCGTTGTGCCACTTCTCTGCCACCTAACCCAGTCATGTGGTCCTTCACCCATCTATCATGGTCGTATATTTGAAGGTGGGCCTCCCGAGCCTAAAGGTATGCCTTGTCATTTGGTAATTGAGTATTGTAGTTCGCTTATCATGGACACTTCTGGGCATGGATTAATAGGGGGATTTGACAAAAAGAATGGACTAGGTCAGTGCTCATTATAACCCCATTCATCATTTCTCCCACCTGGGTCCACATTCCTCTACTAGGTCCACATAGGACGAACTCTCCCCTTCCCCTTGCCCACACCTTGGATCAGGCCTGGAATGATACCTCGGAGGTTGATGCACCTAAAAGAAAAGAAAAAGCATAATTGGCCACATCCAACAAGAAAATGTACCACAAAATGCAAAAAATGGTCAGGAAAAACACATTTAGCACGTGGGCAAAAGCCAATACATGAGCTATAGCCCATCATCATGGCCATCACCCTGGTCCCTACAGCCTCTATGAGCCTCCTTCATCATTTAGGAACCCATGATTGTCCCAACCCCTAGTCGGCAATGAACCGCCCTACCTTAAAAAGGGGTATCCACTGTGATATCTCACACATCATGCTCTTACCCCTTGAGCGCCGAGCAGTTAATTATAGAAAAATCATAAAAAGGCAAAAGGCATGTAAAGAAGGGTGGAAAAATCAAGGTCGGGGCACCTCATGTACCACGATTTCTCCCTCCTATACATCATACACCCAATCATGGGCTTCCCTTTTACTAGCTACCCTTGTACCCCAGCATGTGGCCCAAGGCTTCCCCTTTTCATTCCCTACTCCATCCATCTAATTATCACATGCCACCACATTTTAAAGGATGTACCTTGGAGATATTATCCCCTTTAGAAGTAGAAACCACCTAATGGGATACTTGGTTAACCCCATTTAGAACTTGGAGACATTAGCACATGCCAAGGCCCATTATGGAAGGGCAAGCCGTTATAAAGTACCCACTTGTGGTCCATGGTTTGTAAGCTCTTTTACTCAATTTCCTTGATGACTTGTTATACTGGAATGCTAGGGGACGCATTGGATCTTATGCAGGATTGCAGGTGGTCTCCATCTTGGGTGTGGTCTCACTATAGTGAGCCATGGGCCTCCACAGCATTAGACAGCACTCCATGGATACCCAGAGATGTTCAGAAATTGCTCGAGATTCACCTATTGGACGAGGAAGATGCACCTGGTTTACCTTTGCCCAACCTACCCCACAGCTGTAACCATGCACTTAGCAGATGACCCAGGACTTGTATGTCAATGTGGCATCACTTACACCATCATCTGAGCCCTTATAGATGGTCTACAGGCATCTTCGACTTACGTGGAGACCCATGAAGTCACTTGTGTGCCCTCACAGCCATTGGGAGTACCACAAGTTTATTATGTGGAGAACAAGGGGCCAACCCCTTGTCCATTAATTTTGGAAGTCCAACTCATCATTTCGAAACTTATGGACTTCATTATGCCTCTTAGAGAGCCCAACGACATGCAGTATTGATCATTCGACCTCTTGGGAGGCTTATTATTTTCACTATCTTTTGAGGACGAGACTTTTTGGATGAATGGATGAATTTCGATGTTTGGTTACTCTTCTTTGTCTTCAAGCTTCTATGATTGGCATATCTTGGTGATTAGATATATTCTTCTTAAATGTAAGTACCACTTTAATGCTATTTCGATTCTTTATATTGTTGCATTCATGATATTGGGATTTTCACTATTCTAGGGTTATTTTGCTGCTTTTCTTGGAATGAAATTGTGGAAATTGAATCTCTAAATAATGTTCTATCATGATTGGCCCATGTTTGAATGAATGAATGTTCCTAGAGGCATCCTTGTCTTGATAAGTCACCAAACATTGTTGAGCGAAGTATAAATGACCTTGAAGCGACTTCCATTAAGCCCTAATGACCAACAAAGTTGTCTTTTAGGCCTCCTTGACAAGTGGAAATCAATCCAAACCCTAAATCTTCCATGACTCCATCTCTCCCAAAGGATTAGGCACTGGTCCTCCATAGGTGATCACTTTAAAGCATATTTTTCTCACCTTCTCTTTTCCTTTCTGGGCCTAACCTACATAGGTCACCTAGGGCATCAATTATCTCACAATCTACCTATCCAAATACTTCGATTTTTGGTCCACAACTACGATGGTGTGTCCTCAAGAAGCCCTCCAAATTTCATGAGTTTCCGACGGTGGGATCTTGAGATATCGCAAGCTCTGGCTTGAAGACCAATTCTTGCCCTTGGTTTCCCTTAGGCTAGAAACCTCATTGGGATCCTTGCACTGCCTTTCATTGAAAATTCATTCCTTGATCCCTTTCCCCTCCCTAATTAGGTCAATTATATCATTGGTTTCTAAATCCTATCCCCTTAACCTAACCTTGGGTCCACGTAGTCCCGTGTGGTCCCATGCACTATCAAGGTTAATTCTTCAAAGATCACCTAGAACCCAAGTTTCCACAAGAATTTTAGGGCTTAGGGATCTCCTTTATAAGACACATACTCAAAACCTAACCCTTAAACATCAATAAAAGTTCGTAAAGAGTAGGGAACTTTAGCTGAGGTGACAGCAGGCTATTGCTCCATTGTTGCCCTTGACCTAGCAATTGTCCCTTTAAGATTCCCTCCTAGGACCCCTGCTAGTTTGAGTGGTAACAAGCCTTGACACTAAATGATGCATGGCAGTTGAATCATGGCCCAAATGAGGATGGTCTCACCTTCAAAGACTATGGTAGGCTAGTTGCACCTGAGAAGCCCTCAACGTTGGAGCCGAGGAGGCCACTTTGAGCAATTGGAGACCACTTTATGATGCCCTAGATCTTGGGACCCCATAATGCCACTTGGGTGGATTTGAGGGTCAACCCTCAAATATTGATTTTTACATGCTTCTACATCATCTTGTGTTATTAGTTTTTGCAGCATCAGATGTGTTCTAGCCTTGAAATTTTGTGGAGAGGCTAGACGCATGAGATCTCCAAAACCCAGAAATCGTTTTTGGAAATTCTACCTAGAAGTCACTTAATTATATTATTAGTTAGTTTTTAAATATTTCCTAAGTATAAACTTAGAGAATATGACTAATTAATCAGAATTAATTAAGTTAAGGTGTGAATGATCTAGAAACTCACGCAGATCACTTCAAGTTAATCCTAGCCATTGATTAAGATCTAATCTTGGATGTTGAAGTCTCAACAGAGGATTATAAGAAAAAGTCGATGGGGCTTGGAGAAATCACTTGTGCAATTCGATTTCATGAGCATATCAATTTCTTGAGTAGCAGTGTTCAGTTGCCAGAGAGAGAGCGAGAGAAATCGAAGCAGTAAGAGAGGGACAAGGACAGTGAAGTTGGAGGAAGGATTCCAGTTCCAGTGACTGCATTTGCAGAGAGGCAGAGGAGCCACAATGAGGCTGACACACAGCAGCGCAATAGCCTCTAGAGGCAATTTCGATAGGGAGAAGCAAAGTTTCAGTGCTAGATGCTGGGAAGAGGTTCCAGAGGCCAGGAGAGTCATTTTCCCAAACAGCAGTGAATCAAGCGACTTGAGGAGAAGTTGTTCTGAGTTGAGTGCAAGAGCAACTACGTTATGGTGACGCAGTGACTGCACAGAGCCATTTTGGACGACTCAATTTGAGCTAAGGCCAGAACCCAGATTTGCCTGTGGAGTCACAAAATTCCTCAATAGATTTTTCTTGCCAGATTTTCTCTGTAGGATTGCCAGTTTCGGCATCCAATTGCACTCAAATTATTTCATTGTTGCATAATAATAAAACCCTCAGTCGCTGCACCAGTTTTCCTGAGTTGGGTTTTTCCAGGGACATTGGTCCAAAAATAACTGTGTTATTTTATGTGTGCACTAGTATTTCTTCCAGCGTTTATTTCTTCCACAATTTTATTTGTGTAGGTTGCAGTGTGATTGATTCAGTATTTGTTGTAGCACACAGTAAATAAATTGTTAAAAATTAATTTAACAATTAGGAGAATTATTTCAAGTTGTTGCAATAAGAATCAGGTTTTTGATTTTCCACACCTTGGACATCTCATCACACTTGGGCATGCCATTTGGAGCTCATTTATTGCATGATGTCAACCCTAGAGAGCTAGCAGCTCACACATGTGGGCTAATTAGGGCATTTTATGTTAAAGCTAGTGGGTTGACTTGTAAACCAAGGTTATGTTGTGATCAAACTTCTTTTCTAGAGGCTTTTAGGCTAATTAGCACTTGTCCTTCTCATATAAATAGAGGAGAGGATCATTCATTTCTATCATCATCACTTGACCTATTTTCGGCCTTCTTATTTCTTGGAGAGATGTGATTCTATGGAGAACTTCGTCTATTAGAGTTATTTTCTTGGCATTGGATAAGTTATCTTGGATCAATCAGTGTGGAAAAAGTTGCAATAAAATCCGCGAAGTCTGATTTTTTGGGCTAGCTGATTTTATTGGCCAATTTTTTGGCGATTTTTTCAAAAACGAAAAATCGCAATGTTATCAAAAAAGTTGGGATTTCACTGAGAGTCGAAACAAAAAATCGTGAAGCTCGCCCATGTCGCGAATAAGTGAGGGAAAAGGCCGAAAATCACACTCATTTTTCATTCTTCTTTCTACCATCTGTCCCTATAAAGAGAGGAGATGTTTGCCATTGCCCAAGAGGAAGAGATTTACTAGTTTTGTGGTGTGGATTTGGAGACTTGTCCATTACTCAACGTGAGAGAGTCAAGGTGTCGATTTGCTGCTGCCAAGTATGTATTTTAATTTCTCTCTTAGTCTTTGTTACACAAATGGCTTCTTAAATCTTTCTATTAGTTTGTTTTTAGCTAATTTTTGCTTTGAAATTTGAATCAAAACATTGTTTAAAATCTAGATTGAATCAAAACTTCAAAATGTTTAGATTGTTTACATGTTTCAACTTTCAAGAATCAAAAATTCGAACCCTAGTGAATCTGAGTGTGTTCAAGTGAGTGAGAAGAGGCATTTAAAATTTAAAATCAACAATTACATTTGTGTTTGCTTCTTATGTGATGGGCAATTTTTAATTTTTTCAATTTTTTTGTGCCCTAGGTTCAAATTCAAGTTCAAAGTTTCAAACAAAATGCCGAGGAATTTGGACCCTATGTGAGAATATGGTGAACCTGATCCTATACTTGAATGTAGGTGTCAATAGAATGTATCTGACTTGCAAGTTGTGTGGCAAGCATATGCCAGGGGGTGTCAAAAGATTAAAATTCCATCTAGGGCAAATTTCGGGGAAAAATATACAGCTTTGCCGAAATCGAACTCCATAAATCATCTGGTAGGCCATTAAATAATTGATGGATAAAGAGGGAAAAGACATCAGGGCAACGGTAAAAAGCCAACTTGTAAGGGCCTCAACAATGGGGGGAAGTGAGAGTGGTTCTTCAGCATCACATTCCACACCCACATGTCCCAACCCCTCAGCTTTCTCATCTCTTTTGTTCCTAGAACCACACCTGGTGCACAACTTGACATCAAATCGACACTTGAAAAAAGGAAAAGGCAGAAGCTGGCAGGTTGGTCAGTAAGGTCTTCTATGGAGTGATGTTCCTTTCAACATTGCCACGACCAACCCATTCTACCAACCTATGTTTGTTGTTGTTGTTGTTCTTGGCCTGAGGTACAAAGCCCCTACCTTTGCAAAGTTGAGAGGGCCTCTTCTTCAAAATGAAAAGGTTGATTGCACAGCTAAATTGGAGGAGTTAAGGGCATCATGGGAACACATTGGATCCATAGTCATGTCAGATGGTTGAACAAACCAGAAGGGTAGGATCCTTCTAAACTTCTTGGTTAGTTGCTCCAAGGGGACAATGTTTATGAAATTTGTTTATGCATCTGCACACATTAAAAATGCGTGTTTATTATGTGAGTTGTTGGACATCTTCATTCAAGAAGTCGGTCCACAAAATGTTGTCCAAGTCATAACGGACAACGCTACAAATTATGTTGTTGTTAGCAAGTTGCTTATGGAGAGGTATCCTAACTTGTTTTGGACATCTTGTGTTGCTCATTGTATTGACTTGAGGTTGGAGGATATAGATAAGATTCCTCTTGTGAGGGATATTTTTGAATCATCCAGGAGCATAACAAAATTTATATATAATCATGCCTTTGTGCTTAGCTTGATGAGAAGATTCACCAACAACAAAGAGTTGGTGCGTCCTGCCATTACACGATTTGCCACTACTTTCATATCTCCTCAGTGTCTATTGTGGGATGTGACGAGCATGTTTCTTTCACAAGATTGGCATGCTTTATCTATTAGACACAAACCAGAGAGAGAGGGCATATGCAAACTAGTTTCATATGATCAGAGCTTTTGGGCAGGAGTAGAGGAGGTGTGTGCCATTTCAGAACCTTCGGTAAGGATTCTTCAGTTGGTTGATGGATACAACCCTGCAATGGGCTGCTTGTATGAGGCCATATAGGGCCAAAGAAACCATTCGTGCCTGTTATGAAGATAGGGGAGACGAGGGGTTAGAGAAACAACAGTGGGTATGGAGAGTGATTGATGAGCAATGGAACAATACCCTCCATTGCCCCATTAATGATGCACGTATCTACCTCAACCCTGCATTTTCTTACTCCTGTGGTTTCAGATTTGATGTCGAGGTGATGGATGGATTCCTCACTTGTGTTGAGAGGATGGTGTCATCTGAGCAAGAACGTGAAGAAATTTCTAAAGAAATGGAGATATATAGGATGGCAAGTGGCACATTTGGTTTTACCATGGCTATTAAGAATAGGACAACCAAAATGCCAGGTAAGCTTCAGTTTGTTTCAACTTTCAAATTTCATAATTCATTGTCTCTTCATAATTTGCTTCAAGTTTAGAATTTCAATGTTTTAACTTTTTTTTATGTTTCTCATTTTTCTTTTAACTTGTAAATGCTTGGTGGACAAGCTATGGTGGTAGAGCACCCCATCTCCAAAAGCTTGTCATTCGAGTGCTCAACCAAGCATGCAGTTCCTCTAGGTAAAAGTGCAACTGGAGTGTATTTGACAAAATAGACAACAAAAAGCGCAACAGGTAAAAAAAAATCAGATTTAAATTTTTGAATTCATTTTATTACTTTTAATATTTAAATTTTCTAAGTATTAATTTACAATCTATGACCCTAATACAAATTGGAGTCCCAACGCCTCAATGACATGGTCTACGTCTACTACAATCTTCGATTGTGGGTGAGACAACTTCAAAAAACTCCTGATGTGGAAGCCATCTCATTGGACAATATTGATACCACTACTACATGGACGGTTGACACTGAGAGGCATGTCATGGACTCGATCCTTGATTAGTTAGATATGGATCCAGAGGCACTAGAGGCAGAGGAGGCAGTAGTTGCAAGGGAGGGAGAGCCAAAGGTAGAGGAGGAGGAGCAGCGTCAAGAGGAAGATGAGGAGGAGGAGGTGACACCATCTAGGATGGGCAGCAACAGAGGACAGAGGCCACCTCTTTGTTTTGCTTCTAGAGGATGACAGAGTCCATTTGTAGCCCTAGGGGCAGGGCCCTCTTCCTCTAGAGGAAAAGGCAAAGCCATTCCCTATTCCCGTAAAAGGGGCAGAGGATCTTAGTGATTGATTACTTTATGACATGTAGATGACTCGTGATATACATTTATTATATTTTTTGTTGATATTTTGACTCTTGAGAGTTGAGACTAAGTCAGGACATGATTCACTATTTTGATATGTGATGTAGCACTAGACTTCATATGCATATTATATATTAGCTTTCTTTTCATGTTTACGTGAAAATGCATTTATTTGATGTTGTGGATACTTTAGATGCTAAAAAAATGAATATTTTTGTATTTTTTAATTTTGCTTAGTTTTTGTTGGTTTTTTCAAAAACCTCCAGATTTTAACGACTTTTTCAATTTTTGGACCCTTGCCGATTTATTCCCGTTGTCAAATTTTTCCACATTGGGATCAATAAAGGGTTGTACATGCATTTTGTCCTGTAAGTGAGTCATGTATTTGACAAATTTTTTATCTTATTGTCTAATGTGTGGAATGAATTGATAATCTAGGTTTTTCTATTGTACCATTTGCTGATTTTTCGAGTGCAATATATACAAGCAAAAATTTCGTAAAATTCTAATAATATAGTTGTTATTTTAACAATCCAATTTATCATTAACCAATTACACATTAGAAATTCAACCATAAACCACAAGGAGAGTAGAGATCACAATGCACAAAAAGAGAACACAAGATTTACCCTGGGAAAACCCACTTAGGGGAAAAACCCAGCAACCTTCTTCTTTGATAAACTCTTCAATTCGACAAGAGATACATCTAATGTTGCTATTCAACTATGCCAACAGCCTATGTTCAAACCTAATCTCTAGCCTTCAAGTTGAGTCAAATCCAAGTCAAACCTTTGCTCCACAGAATTTCAGCCTTCCAAATTTGACCAGAATATGTACCCAAAAATTCCGACCTGCCCAAAAAAAGTCACACGTGCAAAATGTTGAGAAATCTAGGGGGCAGCTAGATTAGGATATTTCTCTTACTTTGATCACTTCTTGTGATGTATTTTTACTTAACTTGATTAGCTTCTTCTTTTACTTGATTATTATTACGTTCTTATCAGCAAACAGCTACCAAACTATGAAGATCAAATAGACAAGAGGACACAAAATGTAGGCTGCAAGCCAGGCCAAAACCTCTCCTCCTGAGAGGAAAACCCACAAGAATTTTCATAAAACTTCAAATAGCAAATTCCAAGACCTAAGACACTTGTCAAAGTCCCCTCCAAGACCAAGTCAACTTTCACAGCGTCCAGCAACTTCAACAATTTTAACCCCAGCAACTTTGTCTACAATTTCGACCCCGGCAACTTTGTCTGCAATTTCGATTACTGCAAAAACCCTAGCTCTTGCACATGTTGGAATAGATGGGGATTTCTTCCTTCTCCTTCTCTTGACACCCATAAACTCCTCCATTCCAAAGACTAGGCACTAGCCTTCTCAATTTGATGATAAAGCATCATTTTATTCATAAATTTGATTTTCGCTCTCTTTCTTAAATTCTTCCCTCTTAAGGATAAGCAGCCAAGCTAGGGCTTGGTACGAATTAGCTTCGAAGGGGAAATTTAGCTTGTGAAAGGATTCAACATTGAGGTAAGAATAGGTTGCCTCAAAATCAGCCTTCCTTGGTGGCCAATCTCTCCATTTCATGCCATAATTCTCTTGCCCTACGTAGACTTGCCCTAGGAAAACCCTAGTTTTGCTAAGCTTCAACTTGAGGACTTTCTGAAGGTTTCTTATGCCATTGGCTTGCTAATGTGCATTGTTTGGAAACCTTTTCCTAGCATATTGGCATTAGGACATCCCATTTGGCTTGTTATTTCTCAACCCCTATGTTAATTGTGCCCTAATTTGGCCCTTCTAGAGGATGTGAATGGTCTTGATGTCTTGGTTGAGCTTTGTACTTAAGAAGAGCAGTCCCTTGTTAGCCTCTAGAGTCACCTTAACCCTTAAAACCTAGAGTATCTCTCATAGGTGACCTATGTAAGGGGAAGCCTCCCATTGGAAAAAGTCCATAAAGAGCAAAGGGTAATGGTTGTGGTGACAGTAGGTCACATCTCATTGTTGTCACTTGGCCTAATGCTTGACTTGTAGGGCACCCCTCTAGAAGACCTACTAGATTTTCAGGCAACAGGGCCATGATTAAGTTATTCCCAAAAACTCCCACCAAAAAAGACCTCACAAACAAGACTACAAAACTCCTTCCATTGTGTCCCATGTCACCTCATAAAATGCAAAAGGAAAAACATGAATACCCAAGGATTTTCCATTCTACATTACAAGAGACTATCAAAAAAAAATCTTGAACTCTATATCCAACCTATCTCGATCTCCAATTGAAACCTTATAAAGAACCACTATGTATTAAGCATCCCTAACAACCACAACCAAACCCAACAAATTGTAAGCAAAAAATAGTCTAAAAATGATCTCTAAACATATCTCAAATCTCGACTAGGTTCTCCTTGAGAGTCATGTTAGCTTGGCCTAGACCAAGAAACTTGTCAACTACCACCTTCCTCTTTAGGAAATCAAAGAACTTAGATCCCTCATCGCCCTCTCAAATCCACTACAATTGGGCATAAACCTCAACTCCTTAGGCAATATACTCCTTAATTGCGCCCTAATTTGGCCCTTCTAGAGGATGTGAATGGCCTTAATGTCTTGGTTGAGCTTTGTACTTAAGAAGAGCAGTCCTTTGTTAGCCTCTAGAGTCACTTTAACCCTTAAAACCTAGAGTATCTCTCATAGGTAACCTATGTAAGGGGAAGCATCCCACTGGCAAAAGTCCATAAAGAGCAGAGGGTAATGGTTGTGGTGACAGTAGGCCACATCTCATTATTGTCACTTGGCTTAATGCTTCACTTGTAGGGCACCCCTCTACAAGACCTGCTAGATTTTGAGGCAACAGGGCCATGATTTATTTATTCCCAAAAACTCCCACCAAAAAAGACCTCACAAACAAGACTATAAAACTCCTTCCACAGTGTCCCACGTCACCTCGTAAAATGCAAAAGGAAGAACATGAATACCCAAGGATTTTCCATTCTACATTAAGAGAGACTATCAAAAAAAAATCTTGAACTCTCTATCCAACCTATCTCGGTCTCCAATTGAAACCTTATAAAGAACCACTTTGTATTAAGCATCCCTAACAGCCACAACCAAACCCGATAAATTGTAAGCAAAAAATAGTCTAAAAATGATCTCTAAACATATCTCAAATCTCGACTAGGTTCTCCTTGAGAGTCATGTTAGCTTGGCCTAGACCAACAAACTTGTCAACTACCACCTTCCTCTTTAGGAAATCAAAGAACGTAGATCCCTCATCACCCTCTCAAATCCACTACAATTGGGCACAAACCTCAACTCCTTAGGCAATATACTCCTTTCACACCACCATCTCAAGTAATGTTGCATCCTCATACAGAGTAAGGTTATGCAGGTCTTCCTCCAAAAACATACGCATCTATAGGAGTCTAAGACAGAGATGCACTTCACTTTAAATGTCCCCTATACTATGAGATCACAAGACACTATCACTACCTCTATAGGGACATAGATGGCTCCCTTTCTACTTTCTTCCGATACTAGGACCAAAGATTCCTAGCCCTCTTTATCAAGGAGATCTTCATCCATAATTCTCAGTCCCTACACACCATGCCCTGCCATGGATGACCAAGACAATCACCTCAAACTTCATGTTGAACTGTCAAATCGAAGCAACAAGGGATGGGCAAAGTTCCAGAGTGCACTAGATAGTAGAATGGTGAGACCTAAGGTCCCTCCTCAACCTCCCGCTCTGGAAGACTGACCAACATCATCAAGAGTGGTTCAAAGGTGCTAAACTGTACATTAGTTCACACATCCTCCAAGTATTAGAGGGATCTATAGCAAGGTGCCTCCCGCCCATAAGATTACCTCCCAATTCCAAAGGAGCAACTAAAGATCGATTCAAATTTTCTCTCTCTCGACCTCAGGTGCTAGGAGTATCCCCCACTCCTACATCCCCCAAGATCATACAATGGATCTCTCGCACTGTTCTAGAGGACTCCAACAGCGAGCCAATTCCTAGATCGCCCACCTTGCCCTCATCCTTCAAACCAAGAGAACTTGACACCATCGACTTCATCATCAAATCTCTCTCTCTCTCGGCTCTTAAGTTGTCCACCTTTCCAAACATGGATAAACATACTTAGTATTTTGTATCATTGTACCTGTGTCAAAGTTATATACATGTGTTTTGATGCACTTCTACAATTGTTTTTTATTTATTTATGTTATTTTAGAAGTTGCACTTGCACTTGCACTCCCACATTGTATTCTTCAATCCCATTCACCTACTTTTATGGTTATTCATTGGACATTAATAAAAGTATATTATCTAATCTTGTTGTCATCTAGAGTCCTAAAGCTCTCTCCTACACTTTTTGCGAAACCATGCAACCCAAACCCCTCATAAACTTCACAATGCAGTGAATAGCCACCTCTCACCATAACAACCAATCATTATCCCCTCGAGGACAAGAAACAAGTTTCCAAACACTATGCACCAAAGCATGGAAGTTTGGAGATTCAAATGCAAAACATTATGCTTGAATAGGGGCAAAGACTTTGTGACCACCACATGCCCACCAAGATGAAGGTCATAATGGGTAGGTGATCCAAGCCTATAGTTCCAATCAACATTTTGAATAAACAAATATTCTCAATAAAGGAGATATTGTCCTTGTTACCCATCCCCTACACACGGGTAACCCTAGAAGAAATTTTTTCTCCAATGATGCAAATTTCTAGCCAACAACCTCACATGATCCTCGTATAGCAACTTCTTAGATGCCCCTCACCCACTCACTGGTAAATCGTACACAATCATCATCCTCATTCAATGAAGGTAGGTCAAAAACCATGAGGTACATTAGCCATTGTTCCATACAAAGTGCTTACATTTAATGTTTAGGGCATTTAAGTAAGGATCACGAGTTGAAACCAAATAATGGATCATGATGCTGGGATGTTATACTTGTTATCTTATTTCACCTTGGTTGTCATATCTTCCTTCTAGTAAAGTGCAAGCACCTTGGAATTTTCTTTCATTGTCTGGGAGAGGCGAGAATAGCAGGCCTTAATAATGGTAGTGTCCACATGCTTGCATACTTAACACTTAGTCATTTATCCTTGATCATTTGTTGTCCTTTATTTTGTTTGGTTGTTGTCAATCACTCGTATCGGTTCCATGTTTGCATAATTCTAAGAGAAGGTGGGGTTGGAAATCCCCAGAGGTTGATATAACTACAAAAAGAAAGAAATTAAAACCATATGTTGATTATTAAAATGAAAAAAAGTGCAAGGGATGAATGATGATTAAATCCAAGTTAACTTGAGCTCTACAACCACATGTGAGGCCATCATCCTAGTCCCGTTTATGTCATGCCTATCAAAGTAAAAGGGACTTGAAGAAAACATTCCAACCCTTATGAGCAATGAACTACCTATTTTAAAGGGACCTTGAATGAAATTAATGGAAGCTTGCTTGGCAAGCCAAATCAAAGCAAGGAAAAAGGAAAAGTAAAAGGTGGAAAAAGCAGTGTCAAGGAAAGGGTAACTCAAGTAATGCAAGTGCTCCCTCCACAAAGATGCTCACAATCACACCTATCATGAAGTACACCCCAAACCGCATCACTTATCACTCAAATCTATTGATTAAAGGGTCATCCTAGACATTGTTCCTCCCCCTATAGTTGGGAGTACCTAATATGGGAGTACCTAATAGGGGCAATTGATGATTCTCCCCTGCCTAAATATGGAAAATTGTACGTGGTCTTACGCTAGTGTGAAGTTTGAGAAGATACTTTGTGTGATGTACTTATATGGCTATAACATTGAATATGGTCCACCTTCTATGCTTCAATGACATTTGTGTTCATGCTAGTTGATCTTACTTGATTCCTCGAGCTTGTACTTGATGAATATCCTGATCGTCATGGTCCTTTGGAGGACACTGATGATGCTTCTACTACACTTCATGGATGATGATTACACACACTTTGGAAGGCCTTCCACTTCATGATGGATATTGCACACTTAACGAGGAGAGTCGGGCTTGATGATGACTTAGCATAGCTCCATACACCCTCCTCCACACTCGACACCTTGGATGTAGTGCACTAGAGCTAGGACGTTGCTCCTACATGATGATGAAGTATGTCACTACATGATGTGGGCTTCAAGAGGATGATGTTGGGTTTGAGAGAGCACCTTTTGACGATGAAACGTGACTTTTGACAAGGAAACATGCCCCTTGTACCACTCATTGCACCCTCTCATGAAGAGACATGTCTTTTGAGGATGATGTCACACATGCAGCGCTTTTGAGGGAATTTCATATGTTTTATCATTATGTTTTCACATTTGGGTCTATATTGGGGGTCGTCTTCATGACCTATCCACCTTCTGTCATGGATTTGTCATTTTTAGGGGCTTTTAGCATAGTATTAGCTAAAGTGCTTGGTTGCCCTAATATAAATAGGGGAGCACTTAGCGCGTTTGATCATTGCACAACTTTAGAGACAGAGATCTCTTGGATTACATCTCTTCTCTAGTTCACTATCGAGCACTAGCTAAGCGACTTGGTTAGGAAGTGGATTTGAGCTCTTTTGATGGACAATTATGGTGGGGCTTGGATGAATGCATGGTAAATCTATTAGGCTAACTTATTTTGTATGAACCATGTATTGAGCACTTTGCAAGACATTTGTTTCATGACCCTTGTTAAATTAGCCCTTCTTCCAAGTCTTTGAGGAAGTAGCATGTAATCTGTTTTTTTTAATTGAGAACACTGATTCAAACCCTAAAGTAAGTAGGTTAACTTGCCCTAATTCCTTTGAACCTTCTATACACTTCAAATTTTCCCTAGGTTTGTATATTCCTAGACATAGTTAGTCCTAGATTGAAACGGCGCTAGTGCTCTCTCTCTTGTGAGAATCAATTATATTTCTAAAATCATGTATTTATTGTTGTAGAGTAAACTAGGGTTTTATTACAGCAAAATCATGTATTTTTAGTATTTATTGACTTGCACATTAATATCTTAAGGTTAGAAATTATTTGAAATGCATTGGATAAGTGAAAGTTACATTTTACGAGCATTATCCAGCAATGAACTAGGGCTATCTAGTGTTTCAATTGCTGTTGTATGCCCTTTAAACCATCGAAATTTGTTCTAATTTATTCTCTTGTTTAGTCATTTAGCCATCATTTTACACTGCTATCATAGCTTTTTAGGCTAAATTTGTTGTTGTCATATAATGTTATAATGCTGCAATCCTTAATTTTCCAAGCTAGTTTGTGATAGCCAAGTGTAATTTCTTGGTTGTGTGTGTTTGGGAACCCATCCCGAACTACTATTGATTCACCAAAGCCTCTAGAAGATCCACAGGAACCTCTACACTCAAATCTGGAAATTACTCTTAAAACCACCCTAAACACTTTTTTCCTATCCTTATCCTTGGGTGGAAATCATTATAAAACCCTTAGAGACACTTAGCTTAAGTTGATTAGGTTATTCAACCCCTAAGATCTATTAGGGAAGCCTTCCTTGTGTTGGATTGTTTCCATCACTAAAATGAGGGGAGTTGCTGCTGAGTTGACAGTGGTGACACTCCCATTGTTGCACTTGGTCTAGGTCCCTAGAGCCACAAATACAATCCAACCTAGCCTATACCCTCGCATAACCCTCGCTAAAGTTGGAACAAGTAAACCATCCACCATAATCCTATCGATGTTTGTGGCTCAAGCAAGTACTTTTACACAAAACTAACTGCCTAAGCATGAAAGAAGTTGCCTAACAGCCCTTGAACCTTAGAAACTTGTTTTAATGATTAAAGAATTTCTTTTATAATAAGAGAAAAAAGAGTTAATTTAATCTAATTCTAAGGTTAGTTACATTAGTGAATTAGATGAATCTCAAGTGACACGAGATATAATCTCATTCGTCAATCGCTTTGGAGATTAGGGTAGTGGATTCACTCATAACTCAAGCTTATAAAAGACAAGACAGGCCAAGGGAGAAGACACAGCACATAGGGGCAGAAGGCATTGAGAGAGGCATCTCAATTGTGGGTGGAAAAGGGCTTCTACTCAAGTGTGTCAGCACTGAGGAGAAAAGTGCAAAGGGGGCAGCAAGGAGATCTGAATGAGCCAAGTATAGGTCTTGATCAGTTAGATCAAATCTGGATTCACTCATAACTCAAGCTTATAAAAGACAAAATAGGCCAAGGGAGAAGACACAGCACATAGGGGCAGAAGGCATTGGGAGAGGCATCTCAATTGTGGGTGGAAAAGGGCTTCTACTCAAGTGTGTCAGGACTGAGGAGAAAAGTGCAAAGGGGGCAGCAAGGAGATCTGAATCAGCCAAGTATAGGTATTGATCAGTTAGATCAAATCTAGATTGCTGTTGTATGTATTTTCCTTAGTTTGGACATTTTACCGAGAACGGAGCCCAAGTAGGTTCTGATTAATTAGATGAAGAATTGTTGATTGGGCAGAAAATTTGCATGTCTATATGTGAGACTGGTTAATTTTTATTACTTCTGTTGAATATTTGTTTATGTTAAGATATGCTTTGATTCAATAGACCAGAAGATAAATTTGCTAGGAATTAATTTACAAATATTGAGTTCAGAATTTAACATGGTATCAGAGTGTAAACTCTATAGAAGATCAATCTCAAAATCACCAAATCAAATTTGTACAGACATCACCGACATGGCAAAGTTCAGCCAGGGATTGTCTCAGAAGCCAAATTTATTTTGCAAGCACAGGGAAGTACAGATCAAGACCATACATTATGTAAGGGGCAAGAAAAACAAAAAAAGAACAAAACAAAACAAAAAATCGTACTATGTGTTGAACCTGAAGGTTAATTAAAAAAATAAAAGGGGGACGGTTGTGGTGGTCGATGGCTCCGAGTCCAGCCAACTAAGGCCACCACTACACACAAAAAAGGCACACCAAGAGTCTGAGCACTTAAGAAGGGTGACCGCCTACAGCAACCGACAGATCAGTCAGCACATGTCAACAATCAAGCCGCCAAAGATCCAAATGAGCCAACTGCAAAGGGACTCGATGTGCATGTAGAAACATGAATGGGCTGAGCACAGGAGGAGGTGGAAGGGCAGAGTTGGTACAATCGCCTGCCCACTCTAGTAAAGAGGGAGATAAAGACACAAAGGGTACTCTTGGATGGGGTGAAGGACCATTTGATCCCTCACTTGTCCGAGAAGTAGTTAACCAAGTAGATGCTCGATGCTTTGGTGGGTCTATACCAGAGCAAGACCATGAACAAAAAAACGGTGTTGAGCGATACGCTTCAGTCTACACATATGACCAAATCTAATTTGGTGACGAGTTACTAAATGAAGATCACCTAGATTCGTGATCAACTTGCAGCAGTGGGGTGAAAGGTGGACAATGCAAAGTTAGGGAATATGACACTGATCAACTTCCCAAAGACATGGGATCATCAAAGGAATCTATGTTTGGGAGCAGCAGCCCACATTTGATAGCTATGGGATGACTACGTTTGAGAGGAGATGAAGCAATCACAGTTAAATGTCAGCAAGCAAGAAGGTGATGAAGACATGGTTCTTGTTGGTAAGACAATAAAGAGCGAAAGAAAAGGTTCGAGCAAGAGTGAGGAGTCAACCTCACAACTAAAGGAGGACTTTGAATGTCACAAGACAAAACAATGAGCATCACAGTGTATAGAGAGGAAGAAGGGAGGAAAGGGTACACAATCGATTGTAGTTGTGTCAGCGGAAGCTCAGATAGAAGAGTTTACCAAGAAGTTTGGGACAGAATTCACACTTGTTTCCTAGATTTCCTTGAGCATCATACCAGTTGGTGCATGGCAATTGGATAGTGGAGCTACCCATCATATGACAAGAGCACGAGACATGTTTGACAACTTGACAAAGTGGGACTCAAAGATGCATGTGGAGTTTGGTGTTGATACCAAACATGCGGTGAAGGGAGTTGGAACAACGTTATTCAAGCTTGACTCAGGAGATGTGTTGGAAGTGAAGGACATGTTATAGGTGCCAAAACTCGGGTCAAGTTTACACTCAATCTCTATGCTAAAGAAGAAGGGGTTTGTTGTAGTGTTCCAGCACGAATAGACATTGTTCAGATCCATGGGATCTAGCTCTTACAATGTCAAAATCATTAGTGTTAGAGAGGGAAACTTGTATAAGCTAAAGGCCCAACCTATTCAAGCAATTGAAAGCAAGAGGACAGTGACAAAGAACAAGGAGTTGGAAACTTTGAAGGTTGCGCAGAGTCAAGGGAGTCACCCTTCAGGTTCAAGTGAGGAAGACTAGTCAAAAAATCCTTCCAATTATGTCAAGAAGTTCTCATGGTATGAGATGATATTACAAGACGTTTAGGAGTAGGAGGCTTCTAGGAGCAAGTTCAACGGGAGAAAACCTTCAAGGAACATTTGAACCAAGTGGCAGGGAAGGCATTGTTAAATCTCTTAATACCAGCCTAGATTTATTTTCTCACAACAATTTTTATTCCCAACAACTTATTTATTTTACCAAATAAATTTTGAATCGTTGAAAAATAAAATCACTGGTATTTTATCTCTAGAAAATTAAATATGCAGTAGAAAAAATTGATGGCAATGTGTACGACCAACGAAATTGATGGGTGTACGACAAGGAAACAAGTGTGAATAATTAAAGCTTGGAATGAATGGTAGGTTTTCTATAATTTAACTGGTTGGGTATGGCTTGAGTTGTAGGCTAACCAATGCCCAAGTTGCGCCGCTAGTAGATATTTTGGCAGCAATTTCTTTTTTTCCTACAATTTTTTTCTCTAGAAAATTTGTAGTTGGACGGAGAGATGCAGTTGCAGCATATACTCCCTTTCGGTAGGTTGCAATGTTGGCAGACAAGGTTCACTCGTGACATCCAAATGTAACGAATGGGTTGTACAAAGGTCCGATGGCATACAAATGGTTTGCGGTAGGCTGGTTTCAATTTATTTTTATTTTTATTTTTCAATATTTTTTAATAATATTTCTCTTTCTTTTTTTTTTATATGATACTTTTTAATTTATATATAATAATTTTCTTTTTAAATAAAGTTCTAATTCCTTTTTCTTTTTTTAATCTCTTTTTTAATATCTTTGACCACCATTTTTTGCTTCTTTTTTCTCTTTTTTTTTTTGCAAATTGCCAAGGGCCAGTTTCTTTTTTGTCAAAGACTTTGAATTGAACTCCAAAATTTTTTGAGAGTGTGGCTAAAAGCTTGACCATTGGCTGGAATTGGAGAACGAGGCTCTGATACCAAATGTGATAGCCAAACCTGGCTCACAAGTTAGATAATCCAAAAAACTTGGAATATTAAGTAATCCATTTAGGATAAATAAATATATATTGAATAATGAATGAACAAATTGATATGTTTGAATACAATGAGGGCCCTATACATATAGCTAAGCAGGAGTGATATTTTGTAAGGAGTCATGTCCCTTATAGGGACATGCCCCTTCATGTGTCTCTTCATTAATTATAAATTCATATGAATACTATTATTATTATTATTATTATTAATTGATATAGTTATGTTCATAACAAAAAATATGATAGAAAAGAATAACATCAATTAAGGTGAACCAAAAATGTAAACCCTATAGAGAGGAAACACAACTCAACATTGTTGATGGAGATAGAGGTTTATACCTCCTCATCATTGTCTATGACTAAAAAGGAATTGATGCAAAGTCTAATATTGTCACCTAAGGAGTTCATAGGGCTGACAGAACCTTGATGGGTGACCCTAGCAAGAGACCAGTAGTGATCTACCAAGACTCTCCTAACATCTGGGGAAGTGAAGAAGAATCTAGTGATGGGCATCTCAATGCTCGATCTGGACTGGGGGCAACACCATGGAAGCAATAGGTATGGTTGTCTTACCCTATGGATGTGAAAAGACAACAAGACATGTAAAAATATTAAACCACAATTGAGATAATAAAAATTGTGACTATATTTATTTAGGTTATATACAACATAGTATTCAAAACCTGTCGGGTCGAATTGCTAACCGATCAAACAGGCTAATTCATTAGGCTTAGGGGTCAACCCGGCCGATGAACCCAATTCGAGCCCGAGCAAACCCTAGTTTGGAACCAAAATAGTCGGTTTGGTCATAAACTGATTAGTTCCATCGTAAACCGGTCGGGTCATTACCGGCACGGTTAGATCTCACATTTATGGGGGAGTCTGGGACCATCGATGGTGGTTTTTCAAGTGGTTTTGGAGGAAACCTGGGGTACTTTTCCTTCCAAAACAGCTCTCGTGGCCATAAAACCAACCCTCCCCCTCCTAAACCTAAACAAGAAACCTAACTCATCCCTAGCAACACTAGCGCTCAATGGTAATGTTAAATTCTTGAACTAAAAGTGACATCTCCTTTATCTTTCATTTTCATCATTTTACTTAAATTGTTAACATTAACATGAAATGACTAGGGATGTTTGAGAGTGGTTCGACCTCATTGGATTTCATATGGAGAAACTAGAATTTCATATCTCACTAAAAATCCAACAGATGTAATGGTTTTCAAGATTCCAGAATTTCGGGGATTGCAATGTTTCCATTAGATTTTGTCATGCGTGAGGGTATGAAATTGCCATTTGATCAAGAGCATGAAGCCCTTTAAGTACCTTGTTGTTGGTGGCATTGACTGTTGAAATTTGTTGATGTTGGTTGTATTGATTGTTGAACTCCTCTACCATGGCCTTAACAAAAATGTACCCTTCACTCAAAGGAAAATAATTGGTTAGGCATGCTAAGCTTTTTCTACAATATTATAAGGTTGAGGAGATGAACCCTTCACTCAAACCAAAATCCTTGGTTAGGCATGTTAAAAAATTTCAATTTCTACCATATTATAAGGTTGAGCAATCCAAGTCTGAAGACTTGAGCAAGATGATGTTTATGTAGCTCTTGATGATGGTCCCATTTCTAGTAGTGCTAAATCATTGAAGAGTTTGATTAGTGATCATGTTGATCAGTGATTTGTAGTTTTAATGTCTAGTTTTGTTGTTGCTACTACTACTGAGGTTGCAGAGGAGTTTAAGGAGTCCTCAAACTCTAAGCCAGATTATGTTTATGTAGCTTTTGTGTATGATCCCATGTCAAGTAGTGGTGATGAGTTTGATCATGATGAGTGATCAAGTTGATCACTGATATGTAGACTTGTAGTAGGTTAGTCGCCCCATAGCTTGTAGCATTGTTTTTGGACTCTAGAAGCAATTTAGAGCCTGATTGATTATGTATTTTGTTGCTGATATGTACTGCACTCGGTGTTATTTTGATATATTCACCTTTAAACAGTATATAGATGAGCAAACTGTGCATATTTTATCTTTATTGGTTTGGAATCATGGTTTAAAATCTTATTAATAGTTTTTTTTCATTAAAAAATAATTATTTCATGTATTTTTTTAAATACCGGACCATTGAGATCTGACCAATCCAGTTTTTCCAATTCCGGTTCAAAAATGGATTAGATAGTTGGGTCAGGTCGGTCATCAGTTCTGGTTTTAAATACTACGATATATAATATTATTAAGTATATTACATATAATCATATATTATAGTATTATATATATAGTCACACATAAGCATACATCTAAAATGTTTAATATATAAACCTTATGGTAATATTATATAGCTATAATAGTCAATTGGGTTTATCTTGGGTGGCTGTGAGAAATGATTGTTATCCTCCACACCTAGGTTCAATTCCTGCAAGTGGCATGTTGAGCTTTGATGTAATGGCTCTGAGCCTTGTTGTTGAGAATGAATTGTCACTCAAGGACAGGAACACATATATTCCTCATCTGGAATATAAAAGATTTTCCACTAAAAAAAAGCATTATATAGCTATAATATAATAAGTTAAATAGATAACTACTCTTCAGGTATTTGAAGACTCGAAGCTCCATGGATTGGGCTAGTGGTAGATATCACATTGAGGATTTGTTTATTTCTTCAATATTGAAAAGGGTTCTTCATGTAGAACAAATTCAATGAAATCTATCTCAAACATAAGCACACAATTCAATTCTGGCATCAACAGATTACTGAGAGAAGCCTTATCTTGGCAGGAAGGAAATTTTTCTGTACAGGAGTTCAAGCATGGGGAAGTCCATCCGGAATTTTATTAATGGTTACTTTGGTGTAGTATTTTTTGTATTTGAAAGATGGAAAGGTTTCTGCTGTTGAAAAGGCATGAAAACTCTCGTGTTTTCTTTTGGTGCTTAAATGCACAAACAATGGCCTTAAATGGACCAGGAAGACTGTAATAAACAACTTAAGGTTAATCAGGATTATCCTAAAATGCAGATCAACTAAAAGAATTTTTCAATAAAACCCCATCTTTATCACAATCACGAGAGTTATATCTGTGATTGATCGACTTAACATTGTTATGGACAAACATGACACTAGGTTTTTGCTCCAAAGAATTAGAATTCCAATACAACCTCGTTTGAAGCCATATTTGGAGTAATAATAAGAGAGGTTCCATTCAAGAATCTTATCAATAGGGATTTCCAATAAAAGTTGACCTAGGATTAATTGATGCTTCTACAATACATCAATATTGTTGAGCATTTTAGTGATACGTTTGCTTTGTTTTCTCTTGTGGTACAAGGACAAAGCCTTCCTAGACAAGAGAACATGTAATATACGTGTAATATATTCATAAATATTATGTAGGTTTCTGTACTTTGGAATAGTCATGTCTCTTATGTACAATAAATATGATATTCTTCCTCACCATGCAGCATTATCATTCATTCCATATGCACAATTATTATATAATTATTAAATGGCTTGGTGTCTATTCTTATGAATGCTATGGCAGCTAGTGACTGCAGCAAGGTATACAATAAACTTCAACTTTAACAGTATTATCTATGATTGCATGGGGATAGTAAGGTGATAATTTTACTTCTACTCCAATAAAATAATTTCATCTATGTTCCCACAGGATAAATTTGACATGTATTTTGTTTACAAATCTTAATCAGCAATTGAGCTAATTTTGAAGATGAAGATTCAGAAACTCTACAGACCATTACAAACAACTAAGATAGATAGAGAATAAAGGAGATTTTAAAGTCATAGAAGCTATTCCAAAAAGACAAACATGGCATATCCAACAGTTTACTATTCACTGTTTCTTATTACACACACAAACCCACACAACATATCCCACAAAGGAGGGGAAAATTCAGCAAGCATGCATATCCATCCCACAAATAACCAACCAACCGTTACATTAGTAGGAAGACCAGTACCTCTGTGGACACCTCCATTGACATACAGATCAAGGTATGCTGGGTTCACATGCTGCCGTGGACCAGACAGCACAACCAATGTGGGGTGGCACACAAGGGGACAGGAGATTTTAAAGTTGTAGAAACAATTTTAGGATCCGAAACATTGCATATTGAATTGTTTATTATCATGCTTGAAGCAAACTAGTTTTATGATCAATCCCACTCCCATAACACACTTTAACTTTTTAACCTGTCAGAGCATGAAGGAATTAGAAAAAATAACATATATAAAAATCCAATATATACGCCAACTGGGTGTTGGTTCACTGATGAGGTCAACCATGTGTTAAGTCACCACTAGGGTTCCAGTCTCACTATAGTCTGTCAACCTGCAAGGCAGAATTTTCAAAGGGATGAGGTTGGGTGGATGTCGCAAGTGATTTTGGCAGCATAGATGTCCCTCAGATCTGCCATATTAGACAAGGTCCACTCATTGTGGTGCAGCCGCTTAAGGCATGTCTCTCAAAACACTTGCAAAATGGAAGACATACTAAATATTATAGAAAAAGTTAGTTTTCATATTTATCTTGTCAGTTATATGATCCATTTTCATTTGACAAGGACCTTAAAACTCTTTCCAAAGAAAAGAAGAAGAAGCAGACCATGCACCATGATTTTAACGCCCTCTTGCACACTGTAGCATCTTATGGCAATTCTGCCACCACCACCTCCACCCCAACCACTTCCTCCTGAAGCACTAATTGTTCCAGAACCCTTTCTGCACAAGGAAAGAAGAAAAAGAGACAAGCATTAACAAGATATGGATGTACTAGTCTGACAACAGGTCTAAATTTTTATTCCTACATTCAGCTGTCAGCCAATTTAATTTTCAGCAAAAATGCTCAGGAAACAGCATAAAAGATAGAAGAGATAGAAAACTTGTTCCCTGAAAGGATAAATCAAGAGCAATGGGACAAAACCATGCACAACAATGATTCAGTGTCCTTGAATGGCATTAGACATCAAAAGAGAAATACTCGAAGAATGGTCATTTTTATGGACAGCAACTAAATTATAATCCAGATAAGACAGCCTTCAAGGATGGCTCCAAAAATAGATAACCAATGATACAAGTCCTGATTTGATTTCGTCGAATTGAACTGCGAAACAGGTAACGATAATTTATAGGTCAGAGCTTTGCACCACAAAATGAGAAGACAAATTCATTGGCTTGGGTTCCTACCATTACCAAGCAATATGGTTAAATATTGAAGAAACTGCCTTTCCTAAGTTGTCAATCCTATATGCCATCATGTGTATTAATTTATCAGAGGCCTGAAGCTGTCAACAGTGCAATGAACCTGACAGGCCATTCAGCCTAAAAGGCGTAGGAAGAAGAGCATTGGATGTGAGCATACGGATAGTTATGAATCCAATGAAATTTTTATGGTCAACAAAAATACAATAATCATTCTAAAGATAGAACAGGGGTAAAGAAGAGCTAAACTCCGTAAACATAAGTTTCAACAAAATTTGTGTTTTCTCTGCCAAGAACCTACCCACAAAGTTGCAGATAGCCTCTCAACAAGAATGAAGTGAATTCCATGCACAAAGGACAAAAGGTCCAAAATAGAGATTGCCCTTCACAATCTGAAAATGTAAATTGCAAGGAAGTTGTTCCATAAAATGAAAATGACAAGCCAAGCATGCAAGAAATTTAATAATAGTGAATTAATAATTATCCATGCCTATAGCCAGTATGCTAGGTGAGAATACAATTACACTTGATTGATAATAATCAAGGTTTACACCAATCGTGGGTTCAATCGGAATTAGCAGAAGAATTGGCGTGGGTGAAGCACTTGTCTGGAAATTAGGAATTGGGGAATTAGAACCCTAACCCTGATTTTTATTCTTATAAATATATATTTGACACTTAAATTTCATATTGAAAAAAAAAAATTTAAATTAAAGCATATCAAGTGTTTCACTTTCATATGCATACTGCCAACTTGCCAAGTGGGGAGCGAGAAAAAACCACCCAATTTGCTGATGATTTAATGACCACAACTGCTAGCAGATAGCATCATCAAATATTTAGGCTACAACATGAAAATAATAAGAGCCAAGATGGAGAATGGTGAAAAGAACTACAGTCAATTCCTCTAATTGCAAGAGACACAATCACATAAAACTTATTATTTGTGGAAAAATGTGCAGTGTGAACACTTCTAATTCATATTACCAAACTATGATAATACATGAGTGACGATAGCTAAATACAAATAGAGACCCATTAACAAAAAGACACATTGCATGTGAACTTTAACCTTTCATATGAGAGTTACAGTTCTCTAGGAGACAGACTATACACTGAAGACAACTCATCATATAAAAGTACTAAAATACAATATTGATATAGCATCATGATCACAACTAATCTAGTGCTAACTCTAAAGTGCTCAGTAGGCGCACCTGGGAATAAATAGCTCAAATTTTGTCCAAATTAGCAGATAATTGTTATGTAAAATTGTGGGCTCACTATTCCTGGAGATGATAATGGTAAAAATTGTTCAAAACATGCAGCTAGATGGTGAATCTGCCACAATTCTGTCAGGATCTGGATCCACTTATACTGGAAACAGATCCTATTTTAGAGAATGAATCTGATCCAAAATACACAAAAATCCCAAGAATCCAATATGTATCCAAGATTCCGGGACTTCACAAAGAATCAGGTGCCTTAAGGAGAATCCAGTAACTATGATAATAATGAACTTGAGTCAGAAGTAGACAGATGTTCTTTTGACAGTGACAAACAAAACAATAGGATATGCATGTGTGAACATATTGAGTTCTAAAGCTTGTGCAAATTTGATATTACTATATCTAGTGACCAAAATTAAAATGAAGAATTAAGAATAAAGCAGGAAAATGTAGCACACAATTCTCAGAAATTTATTATTCATTTCCTACCAGTTTACTAAGAGGTTTAATTGAAAGTTTCTCAGAAAGATTTCCTCCCCCTTTATTTCTTCCATAGGAGTCTTCAATCCCAACATCATCATTGTTATAATCTTCCACAACCCTAATCTCCATATGACACTTTAAATTTCTTATCCAGCTCAGGTTAAGTCAGATCTGTAGATTTACTAACAAAATTAAAATGAAGAATTAAAAATAAAGCAGGAAAAAGTAGCACACAATTCTCAGAAATTTATTATTCATTTCCTACCAGTTTACTAAGAGGTTTACAAATGTATTGAAAGGTTCTCAGAAAGATTTCCTCCCCCTTTACTTCTTCCACAGGAGTCTTCAATCCCAACATCATCATTGTTATACTCTTCCACAACCCTAATCTCCATATGACACTTTAAATTTCTTATCCAGCTCAGGTTAAGTGAGGTCTGTAGATTTACTAAGATATCTTTCCATCTTTCAAGAATTAATATTTTGTAGATTGTACTTAGTATTAGAGAATAGTTTCTGCCATCAAATTCCATTATCGTATCTTATCTTTTTATATTATCTTCTGTTATTTATTAACTATTATTTTGACCATAGAGCTAGGCATAAATGTGACAAACAGAGTTCATTCACCCACAAATATATTCAGAATATATATACGTTTGAATGTACAATTGATATGATTGAATACAATGAGGACCTCGTATATATAGCTAGGCAGGAGTGCCCTCTCATAAGCAGTCATAATTTTTGGGGCATGCCCTTTCATAATTAATTATACTTGTGAATTATTATTCATCATTATAATTTATATTATTTATATATAGTTATGTACAAATATATTCAGAATATATATATGTTTGAATGTACAATTGATATGATTGAATACAATGAAGACCTCGTATATATAGCTAGGCAGGAGAGCCCTCTCATAAGCAGCCATATTTTTTGGGGCATGCCGTTTCATAATTAATTATACTTGTTAATTATTATTCATCATTATTATTCATAACATTTCCATCCCCTTTTAAAATGCTTTGTCCTGAAAGCATATCAATAAAAAGGCTTGATATCTTTTTCTTTCTCTTGTAATGTTGTCACAACTTTCCCAATTCTTGGAGCTGTCATCTTCAATGATGCAAGATGATATGAACTTCTAATTGTGGTATGGAATTGTCACACTATGAAATGATCTAACCATCCCAATTCGATCTTCTATGGAACCTTGCGCTTACTCGAAACCCGAGATGAATTTTTTTCATAAGACTTAATTGTGCTGGCATCAATATTTTTTGAAACGTAAGTCAATGGTTTTTGTCCAGGGTGACATTGATACATTGACTAGTTGAAATGTTTTCTCTTATGATTTGGATGTCAATAAGGAGTTCTTGTCCCCTGATTTTCCCTTATCATGCTTGTGGTGATTTCTTGATTTACTTCAGGTTGATTTCCTTCACATACTAATGTTGCTTGGCTCTTGTTGGATCTTTACTTGGAATTTCAACCTCTGAATTGTAGCATCTGAGTATCTCTTCACTTCAATTTGATTGGCATCTTTCTGAGTCATAAAATTAGTGGAATCTGTATTTGTTCCCTTTCTCCTCAACTTGGGCATTTTTCCTTAAAGACTTTGATGCTTTTATTTGGATAAGTTCTTCTATTCTATTTTCGAATAATTTTTTCATAGCCTTCGATTTCTTGACTTGTTCAAGTAATTTTAGACCATGATATTTTAAACAAGAAATTTCTTTGTTTTTATCTAAGATAATTTCATCAACTTATTTTTACATCCTTGATATTGACCTTTGATTTTCTTCAAGCATAACTTTCGAGATATCTGTAAAGTCTTCTAATGAAGGTGGTATCAATTCCAACTTCATTGTCATATCCTATAATGTCAACATCTTCTTTTTATAGGGAAACATCAAAAAAAAACACTCCATGTTTAACATGAAAGTGCTCAGTGAGTGCTTAGTGCTTTAAACCACGGTAAACCTAGAATTATGTCAATCTCTTCTTTAAACATAGTTACAACAAAGAATTGAGATATACATTCATAATCATCAATTATTACCTGCAAGCTCTTGATTATGTATTCTGCTTCGAAATAAGAGGCTTCTTTATTCTCAACTATATTCGGTTCTGTAATTAATAATTGATTTTCCAAACTAACATTAATGTAATTTTCTTCATGGTTCTTGTTGATAATGAAATTACTCTCTTTTCCTTGAATATTCCTCTTTAATGTACATAATCCATAACATGAGATTAAGATTAACCTCTTATACTACTTATATCCATAACATGAGATTAAGATTAACCTCTTATACTACTTAATATATATATTTATTTAGTTGTACTTTTGGAATTATACCCAAAAAAATACTTTTTTCCTATTCCACACCTATATATATATAAAACACTTAAAATTTAAATAGCACTTTTATATATAAGAGACTTGAACCACTTTATGTAAGGCTGTCATGTTTGTTAAACACACATGGACAGCAAAGAAAGATATGAAAGATAAATCATGTGATGCATTTTTTATTAACAATAGATATACATTTATAGTACAAATATGTGACTCTTGGGTTTCAGATCCCAAGGTCTCTTGGACTGCTTAGTCTTTTCGGCTTCCACACTAACCCTTTAGGATTAGGTGTCCAACATTCCCCCCCTTAATCCGAAGGGTTATGTATGAGTCCAAGAAGAGAGCTGTGATACAAAATGTGCAAAAATGCATGGCAGCACTAGGCTGAATGTGCTCTATGAAATGTTGGTAAAAAAGGGCGGTGGTTTAAGGATGACCACCAACACTGGAACGCTTAGTGCAGTTCCCGGAACTCTTCCAAAACTGGCAAGAAACTGAAGTTTTCTGCTAGAGGAAGTGATCCTATTGTTTTAAAGAGGGAAACCTTCAACCATAAAAGGGAGGTCTCACCCCGCATAAAAGGTAAAACTTCAACCTCAAAAGGGAAGTCTCAACCTGTGATGGTTTAAGGATGACCAACAACTCTGGAATGCTTAATGCAATTCCTGGAACTCTTCCAAAACTGGCAAGAAACTGAAGTCTTCTGCTAGAGGAAGTGTTTTTAATCTGTTTGCGGGCATCTTTGTCTCTGGCTACAACTCTGAAACTGGTGTGGCAGGTTGTGGCTCAGGCTCGCTTGATGTGACTTTGAAGCTTGTAGATGACCATCATTTCCCCCCCTGTCAGGTACAAGGTGAGAAGATGGAGAAAACTCAACTGCAAGACTGTTCAATATTCTGGAACAAGTTCTGACATGTGTTTGGAATATCTTCTTGGCTGTTGATGCCCATTGCCAAGAAGCGATCCATCCAAGATGAATCTTTGTTCTTGCAGGACGTTTGTTTCTGAAGCATCTGTTTGAAGAATGACTGGTTTTATGACAGTGCTCACATGGATGAAGATCAAAACAGTGATCTTTCAGATGGCCAACTCGGTCACAGTGTTGGCATTTCACGATCTGTTGTTGTTGCTGTTGTTGCTGCTGTGGAAGAGAGGCAGAGTCTGGAACAGCTGAAGCTGAACTGTCATAAATGAATCCAACACTCTGAAACTGAATGGGCTTGGCATAGTCTGGAATATGAAAGGACAAGTCCTTGTCATATCCAAGACCAGTTCTGTGCTTGTTGTGGACAAGCTGTTCCCAAGGTCTGATGATGGGCTTGGGAAGTGCAGATTGAGTTTCTGCATCTGCATGTTCAACTGCTGCTTTATTTGAATAAACTGTAACATTATTAACATGCTGCTGATGGGTGGTTGTCTCAATGTTCTGAACAAAAACAGGTTCAGAATGGTGTCTATTTTGATGTAGCTCTTCTTGCTGTAGCTGTGATTCAAGCTGCAAAAACTCTATCTTTTCTTGTGCATATTGCAGACATGTTTGAATTTCTGAAAGAGAGGCTTTGTTAATTTTCACTGTGCTGTTAGCAGTGGACATGATTAGAGTTCTCAATAACTCTAATATTCTTTCAAGCTTAGCCATTTTTCTACACCTTAAAAAACCTCCAAATCCCACAGAAAAATGTAAGCTGCTAAATATCTTCAAGTTGCATGAACTGTCACAAGAAGCAATTTATAGGGCCATATGGATGGAACTGTCCTATGCACCATTGACATGTCAAGGAAGAAAGAAGACAGACGACAAAAAGCTCAGGTGATGGATCTTGTTGTTGCTGCTCATGGACCACTTACAAAATACAATGCAGTTTGGTTTGAATGTTTGAAAACGAAGCCCAAACGTGATGCTCCGTCTTCTCTTGCTATTATAACTTTGATATTTTGTACCCTGGTTCACATTTTTTCTTTTGAAGCTAAATCCATATAAATATAAAATACAGGGACAGTATTCTTGATGTGACACACATTCATCATTCGGGACAGAAACGCACTTTTTTTTTCGCTTATTGGGAAGGCGAGTGAATGGTGACTGGTGTGAGGACATAAAATGAACATTTTCTAGTGTACATTTTTGCTACCTTGGAGAGAACCCCAGAGCATTCAAACAAATAAGATCCTTTACAGGCCTTAATTCCATAGAGAGTGGAGAGGAAATTACGGTTTACCGGGTGATAAGACGGATTTTACTGGGAATAGTTCAGATAGATAACAACTCCCTTGTTAGACTCTACTATAGCCTACCATTTAGTGAGTTCTGCCTCTGCTTTCTTGAGATGGTCCAAAAAACTCCATTTAGTGAGTTCTGCCTCTGGTTTCTTGAGATGGTCTAAAAAATTTTGTGTGCTTGTGTCAGTATCTTCAATACTTAGCATATCTGGTGTAAGAGGGCGAGTGGATAGATGGTGATAAAAATGCAGATAGTGTCTTCAGACGATAGAGAGAAACAAGGTGATCTTCAGGCATTATTATGCGGTGTATTGCAGGTGATTATACAGAAGCTCGGCCTATGCTTTTGGTTCTATTATTGAAGGACCATCCTTGGAAAAACTCGCACCGCTTGTCAATATGGCATTGAATTTTATACTTAACGCCTTGAAAGATGAGAACAATTAAGTAAAAGATACCTCAGCTTGGACTCTTGGTAGAATCTTTGAGTTCTTGCATGGCCCCGCTGTCCAGTCCCCGGTGATTACTCCGGCAAACCTTCAATCCATTGTTGCGGCATTGTTGGAAAGCATTAAAGACGCTCCAAATGTTGCAGATAAGGTTTGTGGCGCCAGAAATTTTGGGTCAAGCCATTATTGTTGGGAACCTCTAACCAAGCTCGTGCAGCCAGCCTCACGCTTCCACATTTTCGATGTCCAACGAACCGATATCTTGCAGAAACGAACCGACGACGTATGGCCTTTATATCTTGCAGAAACCGACGACGTATGGGCTTCAGTACTTAATGCATCCTTCAGCTGAAGCTATCTTGGAGTTTGAGGCCTCAGATGATGAGCGTCTAGTAGGTGAGGTCGCTGGAAACGAGCTTTGAAACCAAGAACAAACTCGAAACAGAGCAGCGACAGCGTTCCAATACCGGCGAGCTTGGTGTCAAAAGACTTACAACTAAGCTAAAAGAGGATCTTTATACAGTGGCAGAGTGCTTGACAAAGAGATCAATCAAAAAAAAGACGCCTGAGTGCACATCCTGATATGACAGAAGAAACGGGGGCGAGTTTTCTCACAACTTTCCGACATTAGATTCGAACTCGGAACATCTCAACAATTCTACAATTCCATCACTCAGTTTTTCGAATTCGGGATAACCCCGTGTTTTCGGTTTTTTTTTTTTTCGGTTCAACTAGAAACTCAGGGAATATACATTACCCAGTATACTGTAACAGAAATGGCAGATAAATCGACAGACAGTGGGGTAGAGCCTATTAATGAGCAAGTTGTTGCTAACCGCTGGAGTGTCTTGAGAACTGAACTCAACCGCTGGAGTGTCTAGGCGTTACATATGGGATGCGTTACTATGCTTAGCAGAATGGCAGCCATAATGGCGCTGACCAATGTTCAGATTCAATATGTTGCTCGGTCTCTCTACGCATCCATCTCCCAACGTTCAGATGTAATAAGTGCAGGTTTGAGCCCAAGAATAAACATCCTCTTAAAATAACTAAGTAATCAGACCATATCAACGCGTTATTCAAGGAGGCTCAGACAAGCTTGGCAGGGAATGACAACATGTCAGAGAATCTGGCGTTATCTCAGGTCGCAGAAGATCACATAATGGTAGATGCGAGACATGCGCAAAGAGTTGAGAAATTTTCCAGCCTTTTTTAAAGGAAAACACCAGGCCAACAGAAGATTGAAAGACTGACAGTGAAGAAAGAGCGTTTTTTAGAAGCTGGAAAGAACATTAACCTCTACGCCTTAGTCGCTGCCCAAATGCAGAAAGCAACCCAGATTCTACAACTGTTACAATAAAAAATACCCTTCCAAACTGTCCATCTCAAAATCAGAAAACAGCTATCCACCGTCCAATTCTAAGTTGTCGAATGAATACAAATAGCTAGAGACACAGGGATGCGTAGGTTTACACAAGCCACACAAAAACAAGTGGCTCACAAAAGATTGAGCATATTATGAACGAACTTGCTCTGATACCATGTTAAACACACATGGACAGCAAAGAAAGATATGAAAGATAAATCATGTGATGCATTTTTTATTAACAATAGATATACATTTATAGTACAAATATGTGACTCTTGGGTTTCAGATCCCAAGGTCTCTTGGACTGCTTAGTCTTTTCGGCTTCCACACTAACCCTTTAGGATTAGGTGTCCAACAATGTTCAGTGTGACTCTTCTCACAATAATTATATCGGCAACCAGATAATCATTGACGAATGGTTCCTTTTCAACAGATATGTGGGCACCAGTTACAGCTTTTGTAGACAAACTCACAGCGTCAAAAACTTCTAGACGTTTTGACCTCTTCTATATTGAGAGGCCCCATAGAAAAAACAACACACTCTTTTGCGTTTTCACTACTTTGTTCTGAAGCTTTAGAACTAAATGTTTTGTCCATTGTATCTGTAAGAACCTCAGAAACCGGATTCACTCTTAGAGGGCCATGTGTCCGAATCCATCAAATCCGATACGAATAGACCTAAATCGTGTCCGGATTTCGTGACACGTCGTGTCCGATTGGGACATGATCGAATTTGGATCGTGTCCCGATCGGACACATCGTGTCACGAAATCCGGACACGAATCCGGCAAACTAGGACCCGCACAGCCATAAAAGGGCAGAAATGCCTCTCATTTGCATCATTTTCTGTCATTTCTTTTGCAATAAATGAATTGTGGGTTTGTTGTGAGGAGTTTGCATCAAGGAGCCAAGGGTTTGGAGCGTTTTCAAGGAGATTCAAGCAACATGTAAGTGCATTTCCTCTCTATTTTTTTGCATTTGTATTACAGCAGTTTGTATATGCATTTCTTTTACAAATTTGTGCATGTTTTGTTTCTTTTTTTACAATATTCATGACTCAATCAAAGACAGCAAGCAAGAGGCAAAGGAAGGAGAAGAATGTCCCCATTGGAGATGCCCCTCCTCCCCCAATTTCATCAGAGTCTGCTGCAAGTATTCCCTCTATTGAAAGTAATGTTGAGGGAAGATTTCCAAGTTCCTCCTAAAGGTAACATTGAGAAATATCCCTTGTGGAAATATGTCACAAGAGAGGATGGGCCAAGCAGCAAGGTGAAGGGAGGAGGCAATGTGAATTGGAGATGTAAATTTTGCCACAGTACTTTCACAAGCACATATTACTGTGTGAAAGGCCATTTGTTGGCTTTACCAAGTTGTGGAGTTGGAGCTTGTACACAAGTTCCTTTACCAAAGAGGAAAGAAATGGAAAGAGAGTTCATTGTTGGTATAGCAAATGTGGCTACAAAATCAAAAAAACCACGAATGATGACTCCCTTCCAATTTTTAGGAAAGGCAGCAACAAATTCCCATTTGAGAGTTCTAGTGGGGGACAAGCAACAAAAAGAAAGGCAATTTCACTTGGTCCAATGGGCACGATTTTTAAAAAGGAGAAATGGGAAGAGCTTGATCTCACCATTCCCTTTTTTTCTATCAAAACTTCATATCCTTTAATGTTGCATGCTCACCTCTATTTATTGAGATGTGCCGAGCTCTAACTTGCGGGGCTCCATCTTGGTATGTGCCTCCTGGTTCAGAGAATCTTAGAACCACATTGTTGACGAAGGCAAAAAAAGAGGTGCAAAAAATGCTTGAGCCTATTAAAGCATCATGGCCAACATCTAGGGTTAGCATTGTTTCTGATGGATGGACAAATCCAGCACGCCACCCACTCATCAACTTCATGGTGTCTTCCTTGAATGGTCCAGTTTTCTTGAAAGTAGTGGTTACACTTGGAGAATACAAGGATGCACAATATATGGGTGAATTGTTTATTAAAGTTATTGAAGATGTAGGTGTTGATTCTTGTGTGCAAATCATTACAGATAATACACCTGTTTGCAAGGTTGCTAACATGGTTGTGGAAGCTAAATAACCACAAGTGTTTTGGACACCTTGCATTGTCCATTCATTGAACTTAGCACTGAAATCCATTGCTTCTTATGTGCTTTGGATTGGTAACATTATTGAGGATGCACGGCATATCCGTAACTTTGTACAAAACCATACAAATGCCCTCACTATCTACAAGAAGTACAACAATCTATCATTGTTGAAGATTGCGGATATATGGTTTGCTTCTTCATTCATCATTTTGAAGAGGTTGAGAGAGGTCAAGGCCACTCTTGGGGCCATGGTTATTTCAAAATTTTGGTCTTTTTGGAGAAAGACGAATCAAGTAGCCTCTAATAGACTGAAGGACACAGTGCTAGATGATGCTTGGTGGGAGAGGGTAGATCTAATTATTCAAATCATGGACCCTATCATTTCTTAGCTTCGATTTGCAAATAGAGACAAACCCATCCTAGGAGAGGTTTATGAGGGATGGAATTCCATGATTGAGTCTGTGAGGAGCATTATTCTAAGAGTGAGTGTCTCGAGTATGAGACATCACCAGAGGCCTTCTGTGGTACTATACAGGATATTCTTGTCAGCAGATAGGACAAGAATTGCAAACCTTTACATTGTTTGGCTCACTCATTGAACCCAAAATACTACAGCCATGAGTGACTAAATGGTGGGCCTTCCCGTAGATTCCCTCCTCACATGGATGGTGAAATTTCACAGGGGAGGAAAGATGCATTCGGGTAGGTTTTTCAAGATAGAGCATTGCTTGATGAGGTGGAGGATGCCTTTGCAGAGTTTTCCACTAACATTGGTCGATTTACAGGATATGATGTGATTAGAGATAGGGGAGCTAAGAAGCCCCTATTCTTGGTGGGAAAATCATGGGGCAACAAGCCCTCCTCTATAGCAGTTAGCCATAAGGCTCCTCTCTCAGGCGACTTCATCCTCTTGTTGCGAGAGGAATTGGAGCACATATGGGAAGTTGTATAGTGTTAAGAAGAGCATGCTTGAGCAGTCCAAGGCAGAGGCAATGGTGTATGTGCACACCAACCTTCGTCTTATTGACAGACAGAGGGAAGAGTGGTTGAAGGGAAAGACAAAGATGTGGGATGTCTTTCCTGATGATATGGCTCTGGACAGCAGTGTTGAGTTGGCATTGGCCAAAATGGATATCAATGATCCAATGCTAGAGCCTGTTAGATTTGATAATGATGATACTTTAGAGGGGTCATCCTCCACACTAGCAGATGCAGAGACGACTTTGGATACAAGGGAGGAAGAGGATGCAGAGGAGAGCAGTGGTGACCATGATGATGAGGACAATGATGCTGATTTTGATGATGACTATGAGGATTGATGACTCATGAGTCATGGACTGCCTACTGCCTTGAGGCTTGTATACTTGCAGTTGTTTTGTATTTTCTATTTCTATTTGTCATTGGCATTGCACTACCTATGTAACACATTTTGATTTTGATGACTTAATGAGAAAACTACTGTTGTCAATGCCTTTATCTTACTATCTTCTATTTCTCTTATTGGATCATTGATGAATTGAATATGTATTATGATTTATCATTTATGAATTTAGAATTTATGATTCATTGATTTAACATTTATGTGACATGTATTTGAATTTTGTATGTACTATGCATGCTATAATGTTACTAACTTACTTTGTAAACAGTAAAACTTACATCTAGATGAAGATCTATGTTTGAAATCAATGAATTTGTATCATTAACGAGAATTTGTGTAAGAAATGTCTAATTTTTAATATATATATATATATATATATAAAATAATATATAACATATCTGAACATGTCCTGTTCCAAGGGCTCAACGTGTTCGAATCCGACACACAAATCCTCGTATCCGACGAATCTCGAATCCACGTGTCAGGTTACTTAGGTAAGAACAGATGCATTCTCTTCTTCTTTCTTTGACTACAATTCCTGTAGTTGACTCAAGCTAGTTATAGTTTCTAATTTAGTGTCAAATTTCAGATTCTTCACTTTTGTATTATCCCTTTTGTTAGTTTTGTTTGTAAAAGCCATAATTTCAGACGATACTGCCATACACATAAGTTGTGATGGAGTTACAAGATGCGTTGGGTTGGAGCTTACTCGGCACTCAATTGTTGTTATGCTTGGAATCATTGCAGCACATAAGTGACTTTGTCCTATCTTTTCATCATCTTTTTTTAAACAATGGTCTAACTTGCAACTATTACCAACTGCCTCTGAAGAGCCATTTCAGGTAAAGTTGTAGGGATACTATCAATTTTTCTCGCCAACAAATATTTTGGGTCTCCAGCAGAAGAAACAGCAGCTAGTGTCTATTCAAAGTTTCTAGATGGACTTGTTGGATGTGAGTATCTTCCAGACAATCTTAGACTGAGAGTAACAGGAGTTGGAGAAAATAAAGGGGGATTGTCCGTAAGAATACCTGGAGAAATAGAGACACCATACTTGGAACCCATATTAGACATGGCCAATGGATTATGCACATCAGAAGATTCCATAGAACTCACAAAGACAGGGCTTCCGCATGTGGATGCCTTCTCGGCAGCATTCACAAGCTCAAGGAATTTGGCACGGGAATCACCAGTTATCACTTGACCTTCATTGTTGCCTTGGGATGGTTCAACAGGTGTGAAAGTTGACAAGGTGGATATCTCAAAGATTTGAGAGGCAGACCCATCCTTTTTTAAAGCTATAGGTTCTACAATTGTTAGCAGACACTGAGACAAGTCCAAGGCATACTGTTGAATTGTCTGGGTCTGAACAACATTCTCGCTTGTAGCAGTAAAACTTAAAATAGGCATTGCTACGAAAACTCTGCTAGATACGCCATGCGTGTGGCTGCAGGTTTAGAACCATATTCCATGTGTACTCCATATATGGCATTTGTTAGTAAAATCAGGCTTGTACGAGGTATAATTGAAACTTGATTAAAAAAACAATCCCATGTCTTGGCACCAAAGAACTCCTGAGTTCAAGTGTTTGAATACACTGCCAATTTTCTGAATATGATGACAATAACCAACCATCTGAACTTGCAGAGACCTGTAACTTCAATTCTCAATTAAGGGGATCAACAGTTAAAAGAATTATGTGATCAGGATGACAAGGTACTGTTAAAAATGCAACTGAGACAACAGGCTACCCATCATGAGGTTCAAGAGTTGCCATGGGAGGCATCTTCTTATGTCACCAGATTTGGGCCTGGTTCCGCTGCTCTGGAGTTTTTGCAAAAACCAAACTCATTAATGAACAACACATGCTTTGTCTTCGACTGATTTCCAGCTTCTGAAGTAAATTACTGTCTACAATTGCAATGTTTTTTTAATCATTGACCAAGGGTTGACTCTTTTTTCCTTTCCGGTGGGGTTCAGGCCAACCTCTTTCTTCCTTTGCCATAGGGATAGCCAAATCCAGCATGTTCCATGTCAGCATCAAGCCCACTGGTACCTTCAGACAAATCTTCATCATCAAGAGGTCCATCGTCAAAATCTGATAGCGAATCCTTTGTGTCAGAACCGCATCTTTCTTAGTTTTTACCTTTCCACCATCTTGCCCTTCATTGTCTTCCTCAGGTTTGATTGTACTACCACTATGTTTTCCATGCCCGCTTTCTCCTGAAGTCTTTATGCTCCTATCATCAGGTTGAAGGGATTGACACCCATCGTTTTCCTTGGACACTGTATCCTTTTTGTTAAATTTTTCTACTTCTTCAAGAGCCCTTTTGTTCCAATATTGCAATCGATTAATGGTTTCTGCTTGCCGCTCTCCTAACTTCTGCCATGACTCTGCATATTCCTTGCTAAAGATTTTATGTAGCTGCTCCATCTTCAAACATCGTCCAGGCTGGTAGGATTTCTGATCTGACGCCATTGTAAAGTGCTAAGGCAATTTGCCCTAGGTTTTCTCACACAGTTCGGTATCATTCAGCAATTTAACACATCACAAGGTAACAACTTTAACACCAAGCATCCACAGTTAACAACTTATACAATTTAATGAACAATACACACCAACCAATTAGTTACAACCAGATAACTCAATATATATGTCACTGTAGCAATCAAACAGTATGCCACAGATCTGCCAAGCAAATATAAACTAATTGTAATTACTGTCAAATAATTTAATCTGACCTGGCACAAAATTTCTTAATAAAGTTCCCAAATCTGGAGTTCAACAGAGGATTTTAGCGACTCAACAGCAATAAAAAAGGTCTAACGGTATGACCCAGCGTCCTGACTTGCTTTTAATCTTTCATTCTGTCAACTCATGGTAGAGTTAGATTTTAGTTCTTGTTTTGAACCCACGCGTTTCTCAGTCAAGAATTTTGTTGCATATTTCGGGATCCCCTTTATGCTTAGCGGGTAGCTCAGCTCAACAGCGATGATTTTTTATTTAAATAATTCGTTATGCATGGGCCTTTGAAATATGTCCAACCCTTTCGCATCACCCAAATGGAACCTTCCAAGAGTCACGTACGTTTCAGAATATGCGGATCCTCACAGAAACAATACAGGAAAAACTCGCTAAGTTCGTTGATTGTTATACCACAGCAGTCCAAAGATCGCTTGCAAGCGAGTCACGTTCACTTTGATATCAAAACCTTCGCTTAGTGTTGGGCGTGGGATCCCCCAAGAGCAGTTTTGGGGCTTAGAGCCCAGATTTTGGTCCAATTTTGTAATTCCAATGTAAAAACTCCGCAATTTGTGGGAACGGAGCGCGTAGTTGTTAAAGAATCATAGGGATGTCTGCCCTTATTTTGATAATGTAATGTCGGTTGTAGAAGATGTATCCATGGCCCGCGGACCATGGGATTGCATAAATAGAGCTAAGCTTTAAGTAGTTTGAAAACATAAACAACAATGTCTAAGCAATGAAGATGTAGGCGAGATAGCTCTGAAGTGTAAGTCTAGTTTTGGGTCGTAGCGTAGGTAGAGGCTCTGCAGCTGAGTGCGCAGAGGCCTAGTAGTCCGCAGCTGAGTGCGCGGACCCCTGCAGCTGAGTGCGCAGGGTGAGTCGAGTATGTAACCGTCGGAAATCATTAATAAAGAGAAGTTTACTATCATTCTGCATATTTATTTCCTGTTTATGCATCTGTTATATTGGGTATGAATTTCACTTCTAATGCTTATATGATGCGCAGATGTGTATAAATATATTGGTTAAGTGAACGCAAGTAAGAACCTCTGTTTACGCGAAACTGAGTAAGATCTGCTAATAAGATAAGTGAGATACTTAACCTAGGTTGGGAAATAGCGCAGCTCACTACCCTAGCAGCGCGAAAGGACTTCAACCCCTAGGTAGGGCTGCGAGGAAACCAAGTGTAACGTTTCGCGAAGGTACTAAAGGGTAGAACAAAGTGTGAAACAACCTGCACGAAGGTAGGTATAGTTGGAATAAATCGACATCACAACCATCTCAAGGGTGCGGAAACTTGGTTTCAGCATCTCCCCATACTGCTTCGGGTGAGACTTCAATCCACACTCCACGGGCTGACGCCGAAAGGGCCAGTAGTGTAGGGATTTGTTTGGCTAACTAACGCTGAACCTGGATCAAGCCCCCTCAAGCCAACAAATGGTTCCATTGCCGAGACAGGAATCTGCATGAGAGGTATGTGATGTCGTATCACTGGAATCCAACTAAGAAAGAAATCGAAGGCTAGTTGGATAGAAGAATTCACAAGTTCGCAGCGCAGGAAAACAGAAACCTGCGACTATCAAAAGAACAATGTTTAGATAGCTACCTGTATACAGAGATCCACGAAATCTTTTTCGTGTCCTTCCCTACTGAGCTATACGAGTGGATCACAAAGCTAGCAGATAACCAAGGAAGGTGGAAACTTGACGGTCCTATTATGTGGACCCCAAAGCTAGTGCGAATGTTGGAAGCATCAGAGGATAAGATCGCGTGCGCCATCAATCATTGGCTCGATCGCATTATAAGAGGATTTGTTACTGAGTTCGCGGTTGACACCTTAGTCAGCTACAGCGAGGCAAAGCGACGCTTTCTCAAAGGACTGGGAGATAAGTACCTAAAATCTTTGAATACTTGGATTAAAATGTTGTGCGAAAAGCGAGTTATTCAGCTACCTTGATGTTTGGGGCTACGTGAAGCGAAAAGTTTTACAGGAACAAAGGAAATAAGGGTCCAAAAAATAGCCCATTGATTTCACCTCCGCGAGGGAATGAGGAAGAGCTCGCGAAGGTCTCTCCGCGAAGTGCTATTCATCTGATAAGACAAGGAATTCCACGAATCCCACCTCCGTCCACACCACCATTGGCTTCACCGCCATCACCTCCATCTTCACCCGTACCACCTCCGCCGCCACCGCGATTCAATATGGCGAACACAGTGAAGTTGCCTTTGTTCAAAGGTTTGGGAAATGAGGATCCGGACCAATTCTGGTTCGTAGTGAAGGCTGTATGGGAAGCTCAAGGTGTCACAGATAACCATATAAAGAAAGCAACATTGGTTAGCGCCCTGCAAGATCACGCGCTGACCTCGTATATTAAGTACTCCAACGATAACCCGAATGCGAGAGTAGCGGACATCGAAGCAACACTGAATAGGGAATTTAGCAGGCCTAAATCTGAAGCGCAGTCGATTATTGGATTCAAAGAGATCACGATGCTACCAGGCGAGACGCCTTGGGAACTAGATCAGAGGCTGAAATGTACGATCCGCGAAGCCAACATGAATTTGATAGATGGACAGCATCGCGAGTGGTTTGTGGCTTCGCTACTACCACACTTAAGAAGTGCGTTGTTGCAGTAAAAGATAACAACTCAGGCAGAAGCCTTGGAGATTGCCATGAGACTACATGAGACCCCAATGCAAGATCCTAACCTAGGAGTTCAGCAAATCCATGCGCAGCTGAAGAATCTGTGCCTTGAGATGCAAAGCTTGAAGCAGGATAGGATGGTTCAACCAGAAGTGCGTGAAGAAGTGTGGTGCGTGAAATGCAAGAGTCAGGGTCATGACAAAGACCATTGCCCGGACTTTACGAATTACCTTGCAGGAGGAGGACCAATGCCTTTAAGGGTGGAAGCTCAAGCAGGACCTAGCGCGGCGCCTGCTTTGTGGTGCGCTATCTGTCAGGTAGGCGGAAAGCATGCCACGGATAACTACCACTTGTTACAGAAGTATACGCAAACTCCGCAACAGTTGTTCTGCAACTTTTGCAGATCGGTAAGACATGACAAGCATACTTGCAAAAGCTATGAATTGATGATGGATAGAATGCCCGCCTATAGAGTTCAGGCCGAAACGCGGCCCCTTGACTAGAATGCAGGGATGACGTGGACAGGATTTCAGGGGCGCAGACAAGGCCGAAGCGGAGGAGGACCTGGTAGATGCCGTGGACAGTTGATTTGCTACAATTGCGGAGGACCAAGACACTATGTCCGCGATTGCACTAATCCAACGCGCCCGTCGTGCAAGTACTGCACGTTGTTTGATCATGAGACAGAAGATTGTCCCACGCTGATAGCTAAGATACGTGACAAAGGGGCACTACCACCTCCCCGACTCAGAACCTACAGATGATGAGGTCTGAGCCGCTCGAGGAAGATCCGAACGTGAATATAGTGCTCCGAAGTGGAATTGTGACAGGAGAGGATAAGAGGAAACAACCGGAAGACAATACCTGAGTTCGCAAAGCCCCGGTGAAAGACGCTGAGTTTGATTTGGAGCACACTTGGGAAACCTTCATGGAAGCCAAGAAGAGCTTCGCTGAAGCCTCCACTTCAGGAAGCAAAGATAGACCGAAGCCAGAGATGGACCCATCCATGCTCACAACTTTCCTGGAAACCTGTATGAAGTTACTGCGCTATAGTAAGGCTATGAAAGGGTTACAGGAACTCATCAACAGATGTGTTGGGACCGTGCCAGGAGAACCGCGCATAGTCTAGAAGATCAAAAAACATAAAACAAGGACAGGGCGTGAAATGAGACTCACCGCACAAATCGGAGAATATGAGATGGATCAAGTCACTCTGGATTTGAGATCAGATGTGAACATGTTACCGAAACAGACATGGGGGCGAATGGGAAGACCTGCGCTGCAATGGTCTCTGATTCAGCTAAGAATGGCGAATCAGCAGAAAATCATACCCATGGGGCGATTGCAGGGAGTAACCGTGGATATTGACGGAGCAAGCGCGCTAGCAGATTTTGAAGCATTGTTGCAGGGGAGCAACCCCCCCTCGATCCCGCTCCCAATCCGCGCTCCGGGAGGGAGCGACTCGGGAGCGGGTCAGGAACACGCTCCCTAAAAAAATGCTCCCTGCCTTTTCAAGAGAGTTTTCCAGAGCGTTTAGCCTTTTTAGCAAAAAAAATTGCAGTAATGTTCCAAATGCAATTTTTTTTCAAAGAAACAAATAAGTTTTGAGTGGGGCAGCCTAATGATCAAGCTTATGGCCCTAGTATTGATACGTGATTCATGGTAATGTTAAATTCTTAAAGTAAAAATGACATTCTCCTTAATCTTCATTTTCATTATTTTATTTAAATTTTTAACATTACCATGAAATGACTCGGGATGTTTGAGAGTGGTTCCGACCTCATTGGATTTCATATGGAGAAAGTAGAATTTTGGATTTCATTCAAAATCCAACAGACTTATCAATTTTTCAGGATTTCAGGATTGCAATGTTTCCATTGAATTTTGTCATGTATTAGGGTATGGAACTCGTATTTAATCAAGAACACCAATCCCTCTATGCACCTTGATGTTAGTGACATTGGTTGTCGAACTCCTCTATCATGACCCTCCTAAAAATGTACGCATCACTCAAACAAAATCTTGACTTGACATGCTATGCTTTTTCTATCTTATGTTAATGCTTAGAGGGTGATATTAATGATAAAGATCCCTATACAGATACAGAGGTAATGACAAAGATACCTCTGGATATTAATGCTTAGAGGGTGATATTAATGACAAAGATCCTGATTTTCCAACAAGACTAAAAAATTAGACATTTCTCGTGGTGGCAAGAGGCCCAAGCATAAGCAATAGATAATAGATTTACTTGTCTTTTCTAGTTTCTAGTAGTTTTTATAACCACTGACACTTTCATATTTATTATGATATTTTTTAAACAATATATGACAATTTAAGTTTGAAGTTGGCAATTATAACTCATTAGTAATGAATTATGAATATGATGCTTCATGAAAGTTGAAAGTTGTTTCATTTCATTTTATAACATTTCATTTCATGTTAGATATTATTTGTTGTAATGGTTACACTTAGCTTACAAGTACAAGTTTGGTGATCAATGATGATAAATGTTATATATTGAATTTTGAAAGCTTGAAACTTTAAGATTGATGAATCATGAGACTCAATATGTTGTTTGTTACTATGTTACTAACTTGTGGACGTGGTTGATGAAGATTGTAACTTCTAGATGATTGTTGTTAGATGGTTCAATCTATGTTTTTTTATGTTTTTTATATCTAGTTCATCATTCTACGTGTTTTTGTTGACATATATGTATCAAAATATAAAAATATAAAAAACATATATATTATATAAAAATGCTCCAAGAGCTTCTAAAAATGTCGCTCCCGCACCCATTTTCGCTCCCGCTCCCAAGTAACATTGTTTTGAAGTAATAGAGATTGTTGATGACAACAATTCCTACCCCATGCTCTTGGGAATTGACTGGACTACGGATATGAACGGGGTAATTAATCTGAAGAAGCGGAAGATGATCTTTGAGAAGAAATCACTACGCGTAATAATACCCCTGGATCCTGCTGAAGGATCACACTATACGAAACCAGTCCGCGACTATTAGAGTGATGATGATCTGGACTGCATCCACAAGATAACAGCACGAGACCAAGACTGGGTGAATCCCACCGCGAATGGGCAGATTACATGGGAGTGCGAGAGTTCCTGCAATTCGGATTCCGACGAAGAAGTAGAACGATGGCAGAATCAGTTACACAAGGTAACTACGTTGAATTGCAATATGATGACCTGGTCGTTGCGCTGTGTGTCGTCAAAAGAAAGGAATATGCCTACTTATGATGGTCTAAATGAGGTAGATATCTTTTTGGATGCATTCGAAAGAGAGGTGCCAAAAAAGCAATGCTTCCAAGCCTTGTATTGGGTACTGTGCGCTACGCCCGCAAGATGGTGGGGTACACACAAAGGAAGCTTTGATGATTGGAACGAATGTAGGAGAATGATGCGAGCATGATTTGGGAAGCCTAAGGTACGATTGACAGACAAGTATGATGGACAGGATGATCCGCGCGCACATCTGGCCAAGTGGACGCAGGCCTACGGAGAAAAGCCACAACCTAAGTGGGTGCACCTGTTCTGTTGTACCCTAGATGTTATACCAATGAACTGGTATATAGAAACAGAGCTTCGCCATGGGACAAGTGAATAGGATATCCTACGCGAACGATTCATGATGACCTTCAATTTTGAGGATGGGTGGGACAGTATTGATGAAGCGCTACAAGAGGTAAAAGCATCGATCTTTAGAATACCACAAGAGCCTTTAGACCTAATTTAGCCTGAATGGGCTACTCAATTGAGTCACGCGTTGGAATGTTATAATGTAATTGCTGAAGAGGAGGATGAGGATCTGTGGAATATTAACATTCCAGAAACAAAAGGCCACCGCGAAGTTCAAGGACCACAAATTGAGAACCCTGATATAACCGCGTTGGTGAAAACTAAACGGGTGAACATTGGTATGGAGGCAGAACCCAAATTCGCGAAGATCGGAGACTACTAGGACGACACAACTGTGGATAAAGTCGCTGAATTACTCCGCGAATATCAAGACTTATTCCCGACCAAGTTTACGGATTTGAAAAGAGTAATCGGAGATTTAGGAGTGATGAATACCACGTTAAAACCCGACGCAAAGCCAATTAAGCAGAGGCCTTACCGCTTAAATCTGAAATACAAGGAGAAGGTCCGCATAGAACTAAACAAAATGCTCGCAGCAAGCATCATTGAACCTATGGAAGAATCTAATTAGATAAGCCCAATGGTGGTGCAAGAGAAGAAGCAGAAGGACGAGATAAGGATATGCGTGGATCTCAGAAAATTGAATGACGCTTGTGTGCATGATCCATTCCCAACTCCGTTCACGGATGAAGTGTTGGACAATGTAGGTGGTCAGGAAGCATATTCTTTCACTGATGGGTTCTCAGGGTACCACCAGATCAAAATCGCGCCGGAGGATAGGAGCAAGACAACCTTCGCGACTGAGTGGGGTTGCTTTCAATATACTGTCATGCCATTTGGATTGAAGAATGCGCCTGCTATCTTTTCGCGCGTGGTTGTTGCGGCATTCAAGGAATATATTCATAAGTTCTTGGAGGTCTATTTTGATGACTGGACTGTATTTGGGCTAGTTAAGCGCCATGTAGCGAGCTTGCACTTGATGCTGGATACCTGTCGAAGATACCAAATCGCGCTCAACCTCAAGAAGTGTCTGTTTCTCGTTCCTTTTGGGAACCTATTGGGGCATGTGGTTTGCAGACAAGGGCTGATGGTAGACCCCGCGAAGATCGCGGTGATTCTAAACTTGGAAGCGCCGAGAAGTGTGAAACAGCTGCGCGCTACTCTTGGACATACGGGGTATTACAGAAAGTTTATCAAAGGCTATGCCCAGATCACCGTGCCAATGGAAAAATTGTTGAAAAAGGATGTCACGTTCTACTGGAACGATGACTGTAAGAAAAGCCTAGATATATTGAAAGAAAAAATGGTTACTGTGCCGATTCTTGTCTTCCCAAACTGGAAGAAAGAGTTTCATGTACATGTCGACGCGTCGTGTATAGCGCTAGGGGCAATACTAACACAGGATGGCAGAGAAGGCTTGGATCATCCTATCTCGTTTGCAAGCCGCAGATTATCCAAAGCAAAAAAGAACTATTCGACCACTAAGCGCGAGGGGCTAGCTATGGTGTATGCACTCCAGAAGTATCGACACTACTTGCTAGGAGGCCACTTTAAGATGTATACAGATCACTCTGCGCTAAAGTACCTAGTCAATAAGCCTGTGTTGGGGGTTGACAGCGCAATGCAGACTACATGCAGCTATTCAAGCAGTCATTCGAGGTCCTAACCACCCTGCAGGAGGACCCGAATGTAGAGAGCCTAGAGACAGAGGCACGCGAGCTACAACAGAAGTATGATGAAGTAAAAGGGACCACGCAGACGGTTGCCCTTACACAGAGGCTTGCAAGGATGCAGCAGGCAAAGGCGCTCAAGGACCAGGGGGATGCCACTCGGCATAAGGAAGCAGTCTTAAAAGCGCGCTTACAGCCATGGATCGACGAGGCTTATACCATTATAGCCTCCATTGAAGCAAAGCTCGCGCAACTGCAAGTAACTCAGCAGAGGATGCAGGGCAGCAGTTCAGCAGGCAGCAATAACCGAACAGTGCCTGAGGAAGTCCAGCAGGCAGCCGCTCAGTGCGCTACCGAAGTTGCAGCGATACAAACAGAGCTAGGAGGTCTTCGCGCTAAGATCGTTGCACCTGCAAAGTGACTCAAGGGCGAGTCACGATGTTTGTGTTGGGGGCCTGTTGGGCGCAAGATCCCCCAAGGGAATTTTTGGGGCTTAGAGCCCAGATTTTTGTCCAATTTTCTAATTCCAATGTAAAGACTCCGCAGTTTGTGGGCGCAAAGCACGTAGTTGTTAAAGAATCATAGGGATGTCCGCCCCTATTTTGATAATGTAATGTCGGCTGTAGAAGATCTACCCATGGTCCACGGACCATGGGATTGTATAAATAGAGCTAAGCTCTAAGTACTTTGAAAGCATAATCAACAATGTCTAAGCAGTGAAGATTTAGGCGACATAGCTCTGAAGTGTAAGTCTAATTTTGGGTCATAGCGTAGGTGGAGGCTCTGCAGTTGAGTGCGCAAAGGCCTAGTAGTCCGCAGCTGGGTGGGCGGACCCGTGCAGCTGAGTGCGTGGGGCGAGTCGAGTCTGTAACCCTCAGGAATCATTATTTTTCTATCATTTTGCGTATTTATTTCATGTTTATGCATCTGTTATATTATGTATGAATTTCACTTCTAATGCTTATATGATGTGCGGATGTGTATAAATATGTTGGTTAAGTGAACGCAAGTAAGAACATCTGTTTACGCAAAGCTAACTAAGATCTGCTAATAAGATAAGTAAGATACTTAACCTAGGTTGGGAAATAGCGCAGTTTGCTACCCTAGCGGCGCGAAAGGACTTTAGCCCTTGGTAGGGCTGCAAGGAAATCGAGTGTAACATTTCGCAAAGGTATTGAAGAGTAGAACAAAGCATGAAGCAACCTACGCGAAGGCACTTATAGTTGGAATAAACCGACATCACAACCATCTCAAGGGTGCGGAAACTTGGTTCTAGCATCCCCCCATACTGCTTCAGGTGAGACTTCAGTCCGCGGGTTGATGCCAAAAGGGCCAATAGTGTAGGGATTTGTTTGGCTAACTCACGTTGAACCTAGGTCAGGCCCCCTCAAGCCAACACATAGCACAGGGCACTTTGATATGCATGGCTTTCCTTATTTCTTTGCGATCCGCTGGACCTCAAACTCGATCTAGCATAGGATTAGTGGCGACAGAATAATTGAACGAATTATCCAGATTCTAGAAATAAGACTTCACTGCTCTTCAAATGAACCGAATCCTTGGACCTAGGACAAGACGATCAAACTTGAGCAGAGACTCTTGTTGCCTCCTTGAAAATCGACCTGTGCCAAAACCCAAAATCAAAAGATTCACTGCCTAGATTATGCATGTGTGCCATAACAAGAACTCGTTGTCTAATTAATATGTCGTCCAAGTGGTTATTACAGTGCCCAAGACAAGAATCAACACCACAGAAAATTCATTGCCTCCAAACAATATCCCTGTATCATAACCAAGACCAATACTAACAGTACTCGCTGTCCAAATAGAAATCTTGTGCCAAACATAGAGAAAAGAAAGAAAGGATGTCAACCAGGGTGGAATTTTTCACCACCGAAATTGACAGGGGTAAAGGGGTCTTAAAACCCTTAGAGCCTTAGGCTCAAGAAAAAACAAAGATAAATTGATCCAAAATGATGATCTAAATGAACTCAACCCTCTTGTAGTTATAGATTTCCTTGAGGGGATTCTCCTCCTTAATTAATTGAGTAAAATTCACTCCAACCCCAAACTTTCGATTCTTTTGCCCAGCTGCCCCAAAAACTCACCCACACATTAGGTATTTTCAGGTTTTCCCCTTTATCAAGAACTATAGCCTACGAGGATCAATAGGCTACTTTGTCTTTGTCTCTTGAGCAATTAATTTCTGAGGAACATTACAAAGGTTGATTCAGTGTGTTCATTTGTTGCTGCTACCAGTGATCTTGATGCTACAGCTTGTTCAAATTTGGGTGCACTTACTCAGTGTCTTGATCTCTCATTGTACTCCGTATCTCTACTAAACAATTGATTTCTAATAGAAGAAGGATCTAGTTAGGTTTTCTCCTCGTGGGTTTTGCCCTAGCCATTGCACCTAAATTCATTGTGTCTCATTTTGTTCTTGGTTGTCTACTAGTGTGCATTTGATTTATGTTTTATTTACAATTGCTTATCTAATATTACAGCATAAAAAGGTTTTGTAATAAGTAATTGTTACCACATAGAACATCAGAATTTCAACAAGAGGAACAAAACCCATGTCTCAGAAAAATACTATCCTCAAGGACATACTTGGGTGTGAGAATGTGGCAAGGTAATTTTTCCATGTGGCATAACAGGGGCTGATTTTGTCAAAATCAGCTATATAATATGTCAAAATTGATCAATATAACAAGAGGAACAAAACCTGTGTCTCGGTTTTTCCAAATTCACAAGGACGTTAGAGATCTTGAGATGGTAAAAAATGCACTCATTAATGCATGTAAAAGTCAAGTCAATTAAAATATAGTCATTATAAAGGTCAATATAGCTGTTGGAGGTTACTATTTCCAAGGAAATTAAGATAAGGATAAGAAAAGTAGGCATTAAAAGTCAAGTAATTATTCTTCAACTAATGGAGAGAATTTCCAAGGATGATCACTCTCTCTCTTGGATATCTTCATGGTTTTGGCTTCCGAACATTTTTCTTGTGGAAGGTGGAAGGTGGTGACGAGGAAATTTGACCCATTATGTGGGCAAACTCGATGTAATTAAATATTGTTTTTCCCTTGAATACATTCAGTCTCTAAATTAATTGTGATGACAAATCAAATATTATTATTTTAATAGAGAAAAACTAGTCGTTATCAATGAAACTTATAAATTGCTAGCTCCTCCCCCCATAGTTGTTTTTTTACTATGAGATCATTTATGCTATGCAATAAAGAAACCAATTGGAAAAATACTCTCTTATGTGTATTGAATTGATTTTTCTATGCTCTATTTTCTTAGTTTTAGCCTTTAATTTGTGTTTAATAGACTAACTTGCAGGTACAAGCTTAATCAACACAAAATTGTTGCAGGGATCCATTGACTAACACTCTGATATGGAAGGAGGGCTTGTCTCACTCTTAGCTCTCACCAAGAAGACAAATTTTCAAGTGTTGGACAATCCCCTTTAAGGGGAATCTTCAAACGAATTTGTGGGATATTGGTGACAATTGTTTTTGTAGCAATTGGGGCTTCTTGAAGAAGTAAATCCTCCAAGTGGAATTAAATTTTTTTGCAGGTTATTCTATACTAGTGTAAATGGGATAGTTTCACCTCCAACTCCTCACTCATTCCTAGTTCTCAAGCTGGAGCTGACTTAAGGAGGGTTGTGATCACAATCCATCAGATTAGTAAGCTTTAGAGCAACGGTAAAGTCTCATATCTCAACCATTTTATAGATAAAATTAGTTTTACTTTACTAAGTTGTAATAATTTCCATATCTTTTAGCTAGTAAATCCTTGGAGAAAAAGTGCATAAATTTAGTTTTTAACCAAGGGATACATATATTTGGTTTCCTTGAGTTATTTTGCATATTCTACACCAGTATGTCTAGTCTTACGAGGGTACATCTGTATGTACAAGTTGTTCTAAATTTCTAGATTGCAGATTTCACCCAAAGAGGCACTCTAGAAGGCTCAATACACCATAAAAAGTCTTTGTTTGTGTCTTGTTTTAGCTCAGATTACTCTATATTGTTTATTTCTTAGATCCGAAGGTAAATTTCAAGTTATTTCAGTCTTAAAATTTATTTTTAATAGCTGAAATAATTTTTTGGGTTATTTACCCAAAGGGTTTTGACCCCGTGACCTCCAAAAGAGAATTTCCAGCTAGCTAAAAATTTAATCTTAGTGTCGGTCCAAGGCTTAAAGTGGGTCTTAACCGGCCAAACTTTTGTCTTTCAACTTTCCCACCCTTAGATCTGACATACGAGAGTGTTCTGACACTGTTGGCGACTTTTCAAGGGTCTTGTTTTTCTGATTTCTGCATTTTGTGTAGCAATTACAGGCCTATCAATACAGGTAATGAGCAATTTTACATATAAAGTTATAAACCCTCCTAACCAACCATTAAAACTCATAAATTTTTACATTTTGGGTTAGGATATTTTAAATAGACCAAAATCCATTACTCATATGCTATATATAACGAATGTTTTGAGTCTTAGCTTATTGTTAGAAAGTTTATTTGCAAATTTACAGACCTGTTAAAATAGGACAGCAAGCATTTTTGTTCAAGAACTTGTCTAACCAAGCATCCATTTATAGAATAGACACCTTTTTTGGTTAGCATATTTTTCGTACATGAATTTCTATACTTGGTTTACTTGTGTACTTGACTGTTGGTTTAGCTAATCTTGGGTCGCAGATTTATCTATTAAGCTAGCTGGACAACAAATACAAAATTCCCTGCTTCAGCCATCAGACCCCATTATATGGCATTGTTCTTATAGTGGTTGGTTCATGTTGTACTATGGAAAGCCTCCCTTGGCCTTGTGGTAGGAGTTGAGGCCTAAAGAGAGAGGACTAAGGCTGAGGTGACAGTGGGCCTTTGTCATGTGTGTTCCAGCCATAGTGGATTGTACGATCTTCTGCAATCTGCTAAACAGAGCGATAACAAGTCCTTCTCAGTTCAAGTTAGTATATAATTGCGACATGTTGATGTATGGTTACAGGAGGGTTACCCCATGCTCTATAGTTTAGTTATCTCAATCTTTCCTACAATAGGCTATAAACTTAGTTCGGGCCTTCAAAGGAGTGTTGTCACCCTGCTACATGAGCAGAAAATGTACCTCAAGTTGATTTGGGGTAGCATCGGATGTGCTCTAGACCTCAAATATTGTAGGGAGGCTTGGCACATGTATTCCAAAGAACCCAGAAAGTGTTTTGAGAAATTCCACCCAAAGATGATTTTATTAAAATAATTAATATTTTTAATGGGACCCTAAGTCTAAACTTAGGAAAATTAAAATATTAATGGGTATTAATCTAATTGTGGGTGTAACCAAGCCCCAAGGGTTAGCTCAACTAGTCGAATCCCCGTTGTTAAGTACCTTGGCAATCGGGAGGTCACAAGGTCAATTCTCCTCAACGCCCTTGGGGTTAGGCCCTGCTACTCTGGCCAACGTGCTTTAAAAGATTCCCTTCAGGTTGATCTACCCAAATTTTCCGTGGATGTAGCGGTCACCCCATGAACCACCCGTAAAAAAATTGTGGGCGTAACTTCTAGAAAAAGACGGAGATCAAGTCAAAACGATCTGATCTTTCGATTAGGAGTTAATATAGGACGTTGGTTGTCCAACAGAAAGATATAAGAAGGGGCTTGAGGATCACTTGGAAAACACACCAAGAGATCAAGAGATCGAATTTCTGAAGTGAGAAGTTCTCTGGAGGAAGTTCCGATCGAGGAGATTTCTTGCAGTTGAGGGGCAGGGATAGCATCCAGAGAGAGAGATTCTCTCATCCTGAGAATCATCAACAGAGAGAGGCAGAGAGTGATCCAGTAGCCCAGACACAGGGCCACGCAGAGGCAGCACAGAGGGTGAGAGAGTTCGAAATTTTGCTGGGCAAAGTCAATTGCAGAAGCCGGTAGCCGAGGTGTGAGACCGGGAGGCTGAGAGCAGTGACTCCAGACAGCAAATCGATCAGTTGGCTGGGTGACAGAGTGCCTAGAGGAGTTGATGCAGGGACTGCGTGAAGAGTGTGTAGAGACAACGCAGGGCCTACCAGTGGCACTTCATCTCGTGTCCAGATTAGTTGGGATTTTTCTCAGTGATTGTGTGAGGTAATCTCACAAATCTTTCTGCCAGTATTTCTCTCTATAACTAAATAACCCACGAGGCATTCAAAGATGTATTCATAATTTGCTACTACTTAATAATAATAAACCCTTAGAGTTGTTGCACTGGTTTTCCCGCATTGGGTTTTTCCAGGGACATTTGTCCAAAAATAACGGTGTCAATTGTGTTGTATTTTCTTTCTTGCTCAATGTCTTGTTTCCAATGTATTACGATATTTGTCAAAGGAAACAACAAGTAATTTGTTTAAAGGAAATTAATAAATAGCAATAATATCATCAATTGCTACAGTGGGGGTCCCTATTGAGGAATTTTCACATCTCAAATCCATTGTCCAATGAACTCAGAGTGGGAAGTAAGGTATAAGGTTGAAATGAGACTAGCCTCAGCGAACCTATCCTAAAAGACTAAATGTTGATATCATATAGTGAGTTGACCTCTACCTAAAAGTTATGAAGATGTTGGGTTTTCCTTTAGAGAAATCGCCACATTTGAGGGTTATTGGAAGTTGGAGGTGAATGTTGCCGCAATTTTGGCATTCGTAAGGCCACGTTGAAACCCTCGAGTTCACCTTCAAGAAGGGAATAGTTGACACACTTTTGGAAGGCACTAAGTGGCTACATTGTAGACTTTTAGAATTGAGTTTTGAGACTTAAGATGTTGCTTGTATTGATAGAAGAGGGTTACATTGAGGGGATTTTGGAGCTAAGTTATCCTTTTAAAGCCCAGTTTCATATGCTAGAAAGTTACTTGTGAAAGGTCATTATGCAGAAGGGCCCTTGGAGGCCCACTGGGTACTTTATAGTCATCCTTGAAGAAAAGGTCGCACCTTTAGGGGCTTGTACACCACTTTTGAGGGTTTTTTAATGAGTAAAGGATTGATTGAGGAATTTTGAAGCTAAAGTATGAATTGGGAGGCCTTTGTACCCACCTTGGAGGCTAATTGGAGCCTTTGCACCCACCTTGGAAGAGAGTTTGTGGGTTGTATGCCAACGCTAGAAGTTATTCATGGTCACATTGGAAGACTTCTTATACAAGCTATGTTATTGAAGGGCCATTGGAGGTTGGATGTTGCACCAACCCCCTTTCTTGCCCTTCGTTTAAGAAAAAAGGGTCATCTTTTGGGGGTTTATGCCCATAGATTTTGTACATGTGACTTTACAAGCCACAATTGGTAATATTTTAGCTTAATTAATTTGTAGAGAGAGCTTTTGGCCCCTCCTTAGACTAAATTAGGGGATTTTAGCTTAGGAAACTATTATTTTAATATGAGGGAAGTTGAGCACTTCCTATATGAATAGAGGTGCATTTCCTCGTCTTCTCATCGAGTTTTGGGGCAATCTGAAATTTATGTGATATCTCCTTATTAATTTTGGCCTTGGATATTTCAAGTGAGGCAAATTGTTTTAGGGAAGATATGTTTTGAATGGAGGAATTTTTGTAGATTGATGAAGTGATGCTTGGATGAATAGTGTTGTTTTATTGTGAATTGTCTTCCATTTTGCTACAATTGTCGAATTGGGGTTTGTCACGTGCCATATTAAAAATTGCAACATTTCTTATGAACTCTATTTCTTGATATGCAAAATTTGTCATCAAGCATCTATCAAGAAAACTAGATTTTCCTTGACCTTATATCGAGAAGTTATCCTTCTCTCTTTTCCCTCTCCATCCAAGGTCTTTAGCTATTGACCTGCTCCTTGTTTAAACTCTATATGCCTAGAATTTCAACGATTAGTCAAGACATTGATCCCTCATGCTCCATCACTTTATAGTATATACCTTTGTAAAATCATAAATTCAAAGTAGTGTGTCTGGGAATCTCTTTGGGAATTCTTCAAAGCCTATCTAGAACCATCAATTCGTTTATCCCACTACTTCATTCCACTCAAAGCCATACTTTATTGAAGATTGTTCTAGCCTGTTTATATAGCATGGTCCTTATAGGGTATTTATCCTAAGGAATTCTTGTGTTACATAAGCTCAAGAACCTGTCAAGGAAGCCTCCCTTATAGGGGATAACATTTGCCTACAAAAAAGGAGTGGAATTCGCTTTTAAGGTGGCAGTGGTGGTGGATCCCGTTGTTGTCACGAACCTAGTGTGGCCTAGCACTAGGGTCCTAGATTTTGCAGTAACAGGGCCCTTAACCTTTGCCCTTATTTGTATGACCAAATATGGCTAGGTTCTCATCATCATCCTTCTTGCTAGCCTTTGACTCCATCCAAGTTTCCTCTTGGATACAATCATCCCACTATTTCCCATAACCTTTCAAAGTCCCTCTTTCTTAACTATGAAGCTAACTCCTCACTCTCACCCTTACCTTTACCTTTGCCCTCATTTGTATGACCAAATAGAGCTAGGTTCTTGTCACCACCTTCTTGTTGGCTTTTAACTCTATTTGAGTCTTCTCCTAGATACAATCGTTACACAATCAATCTATTTTCAAGAGCACAAATACTTTTGACAAATGGTTCCCATGAAGTTGGGAATCCATTTAGTGCCATGTTCACTAACTTTGAATCTACAATCTTGTCCCAGATTGTTACAAGTTGATCACTAATTTGTGTGACCTTCATAAGATAATTGGTAACTAAATCTAATCTAATCATCTCTACGGATTTGGGTTTGTTCTGCAATATCATCTTTCTATTTATGTTCTCACTCTAGTAAAGGCTAACCAAGGCATGAAAGATTTCCTTTGTTGTTTTCTTCTCAGATATATGAGGGAGCAAATGATCCTTTATGATATCCATGATCATTCATTTGACCTTACTTCTTGTGAGCTGCCAACTATTGTGAATCTAAAGGTGAAGACACAATATCCTTGATAAAACCCCAAAGATCATTCTCTCCTAATAGAAGTGTAACCCTCACTTTCTGTGACAAGAAATTTTAAGTGTCGTTCAATCTATCCTCGAATGTGAGATAATTGAGGCCATATATAAGATCTAATGCACAAACTCCATATCTGAAAATCAGTCCTTGAAAAATGTCAGGCCAGGGTAACTCCAGAATGATCGGAAGAAAAATTGATATTTTATTTCATTAGAGAACTATTGTTTATATACAAGAAGGAGACGGAACAGTTCATCTTCTTGATGACTGTTCACGTTCCAGTTCACCCATCCGTTGAGGATTAGGTGTCAACATTCCCCCCCTTAATCTGAAGGGATGTTGGTGAGTCCAAGCATCGTTCTGAATCTTTCAAGCTTTTCTCTTCCAAGCGCTTTGGTGAAGATGTCTGCAATTTGCTCGTTTGTGGAACAATGACGGAGATGGATTGTTTTGGCCTCAACATGATGTCGAATCAGATGATATTTAGTATTGATGTGCTTAGTACGATCATGGAACTTTGGGTTCTTGGCCAACTTTATTGCAGAGGTGTTATCAATCATGAGTGGAGTTGATTGTATTTGTTTTACCTGCAAATCTTCAAGAATTTTCCTGAGCCACACAATTTCTTTCGTTGCTTCAGCTGCTGCCACGTATTCTGCTTCTGTTGTGGAATCTGCTGGTACTGATTGTTTGCGTGATCTCCAGGAGACAGCTCCTGATCCAAGACTCATAGCATATCCTGAAGTAGATACCCCAGTTTCTTTGTCTCCATCGAAGTCTAAATCAGAGTATCCAATCAAGTTGAAGTCGTCCACCTGTGTATACTTGATTCCAAGGTCTTGAGTTCCCTTCAAGTACCTTAGAACTCTTTTTGCAGCAGACCAATGTCCCTCACAAGGCTTTTGCATAAACCTGGAGAGGATTCCAACAGTAAATGAAATGTTTGGTCTGGTAGTAGTGAGGTAGATGAGACTTCCTACAAGCTGTCTATACTTTGTTGCATCCTCAAATTCCTTTCCTTCAATAGATGTGAGCTTCAAGTTTTGTTCCATTGGAGTAGAAAGAGGATTGCACTCTGTCATGCCAAATCTGTTTAACAAATCTCCAATGTATTTCTTTTGAGAAAGAAATATGGATTTTGGATGTTGGGTTACTTCAATGCCAAGATAGTAATGAACATAGCCCAAATCAGTCATTTCAAAACTTTTTCCTAATTCTTTCTTTATGGATGCAATATAGCTTTCATTGTTCCCTGTCATTAAAAGATCATCTACATATACCACAAGATATACAACTGTTTTGCCAACTTTCTTGACAAATAAAGTTGCATCATCAAGATCAAAATGTTTGAAGTTGAGTTTCAGAAGATGCTCAGTTAGTTTTTCATACCAGGCTCGTGGTGCTTGTTTGAGGCCATACAAGGACTTCACAAGTTTGCATACTTTGTGTTCATGTCCTTTCACAGCAAATCCTTCAGGCTGGGACATAAAAACATTCTCTCTTAGATCTCCATTCAAGAATGCAGTTTTTACATCCATTTGATGGACGTTCCAACCGTTCTGAGCAGCTAGTGCAAAGAGTGTCCGGATGGTGGCCCATTTTGCTGTGGGGGCAAAAGTTTCCTCATAATCGACCCCTTCCTTCTGTGCAAAACCTTTTGCCACAAGCCTAGCTTTGTGCTTGTCAAGTGAGCCATCAGCTTTGTACTTGTTCTTGTAGACCCACTTGCAGCCAATTGGTTTGGTTCCAAATGGAGGATCAACCAGCTTCCAAGTGCCATTCTTTATGAGGGCATCATACTCCTTCTGCATCGCTTCTTTCCATTCATCATGAGAAGAAGCTTCTTTGAAGGAAGTTGGTTCAAAATCTGTAGACAAGTTCAATTCACAATCATAAGTAACATCCATATCAACAGGTGAATTAGAGTTATCTACATCACCTCCATCTTGTCGGTTTGTATTTCTGGTTCCTGTTTTTCCAATTTCATCAGGATGAACACTTTCAAGTGTCTTTGTCAGCCACTTTGGGGGACCTTTCTGAGATGGTCCAGGCTGCTCTATTGATTGAGTTGGGAGTGAATCAAGATTGAGTCTCCCAATTCTATCAATTACATCACTTAAAGGATCATCCGGTGTTGGAGTTTCATGCAAGGGAGATTGTTCTTCAGAAGAAGATTCCATATGTTGATCTAGTATAGGAATCCCCCCTTCAAGATGTGGAATCTGATTCTCAAACTCTTGAAATGATTTCGTTTTTGTGAATCTATCCAAGTGATCAAGTTGCCGCTCAACAACACTGTCAGATTTGGATGATTCAAGAAAAATGACATCTCTAGATACAACAAACTTTTTATTTACTTCATCATAGAGACGGTATGCTTTAGAGGTGTTTGAGTACCCCAGGAAGATACACTTACGACTTCTAGCACCAAGTTTGTTTCTATGTACCTTTGGTATTAAAGCATAACAGGTGGAACCAAAAATCCTGAGATGTTTTACCGAAGGAACATGTCCATACCACAATTCATAAGGAGTCTTGTTTCTTATAGCACTAGATGGACATCTATTCTTTATATATGCAGCACATAGAACAGCATCAGCCCAAAACATTATCTTTACATTTTTGAAGAAAAGCATGGATCGTACCATATTCAAGATTGTTCTGTTCATTCTTTCAGCTACACCATTCTGTTGAGGATTATAAGGCACAGTTGTTTGATGTTTAATCCCATGTTGGCGAAGATAGTGTTCAAATTCATTTGATGTATATTATTTTCCATTATCAGTGCGAATAGACCCAATATGAGATTGTGCATCATTTTCAATCCATTTATGAAAATTCTTGAATGTTTGAAAAGCATCAGATTTGTTCTTCAATAAATAAACCCAACACATTCTGGTGTAATCATCAATAAATGTCATGATATATTTATTTCCATTTGCAGAAGGAACAGGCATTGGACCTCATAAATCTGAATGAATGAGTTCAAGCTTCCTATGTGCTCTTGAATGTGAATCATGAAAAGACTGTTTGCTATGCTTTCCTAGAATGCAAGCATCACATTGCTTATGTTTTCTAGGAATTGTAGGCAAACCAGCAACACCATTTTTCTTTAATAAGCAGAGACTGTCATAGTTTAAATGTCCAAATCTAGCATGCCATAATAAACTTGATGGAAGTGTACCTTCTTCATGATGAGAAATATATGAGAAATGTTGTGCATGAGCAGAAGTTCCTTGCAGTTTAAGAAGTCTTTCTTCTTCTATACCCCTCATGACAAGTGAGTGGTCAGATGCCTTTCTTACCTCAAGCTTGTCATCAAACATATGAATGGAGTGACCTTGCTGGCGGATGTGGACCAGGGACAGCAAGTTTCTCTTGAGCTGTGGGAGATATAGAACATGGTCCAGAAGAAAGTCTGGAAGACCAGGCAGTTTAAGCCTGATTGTACCAAGCCCTGATGGCTTGATTTTTGACTGATCTACAAAGTATACTGCTTCCATCAACATTGTCAGTGAAATCTTCAAAAAAATCTTTCCTATGAGTCATATGACAGGTTGCTCCTGAATCAAGCAACCAGTCATTTTTTGAAGAAGCAAGTGAAGCATTAAACAAATCTTCATTTACTCCAATGTTACATTGTGCCTCAATATAGTGAGCGGATTCAGGTGCTTTACCTTTGTCTGTGTCATCAGTTTTACCTTTCTGCTGATTTCTTCTCTGCTCAATTTTGTCCCATGGTAGCTTGCATGTAGAAGCATCATGTGATCCATTTCGTTTGCAGCGAATGCAATGCAGATCTGCCTTTTCTGCTTGAGAATGTCTGCCCCCCCCTTCCTCTGATATATCTTCTTCTTTCTCTTGAATGCATACTGTAACAAAATTATTTCTGCTGATAGAAAATCCTTACGTTACAGCCTTCAAATCCCTCTAATATTTGCTAGAAGCATGAGCATTTCATATATCACTGCAATACTACTATGTTTTTAAAAAATTGCGCAAGGGATCACTTCAATATATCACTTCAATGTATTAATATATCACATGCAATACTACAAATGCTTTGATATATAGAACACTCTGACTGATAAAACTTTGAATGCTTTGAAAACTGCTTATATAAACGCTTTGGATGATATATATAAACTGCGCAATACTATTTGAACTACCAAACACAGTTTTGTTACCATACGCAGCAATGTTCACTCTCAAAGACTTCCCACAGACGGTGCCAGATGTTATTTGTCAGTTACCATACCATATCCTCCTTAAAATATTCAAACAGCTTCCAAAACTTATTGAAACAACGTCCAAAACGCATTCAATAACTTATTCAAGCAGCGCATTCAAAAAAACTTATTGAAACAGCGCATTCAAAAACTTATTGAAACAGCGCATTCAAAAACTTATTCAAGCAGCTTCGTGTTCAAGAATGCATGGAAAACGACCCTCTGGATCCTTTCCACTCCAAGTATAAGCATCTGTGTGGCATAGATGATATTGCATACTATAATATTCAATGTCTATACAGCTGACAGCTAATAACTCGTTTCAAATACATAGATGATAATGCATACAATAATATCATCTTTATGAGTCACATACAATATCTTTATGCGGACCTATCCGAGCCCTCTCTCTATGGTGGAACCTCAGTAACACCCTCACCAACACGCAACAGCAACTTTGCATGCGATGACCTGACCCTGTGTCGACATCGCCGAGGGTTATATGCACAGAAACGGAGATTAAATGAATGGATACAGCTGAAGCGCGTATATTGAGGATGTCCAAGTCGCAACACCTCAGGCAGTGGCTTACCACCTCTGCTCTTGACTTCACTGGTGTATAGAACCAGAATACAGGAGCGGATTCTCTGTCAAGAAAAGCTTGGTAGAAAAGATACGTGCATGTATCAATTTCTGAAACCAGCTTTTGAATATTTTAACATTAGTGGAAATCGATGGGATCGTTCACTGTTACGAGGGATGTCAACTGAGACCCGGATGGAAGAGGGGCAGAAAGACATCTATTATGTCACCGGCGAGAGCAAGAAGGCGGTGGATGCTATCGATGAATATGCCATAGGGAAGCTCAAGGAGTGCGATGGGGGAATGTACCTGAGAACAACGAGCTGCAAGTCGGCGTCGGAGCGTAGAGCCAACGGCAGAGGCGGTCTGAGGTGGAGCCAGACAAACGTTCAGAGGTAATCAATGCGCAGAGAGACAGACGTTTAGGCAGGCAGAGGCGTTATGGCCAGGCAAACGTTTCAGGCAGAGGAGTTACAAGGAATCTGGGACCTGCGCTCTGATACCATGTCAGGCCAGGGTAACTCCAGAATGAGCGGAAGAAAAACTGATATTTTATTTCATTAGAGAACTATTGTTTATATACAAGAAGGAGACGGAACAGTTCATCTTCTTGATGACTGTTCACGTTCCAGTTCACCCATCCGTTGAGGATTAGGTGTCAACAAAAAAATATATTAAAACCCTCTACCTGCTTGTCCTTTCCAATAGTTGATTTATGATTGTAAACCCTTGTGAATCTCAATCAAAGAAATAGCTATAATACCATGTAGATTTTTCAAGCCTAGGTGATTGTTGTCCTAATGTTCTCCTATTCTAAAAACAGAATTTATATAACAGCGAAAAATTAAAATTTTGGTTGCATCCATCACATGGTAGCTGAAAAATGACAGGTGGAAGAAATAAAACACATACACAAGGATTTATCTTTGTAATCAGATTTCCATTCCTTTGATCAAACTTTATAATGTGACCTCTACAACCTGCATTAACGAGTTTCTGTATGGTCAATAAAATCACCTCAAACAGCAGTGTATGACTTGTGTAAGAGATGGTACAACTACAGCAGTACAACCTGCTCTGTTTCTGCCCTTCTTAGGCAGAGCAAAATGTTCTTTCTCTCCTTTCAACATTGAAGTGCACTACAACAGACAATGGATAGCCAGATTTGAAGGTGTACAGCCAAATCTTAGAGTGTGTGACCAAATTTGAAGGTGTATGGCCTATGCATAAAGAAAAAAGTGGCTACAGTAGTGGTACAGCCTGTACAGCCTATTGGTATCTCACTGGTCACTTTATTAATCTGTGGTTCTTCTCCTTGAATGTGCTCTTCCTACCTCAAGCTCTCTTGTTCTCTTCTCATGTGAGATTTACTTCTCCTATCTTTTCCTCTTTATGCTTTGAGAGAGATAACTAATCTCCTCAATCCTAGCTACCACCTATCTCAATCATGAGATGTATAGCTAAGATTAAATCATAATTTAAGTCACTAATGTTCTAGAACTTCTAGAACATTTCATTTAAATTCCTAAAACTAATTGACTTCAAAACATAAGACTTCCATTTTTTCTTTTATTTTTCAAGTGAAATCACAAGATGGAATTATTTCCCACTTTTCCTAAGTGGTCACTAAAGAAATTTCTCAGACCTTTTCCTGTGAATTCATGCTAAAACCTGTGGAAGAAGTTCCTGCCCTAGCTACATTTTCAACACACCAGATAAGCTGAAGCTCTGATTCTGTTTTTCAAAAGCTTCCTACTCCATAACTCCATACCTGTTGAGATCTTACTTTGATGCTTTTTGCTCCAATCAACACTGTTGTTTCAGAATTTGTCTCTCACGTCATCTTCTCTATTGGGTTGTGCAGCTTGAATGGTGTGTACACCATCAGATATTACAACAGCTAAGTGCTACATCCAACTAGTAAATCCTTGAATAAAACATTGGATGCTTCTACCCTTTGGGTTGCTTTTCTTCTTGGGTTGCTTTTCTTACTCTTCTATCAGTTTTCTAATTTCCCTGATCTAGTTTGGTCTTCTTCTTGGCTCATGTGCTCTTTTTTTGTTGTAATTTTGCAATAAGGGCTAAGTCTTTCACTCTCCTGCTCTTATCTCATGAATTTATTAGATTCTTGTCTGACGAGATCTTTAAGATTGATTTCTTTCATCATTGCACTTTTCTTAATGCCTTATAGCTAAGTTGCCGGAAACGGCTACCCTAACCCCCAAAACGGCATTTTCTCGTTTCAGATACGGATCCGGGAACGAAACGCCAAAAAAATGTTTTGGTGCCATTTTTTGTTTTGGATACGGGACGTTTTTTTCAAATGGCATTTTTGTAGAAAAAACGTGCTGTTTTAAAAATTTGAAAACGTTTTCTGAAATTCTGAAACGTATTTGGAAAAATTTTAAACGTTTTACAGCAAAAAAAACTGTTTTGAGGTCCGCAAATACCAAAATTATCTGGAAAATTTAATGGACCGCCTTCACATTACAGCTAAGCACCTTGCCAATCCGCATCGTTTATGCAGCGGCCGAGTATGATAAATTGGACGGAACCATGTTAAAACAAGTTATGAGCTCGATATTTCATGGGTGGTCAGCTAAAGGGATTTTTTGATATAATTAATGCATCGAGCTTAGAAGGGGCCAAAAAGTATTTCAACGCTACATCTCTTTTCGTTGAACTCTGGTCTTTGAGGACAAGAATACAGGTTCAGTTTTCGGGTCCACGAAGATACGGTTTACAGGAGATGATTTAACCATGCGGTTGACCTGAGCGTTGTAGAGAGACTCGAGAGCCGTCCATATTATGGCGTTTTGGTCAACCTCATGATGGGGCCATCCCCATTATCTAGTATCAAGGGCATTGATGTGGCCACCAAGTCCATCTAATTTCTTCATGTTGTGTTTTGTGTAGGCTTTATTGATCTATTTCGCCCATTTAGGATACTTTTATAATTCTCTCAACATATGTTGGAATAAATAAAAATAATATTTTATTTTGTGAGGTAGGTTGAACTATTTATAGCTCTTTCCAACGTCTTGTAGAATAAATAAAAATAATAATTAATTTTGGACCTTAATGGCAATAAGCAAATCTTTTTCTGTATGGTGAATCAGTGATTTGTTCTGGTGCAGATGTTTTTATAATACTATGCCATCATGTAGTTTTAATTAACGTGTGTTTGTTCCCAATGAAGTTCTTTCCAAGTTAGTAAATTCACTCTCTTGGTTTCCGATTGAGAAACCTCAAACCTGTTCTTGGAGTTATATAAAAAAAAGTTAACTACTTGCCATTTTCTTGAAGTTTCATCAACCCTGTTTTACTATTTTTGGATGTATTAATATATTATGTTTTTCTTTGAGGCACAATTCAAATTTTATCGATCTACTTGCTTACAAATCTAATGTAAACTCTTTAGCGTATATATTTTAATGTGGCTTGATTATAAGTCTTAGACTTTTAGTTTACAAAAGGTATTTTCTTATTTTACACTATATTTATTTGCCATGCATAGCATGTACATGTTGAGATTTCTCGCTTAATGAGGGACATTCTTTTGTCTCGTATATATAGAGAGGCTCAAAATTTCAAATAAGTTTCCAAACACTGTCATACACTCAAGAAATTATACTTGGTTGTATCCTTATGGCATATGTTGAATTGATGATGATGAATCATGATAGATCATAGATGATAATCTAGATTCTGAAATATGAATGGTAATATGAAATTCTTATTTTTAAAATATCTATATATATATGTGTGTGTGTGTGTGTGTGTGTGTGTGTGTGTGTGCCATTTCCTGCCGTATCGTATCCAAATTTTTTGAAAATTTGTCGTATCCGTTTCAAACCCCATACCCGTATCCGTTATCTGGTAACTTAGCCTTATAGTCATCTCACTATCTTTTCTCAGGGTTAGAACTTTACTCATAAATGCATCTCTTTTCCCCTTTGTCAAAAACATTATAAAGCTTTTCACATTCCCCTTCAACAAGGCATTATTGATATGCTCTTATAAAATGTTCCTAATGTCTTATCCTTTCATCAGCTCATTTCTTATTTTGATATTATTTTCCTTTTCAATGTCTAAGCATCTTTGATGCTTATGCTTATGTGGTAATTCCAAGCACCCCCACTAAAATAGCCACAATGACCTCTCATGACCCTTATATAGGAGCCACTAATTAGCCTTGATTTCCAAAGGTGAGTCATGTTATATCACAATCTGGTCACTCTGGCCTAGCCCTATACTTCTCTACTCATCAATCTCCTCCCATAACTTTATGCCATATGGGCTTATCTTCCCTATTCTTCTGCCAGTGGACCATTCTTTATAGCAACCATCTTCCTGTTAACAATTCACAATCACTATTATTCATCATCATGTCTTAATATTCTTAGCAATAACCAAACAATCTCTTTAGCAACAAACAAAATCTAAGTATTGTGATATGTATCCTTAGTTGCCGTCCACATCTTTTTTATTATATCTTTTATTTCCTCATCGAGGCTCTTTTCATTAACGTATCACTATCAATATCCCTCCATGTGATATACGATGACTCTTTCAAACTATTTGTCTTTGTCTTGCATGATTATTTTTCAATTGAGATTCCCTCCTTTGGACCATACTAAGCATCCTCCAAACCAAAATCCAGTGGATCCTTCCATGTTAATTCCATATAATGTCCTTGGAGCTTGCAGGATCATTTTTTTGGGTCAACTCTCCCTTCCATTGGCATATCACTTGTACCATCATTGAGCCGAGAGGCTCATTCTACAGCCCAGAATGAGGGGATGCGTAAGTTTGTCTGTGCCCCTTTAAAATAAAAATTATGTTCTAAATAGAAAAATAATGCCATCTATAATTAAAAAAAAATGAATATGTTGTAAAGTAATTAGAAGCAAAAGAATATGTGTGAATCAGATGTTTAAATCTTATACTTTCCAAAAATATTTTAACAAAAGATTTAAATAAACTATTTAAAAACCTATGTTAACTAATTTATGTCTATATCAACTTCATATATATCTATATATAGAAAAAAAATTAAGTTTTTATGGTTAAAAATTTTATTTGGTCCTATATATACTCTATTTAGCATTCAAAAATACAATTTAAACAATGAAAAATAACACATTGTATTTTGCACTCTAAAAAAGTTTGCATGTGAAGAAATTTGATCCCTCTCGGCTCATGTTAGATCTGTACTTAAGATGGATCTATGCCGGTTCAGCCCAATATCCAGTAACTCTTCCAAGCTAGCTTCTAATGACAACCTCAATACTTCCTGATCAGTGCCTACCAGGAAGGCACCTTCCACCAAGTATTTCCTTGGTCCTTTTCCTCTGATGGCTTCATTGGGACTATTTCCTATCAGGGGTTTTTTATTGGAGGTATAACCATGATTAGAATCCCTCAACCAACACCGAATGAACTACAACAGTAGTTGATGTGACACAAATTCTACCCACACAAACAAAAGTTCCACGCTCTAACTCATCTAAAACATAATTTCTATTGCTAATACTTGCTGCATATCATACTGATATTCACTTATTTTCACTATCTAATAAGTGCACCATCCTATCCTTTATATAAGATGAGGAAGAGGAGATTACAAAATGAGGTAAAATAGCCTCAGGATTAGTGCATTTCACATCCTCATGCATGTAGTGTAACTACAAAAATAACAAAACCTTGCATGCAAGAAACCATCCTAGAATCCCCATGCACAAGCGAATCTCTCACAAAAATAGTGCACCATGCATACCTCTCAGAATAGTGTGCCATGCATGCAAGAAGGAATCCCTCCCAGAAAAGTGTGCCATGCATGCAAGAGGGGACCTCTCCCAGAATAGTGTGCCATGCTGCATGCAAGAGGGAATCTCTCCCAGAATAGTGTGCCGTGCATGCAAGAGGGAATCTCTCCCAGAATAGTGTACCATGCATGCCTTCCAAAATAGTGCACCATGCATGCAAGCTTCTCCAAGAATAATTGCACCTTGCATGCAGGAACCTCTCCCAAATAGAATAGAACATGCATGTGTTAATGCATGCACCTAACTCACATGGTAATGCACCCTCGCCTCCATCATGTCTTCATAAGCAGATCACCATGTTGTGTGAAAATCTCCCCTCACACAAGTGTGCCCTTCCTCTAACAGAAGCAAAACAAGCAGTAGCTTGAAAACTTGAAGGTGAAAGGAAATGGAGAATACAGTGGGAGCAAGCAAGTAAACTAATAATGCCCAGTCAAGAGTGACTAGCAATATGTATGCTTTGTTATAATTCAATATCCAAAGGACAATCTCTATGTCCTCGTTGAAAGCTCAAAAAACATTGAATGAAGATTTGGATCAAAAGTTTTGGGCTAGTAATCCTTTATTCCTTTTGCAAGTAATAGTTTTAGTTATGCTCATTCAATAAGGCGTTGGATATGCTCCAAGCCTTGGAAATCTAGAAGCAAGCTTTAGATGCAAATCTCTATGTCCATGTGTATACCAAACATGGCTTGGCAACTCTGCACGACGACACGTAATATGAATTACTTTTCACTGTTACACATTACGTGTCATGGTGTAGGTAAGGGGGTAAAATCCCAATTTTGCGTGTAATGTGGATTACATTTTAGGTTTTTCGTCATTGTACTTTATCTTGTCAGGTGACAACGGGGATTATAAAATCCCATTGTAGTATGTTCCTTTATGAATGCCGATAAATTATACTACTACATTAAAACACTCAACAAATCAGCAAACGTAGGTGTCATTTGCTTGCAGTGCTAATAAATGAACACAATCCATCTTTCCTTCTTGGATGAATATCCAAGGAAACCCTGGATGTTGGCTGTTTCCAAGAATGACAAACGAACATAATCTCTATCCCCTTATTGGCACTCCTTCTAACGTTTAAAATAGATAATCCTCCAATTCAATAAAAATTGCAAAGAGGCTGGAATATTTTCATTCAACTGGAACATATCCCCTGAAGGTAAAAATATTTCTATCAAGGGGGATAAGCATCATGGTAGAATAAACTTAGATTTGGAGCATGAATAATCACAAAGGCGAACGCAATATCTCTATCAATCAGCATAAATCATATGGATGATGGTATGGGAAACTTACATCTTAGGTGTGAAGAGAAGAATGCTACCACCTGAACCACCTCCACCTCTAAGTCCTCCACTTCCTCCTTCTGCAAGGATAGTTCCATTCACATGCAAAATATTTCCTGTGATGATCTTTATACGTCCCCCTCCGCCACCTCCGAGATCTTCTTGGCTGCTTCTTGTTCCGCCTTTGCTGCCATAACTCCAAGGCTCTGATAGATTAGACCAAGTATAAACATCACCACCCCATGTATCTTCTTGGTCCTTGTCATCACCTTTAACGCAGGAGGCTCCCCTGCCCCCATGTCCTCCACCTGCCCCATCAGTCCCAAGTGGTGTTCCACTCGTCTGTGAAGGCGGTTTTCCACCCAGCCCAGTGGTATTTAAAGAGGAGCCTTCTTCTAAACTCGCATTTCTAGCATCCACAATCAGTGTTCCTGCTCTAAAAGATGCAAATTGCCCTATCTTTAAATCCCCAGAAATATTAATAGATATTAAGCACCCCGGAATGGGGCAGCTAACAGAAACATGGGGTAAGACTTCCAAATTGCCTCCCCCTGTGATGAGTGTGTCATTTGCCAAAATCAGAGTGGTATTGAGCTGGCAATTGGTATCCAAGGAACCAGTTCCTCTCAGTTCCTCTTCACAAGAGACTGCCTGGATTTCTGAATAGCTATCATTAGTGTCACTCTGTGCATCCGTGCTGTGCAGCATTTCTGAGAAACCATCCTGGTTCAAACCGGGCACCGATATCACCTCACCCAGGTTAAAAGCTTTAACAACGGGGTTTCTTGACTCTAATGTGAAATTAACACCAAGCATGTAAATGAAGAGAATCCTCCGAAGCAAATCAAACCGGTAAATTGCCATAGTGTCAATGCGGGGGCTTCAGAAACCATGGGAGCAGGGGAAGCTAGATACAGTAGAGGTTGCCGAATAATTTGATGGACTCATATATTCGATGAAAATGCCTGATGATCACATAAAAAATTCGCTTATAAAAATACCGTCTGCGCCATCTCTTCAAATATAAATGCTCACATATTCGATGAAAATGCCTGCTAATCATATACAAAATTCGCTCGAAAAAAATAGACTGCAAAACTCTTCAAAGATTAATAATATTTGCCAACAATTTGGAAGTTTAACGCGGAATTTAGGAATTACCCGTATCGGAAACTTGGCTCCTGCCTCTAAGAAACCAATGGACAGCACGCTAATTATATATCTGCGCCTGTTACATATTTCTGCACTACACCTCCAAGTAGAGTTACAGACGAAAGAATCCGTTTGTTTCCAGCTAGTTAAATGAAACAATCCATTTTAATGATAGGATATAATTAAAATAAAAAATCATACAGGCCGACATCTGTCAAATAACAATGTTAATTCGACGAATAGTCATAACAGGTTTCACACAAATGGCAAGATAAACGGCGGAGAACTGCAATGCAAGGCTGGGACTGGGGTTCACACGAAACGACTCGAAAACTGAACACCCAGTGATCTAATTAATCCCTACGAATACCTAAATACTCTGGCCGTTATGTGAATGTCCTCGCCAGATATCCTTCGCCACGTCACTGACGAAGCGCCACGCCACTGACGAAGTGCCACGCCACTGCTCTGCCGGAGATCATAAAACCTGTACAAACCGACCCAAACAAGAAAACGCACTGAAATAAAATTCCGCCATGTACGCGAATTCAGAAGATCATCATGTGCCAACACGCAGTGACCTGTCCCTAAGCAAATATACACTTCTGGCAATGCCTGAGATGCCAGCACCGCATGCCGTTGAATGCCATCCTTACACACAGCCACGCCGAGGAGGCGGAGGTCATTAAATTGTTCAAGATTTTACTCAAATTTTCTTTGGAAAATTCAGCTAATCAATTGGCCCTACGAAGTACACGATCGAACCCCAGACGGTTTACAGACTTAGAGCACTGTAAATACTGTAATTTGCTGTGAGACTAATTTTCCTCGTCAATTTCAAAATTGTGCGCTTTTGAAAATCCGTCAAATCTCGGTACCTCTGTACACAGGATGAAGATGAATAAAGAAAACGAAGCAGACAATCATCAACACCAAGCACAAAAGTTATGGCGACGTATCAAGAAGATTAAACCCCTGGAATTCAAAACTCGGAACCAATGACTTCAATCCCGAACTCCGGAGGGCGGGCAACATCGACTAAATCAGCGGGCAGAAATCCAACTGGGGTCTCTTTCCAAGGTCGGTTATCTCACACCACGCTTAACGCTGGAGGGGATCTTACGCTTAACCATTATGGAATTCAACTCAACACCCAATTCCAAACCGCGGTTAGTTTGCACACGTGTGCGTGTCAGTCATGGGTTCTAATTTCTGGTCATCGTTAGCTGGCTTGCTTCGATCAAATTGCCTCTGACGAAATCAGGGAATCCTGCCACGTGTCGAAGCACAAAGCGTCATTGAGTAATATGGTTTGCTAAAACTGTCCAATCAGATGGGCATCGCGTTCTACTGTGGCTTCCCTTTACAAAGAACGAGTGTAGTTATATTAGTTAACAGGTGGGATGGTAAAAATAAATTAAAAAAAAAAAAAGGGAATTTTCGCTCTTTTCATTAAAAGGAACTGGTAGGGTCAGGCCTAGGAACAAACAAGCTCCTTTGTGTGAAGTATTTGTCGTGTCGTAAGATTCCATTAATCCCTCATCTTTTATCTCAATCGTCTGCCCCCTCCCCAACAGACCGACTAAAGATAACCTACTCTGTCGGTAGATTGCGTGAACAACGTACTTTGCTAGTGTGAGAGACAAAGTCCTCGACCAACTTTGTTTTAGGATCTCAAGGACGTTTTTATGAAAGAAGGGGATAGATGTTTCATTTCACCTCTGTGATTCCCATTTTTTCAATAGTGGTTGAAATTGGATAAATAATTAGTTCAATTGTCAACTAGAATAGAATAAGCGTTGAAGTAGAATAAGTTTTAGAATAGTCAATGCATTCAATCTTTTCCTTTACCAATATGAATAGTTGTTATGATGTGAACCTTTAGTTTTTTTAGTATTGTGATGGTGTTATTACTAGTTCATAATCTTCATGGTAATTTGAGCAAAAACAATATGGGTCAAAGGCTCTTAGCAATAATAGTTTCAACCATACCAAAGGGAATCATAATCTACATGATGGTGGACCCTACTTAGTGCTAAGGTATGCTTGATCCATGCAAGGAAGGGACCCATTTAGCTCATTTTTCCTATATAATCACCTGCATTGTATGTGTATCTTATTGTTCCTTACCTAATCTAAATTCATTCCTATGTAGCGATCGACTTAAACATCCATGCCCCTAACACAATTTATTGTGCCTTTGTAATTCAGTATGGGACCTTGACAACAATTACTTTGTTTGCATTGAAGACTTAATTATAGCATTGTCCTTCCACCATATTGGACATATATGTATGTGATTTAAGTGTAGAATCAAAAAGTGCATTAGAATGATGCCTAGACTTAGAATCAAAATTAGGTCAACACTAGAATTGGCTATAAAATGAGCTTTGTCCAATGGGTGAAAGCAAGGTGTTGTTATTGTCCCCACTAGAGTTCAAGTCTCCCTTATGACATGTTCCCTTAGTGGGCATATTTATGCACATGATTGTCGTCAGGCCTAGGTATTAGTCTAGGCAATTTTGGCATAATATTTAGCCCCCACTCATGGCTTCTTAGTTGAGAGAATATGATTTCAATGCCATAAGTCAACCCACTCATTATAAATACTCCCTAATCAAGGAAATAGTTGAAACATGGAATAAAGATCTAGAAGTGGAATACATAGGTAATACACAAACAAGCAAAAATTAATCAACATAAGGAAACATGTATTCGAATAAGAACACAAACATGATAATAATACATCAAGATTGATTATTTTAAATAATTCTTTCCATATGTATGAAATATGGAGCAACCCGTAACAAGCGTCTTCTCTCACCCATCTCCCATTTCTTACAATGCATCTACTTTCCTTTTATACACTCTCTAACTTATTGTAACAAGTAAGTCCATGTGTTAACCTACATTAAAGGGTCACTCATAGTTACTGATAAATAACCCTTTTATTACAAACATTCCTCAAATAAACAACAATAGATTGAATGGTATTGTTATTGTCAATTCTTCCCCTCGATACATTAAATATGCAACACAAATTCCAAGTCTTTGTGTTGTTGCAATGATCTAATATCCATGTTTACTATTAATCTGATGTGTGGAGGCTAAGTTGTAACACCACTACATTAGTTATGACCTTTATAAATTTTTTGTATAATCAAGCATCTCAGCATAATATCTGATTGTTGGTAGAAACTCTATTTTAATATAATGATGAACCTCAGTAGGGGTTCGAAACGCGTCGATCATAAAACTTGATGTGATTTATCCGGAAGAGTTTTGCTTTATTCATGAATCACAAAAGCCTTCATTCTGAAATGAAATTATTATTAATGAAATTCATACATATTATGATCATGGTGCCAAAGTGTATGAATTCTCTATTGGATTTTAATCATGTATTAACACTCTAATTAATACCAAATCAGAATAAGCATATATTAATGCTTGGAATAAATTAATTATGGATTAATGCTTTAATAAATAATTGATTAGTCATTATAATATTAATAATTAATTATAATTGAAATCTGAGGAGAAGGGATGATGGGCCAGAGTTTTGAGGGGATGGGATCTGACATGAACTTCCATACCCGTCTCATCTAATTTAATGTCGAACCCCCAAGATTGGAAAAGTCACTATGATTTGATCTAGCCATTAACACAATGGTGGTATTGTTTCAATTATGTTCCCTTCTCATGAATTGAAAGGATAGCGTGTTAAGGAAGGTAGTGCGGGGAAAAAGAGTGCCCTCTAGGCCACACTTGGGAGGTAGCTCAAACAACCATAAATATACAAGAAAATTAAAGCAAGGGGTTCAATTTGGCTTTGCTAGAGAATTCCTAAGGAAAAACCAGCGTTGGAACAGCTCACAAAGAGCAATCACTTGCATTGAACTGTTTTTGTTCACTCTTCAATTTTTTTTACTTGGAGTTGACAATCATGAATGTGAAAGGAGAATGATTGAATGAATTGGGTTATTTCTATGACTGATAAAACATTGGTGCTTGTTATGGCTCAAAAACCATCAGTGATTTTCTATGGCTAAGAAACCACCTACACAATGAATCATTGTTGCTTGTTAGGACTAATAAACCATTAGTGCTTATTATAGTTGATAAACCACCAATGCTTGTCTTTGGTTGATAAACCACTTGTAAGTGACATCACTTCCACAACTCAATTGGTGAATTGCCCATAAAATTATGTAACTCTCAAACTCTAGACCTCGCATGGGGGTGGCAAGTTATGGAATAGAATAACATAACTGCCTATGGTTGGGAGGATATCGTGAAGCCCATCTCTAGTCATCAACGAGATTTAATTACACAAATAAGTAACATGGCTTGGGCATTATTTATGAATATTGAACTCTCATGTATTTGATTTTGTGTGACATATTGTGTGAGATATGTTAAGTGGTTGAAATATCTGAAATTTTTAATATGTTGGTATGCTTGAAAAGACTAGATTTTACTTATGAGAATCTTGTGTAGTGTTATAAATTATTGTTGAAAGGGAGATAGGTTGTAGGGAAAATAATTGCATGTGGATTAAGTGCATAATTATATAGGTATAAATGTAGGTAGATGCAATTTGGGGATTTATATTTGTAATACCCTTCTCCCACATCTACCCAAGTAACCGGACAACTAGGGTAAACATGTGACGAGAGGCTACTATGATATGATTCAACCTCCTAGGTGTCCTTAAGGAAGTGGAATCGATGGAAACACATCAAATATACCTTCCCAAGAGTCATCCCAACCACACAGGTATCATGCCCCTGGGTCCCACTGAGTTTTAAGTTATTAAACCTCTGGACGCTCCCATGTTATGGGTATGCCAATGTCCAGAGAGCTTTGGACACTCCCACAAGCCTGCATGTTTGCGTCCAGGGACTATTTCCAGTAGACCTATGCTATAGTTTGTGGGATTTAAGGCACTTTTCAAGCCCAAATTTCTGGCCACTGCCTAGAACTTGTTGTAACTTCTGGAATCCATTAAACACATGATGACAAGACTAATAAACCAAAAACTAACTCCAGTACTATGCCTTACCATCCCCAACTAGGATTAACATTCTATCAAACACTTGGCATCAATGCAATCTACAGGTTTAGGATACAAGACAGAGCATGAATAACTAAAAATTCTTATGATACTTGACAAGAAGGATCGCCACCTTCTCCCTTGAATTGTTATGACATCAATTAGGTCTTGCACCCGTCATTTTAATAATTACAAGTAAATACATGAAATAACCATGACATGAACTAGACAATTAACCATGCTTACAACCAGCATAAATCCATGGAAATAATAGTGCGATAACAACCATTAAATCCACATATAAACAAGTACAAAAGAAAGAGTGCTATATGCCATTTTGTCACATCCGATCAATGAGCCTCCTAATGGGATCAACCAACGTCCTATTCCCCCTTGTCACCATCTTGCACAAAGCGCTAAGCATGTACCTTTCATCTCCCAAAGTTTGAGCCCTAAATTGCTTCATTTGAGCCAGTTTGAGGACCAATGCTCCCTGTAAGCCTACTCGGGTGCATTCACCAACAGGTTGCTCCACTATGGCCTGTGTTGGTCACTAGCAGGTTGCTCCCCTTTACACCTGCGTTGGTTCTAGAAATCCAAGAGAATGATTGGGATTCTGGAAGCTTCCTCTTCTAGGAGTTTCCAAAACTTGTTACAACTACTTACCTTGGATAAAACATTCGGATCCTATCCATCCCTACATTGGAGTTTTCACCACTTAACCTTTGATCCTATCCCTCCATCAAAGGTGTATCTCTTACTGTTGGGTAGCGTAGGCCCCGTGTAACGGCTTTGGGGCTCAAAGCCCGCAATTTTGGGTAAAGAGTATGATAAAGACTCCGCGAAATGCACGGAGCGTGAATTGTAAGAAGTTAAGTCAAAGGGTTGTCCACCCGAAATAATGTAAAATAATATGAAGTAAGTCGGCCTGCCCATGGTCCACTAACCATGGGAATGTATAAATAGAGCAAATCTCTATGGTTAGAAGTCAGTTTTTGGAATGTATTTTTGGATCTAGAATGTAATGGGTTTGTGAAGAAAGAAGTCTTGAATAGTCTGTAAGTCTGAGTCAAGGGTTTTGGTAGATAGATAGAGGCTCTAGAACTGTGTGCACAGAGGCCTGGTAGAGTCCGCAGCTGTGTGCGCGGACCCCTGCAGCTGAGTGCGCAGGGCAGATCTGGTTGTATTGGCAAGGAATTGAATAAAGATAAGTTGATTCTGAAATACTGTGTTGCTCCTAAAATATTGTGGATCTGGTTAATTTTTGGTTTAAATATCTGTTTGATCTGTGCGCTTATGCTTATGTTTAGAGTTTATACAAATCTATAACATTTCTGGGTGTGTGCATTGGTTATCTCTATTAAATGTTTGCTTAAAGACCGTAAGTAGTAGATCTGATTTATAACAAACTCAGTATTAATAAATAGTAAGGAATTGCCTAGTTTCGGATCTACGCGGGAGCAGAGTGGCGCAAGGCCATAGAACAGTGCACGAATCCTCCAGACCACATCAAGACATCCCAAGGGTGCGAAAGCCTGGTTTCAGCACCCTCCCCTGCTACCTCAGGTGAGACCTCAGTCCGCACTCTGCGGGCTATTGTCGAAAGGGCCAGTAGCTGCGAGATTTGTTTGGCTAATAACTCTTTCGAACTTGGGTCAGGCCCCAATAAGCCAACAAATGGTTCCATTGCCAGGACCGGGATCTGCCTAAGGGATGTCTGATGTCAGAACACTGGAACCCTACAAAGAAAGAGCTTGAAGATTGGTTGGATCAGAAGCTTCACGAGTTCGTGGTTCAGGAAAACAGGAATCCGCAGGTATCAAAAGAAAGGTGGTTGGATTGTTATATATACACAGAGATCCACAAGATCTTCTTTGCATCATTCTCGACAGAGTTGTACAAGTGGATCGCGAGGCTAGCTAACAATGTGTGAAGGTGCAAACTAGATCAACCCATTGTATGGACTCCAGAATTGGTGCATAGGCTAGAAGCATCTGAAGATAAAATTGCACGCGCAATAGATCACTGGTTGGATCGGATAATAGGAGGATTTATTACCGAGTTTGCGATAGACACAACTGTGAGTTATAGTGAAGCAGAAAGGCGTTTTCTTCAAGGACTGCGGGGTAAGTATATCAAATCGTTGAACACTTGGATTAAAATGCTGTTGTGTGAAAAACAGATTATGTGCATTCATTAATGTCTGGTGTAACGTGGAGCGAAAGAGGCTACCGAGGAACGGAAAGCTTAGAGAACAGTCCTCTGATTTCTATTTCGCGAGAAAGCGAGGAAGAAATCACAGGGTTCTCTCCAAGAAGCGCAGTCTGACTGATAAATTAGCGCATTCCACTTATACCACCACTGTCCACACCACCACCTGCTTCGCTGACATCAAACCCATCTTCACTTACCCCACCGCCGCCACCGAGGGTTGGGATGGCAGGTGCGATCAAGTTGCCAGTACTTAGGGGCATAGGAAATGAGGAACCAAAGTAGTTCTGGTTTGTGGTAAAGGCTGTGTGGGAAGCCCAAGGAGTAACAAATGAGAACATCAAGAAGGCTTCTCTGGTTAGCGTGTTGTAGGATCGTGCGCTGACATGGTATATAAAGTACTCGAGCGATCACCCGAATGCGGGAATAGCAGCGATCCAAGATGCATTGAATAAGGAATTTAGTCGGCCTAAATCAGAAACACAGTCGGTTATTGGGTTCAAGGAAATCGCAATGTTACTTGGTGAAACCCCGTGGGATCTGGATCAGAGATTGAAAAGCACAATCCATGAGGCTAACATGACCTTGACAGATGCACAGCACTGCGTGTGGTTTGTGGCGTCTTTGACACGACATTTGCGGACGGCGCTATCACAGCAAAAGATCTCAACCCAAGTCGAAGCGCTAGAGACAGCAATGAGGTTGCACGAAACTCCAATACAAGATCCGGGGTTGGGAGTTCAGCAAATCCACGCGCAAATACAAAACCTATGTTTAGAGATGCGAAGTTTGAAACAAGGATAGGCGCCTCGGTCAGAAGTGCGTGAAGAGGTGTGGTGTATTAAAATGTAATGGCCAGGGCCACGATAAGGATCAATGCGCGGTCTTTGTGAACTATGTGGCAACGAGGGGACCAATACCATTGCGACCAGAGGTACCAGCAGGGCCAAGCGCGGTGGCTGCACTCTGGTGCACAACCTGTCAAGTGGGAGGAAAGCATGCTACGGACAACTGTCATCTATTACAGAACCTACGACAATGCGCCCCCCCCCCCGCAATAGCTGTTTTGTAACTTTTGTAGGACGGTGGGCCATGATGAAAGAAATTGTCGAAGTTATGAGTTGTTGATGGATCGAACACCCGCGTACAGGATGCAGATGGAGGCGCGCGGGCAGGATCCCGCCACAGTGATAGCACGGGGAGGATTCCAAGGATGCGAACGGGGCCGAGGGGGAATGGGATCTGAACGCGGGCAGGGACAATTAATCTGCTATAATTGTGGAGGACCAGGGCACTACGCGCGTGATTGCACGAACCCGACCAAAGCTTGTTGCCTGTACTGCTACCAATTTGACCACGAAGCAGTCGATTGCCCCACGCTAATTGCTCAGATGCGGGAGAAAGGGGTGCTTCTGGCTAACCCCACTCAGAACGTCCAAATGATGAAGGTTGAACCATGCGAAGAAGACCCTAACGTGAATATGATGCTCAGAAGTGGTGCAACTACAGGAGAAGATAAGGGGAAGCAACCAGAGGGGGATGCGTGGGTTCGTAAGGCCCCTACCAAACAACCCGAATTTGATTTGGAGCGCGCGAAGGAAACATTTATGGAAGCTAAGAAGAGCTTCGCGGAAGCTTCTACTTCAGGTAGCAAGGATCAAACAGAGTCAGATACTTCTATGCTAACTACCTTCTTAGAAACATGCATGAAGCTACTACGAGATACTAAAGTGGTGAACGGATTGCAAGAGTTGATAACTAGGTGCGCAGGATCGGATGAACCTCGAATGGTCTGGAAACTAGGCAAGCATACATTATGCATTGGGTGGGAAATGCGATTAACTACCCAGATTGGGGACTATGAGTTGGATCAGGTCGTTCTGGGCTTAGGGTCAGATGCAAATGTCCTACCTAAACAGACCTAGGAGCGCATGGGAAGGCGCGTACTACAATGGTCTCCTATCCAATTATGGATGGCGAACCAACAAAAGATCTTGCCTATGGGAAGACTGCAAGGAGTTACAGTAGACATCGACGGTGCAAGCACTCAAACTGATTTTGAGGTCATAGAAATCATGGATGACAGTAACCCATATCCTGCATTGTTGGGGATAGACTGGGCAACGAATATGAATGGAGTCATCAACCTAAAGAAACGAAAAATGATATTCGAAAAGAAATCTCTCTGCCTGGTGGTTCCATTGGACCCAGCCGAAGGAGCGCGCTATACAGAGCCAGTGCGCAACGAGGATAGTGACGATGAACTGGATTGTATCTACCAAATCACAGCGCAAGATCAGGACCGAGTGAATCCGACAGCGGACGGAAGAATCTCATGGGACCGTGACAGTTCTTGCACATCGGACTCAGATGAAGAAATTGAGCGATGGCAGAACCGATTGCATGAGGTAACGACACTAAATTACAATAGGATGGTTAGATCACTAAGACGTGTCACGGTAGAGGCTAAGGAGCGGCCAGCTGATGAGGATGCCACGAAGGCAAAGGAGCCAGTCGACCAATGCGAAACGACGAATCAGAGACAAAAGCCATAGGATGCCCCCATGGAGGCACTACGCGCGACAATTGCTCACAAAGGGAATACAGGCCTGAAGATTCGGCGAAAGTGGCGCGGATGTCGGAGGCAGGTGCGCGTATGCGTTGGCGGGCCAGACGGGGCAAGCATCCCTCGCCAGCGTAGGCTGCAGGTGTATGATGTGCAAAGCCTCAACCTACAATCCGGTTCACCAACGGCCCATGACAAAGTTAGGAGGGGAATAGGGGGAAGCACGCACGACGTCCGCCCAATAAAACGACCCACTGGGAAGTTGCGGATACCACGGGGTCGATGGGCCTATACTAGAAAGGAGGCGAAGATGAGGTTGTTAACAATAGGATAGGAGGGAGCTCAGAATAAGCAGGGTAGCAGCAGGCCTCGCGAAACCAATGAACCATGGGTGCAGCTAAGAAAGAAAGGTGTGCTAGAGGAAATCAGCAGGATGAAAAGTAGCGACGCCTATGAAGGCCGTGCGAGTCTATACATAAGGGAATCAGGCCCGGTCGGGTGTCCCGCAGAACCAGAACAAGCTATGACCCTGCTATCATGGCTGCGCCCACACCTGCGGGAGAATACACCCCACACAACAGCAATTGAAGAGATAGCAGAACTTGGAAGGTGCTCGCAGCCCGGGCTAGCAGGAACGTTGAGACATTGCACCAGGGGTGCGACCACCTGACTAGCTGTGGAAAACACAGTCTCAGCGCTCCCCGCAGTTGAAAGAGGGCATGGGACTATAAACAAGTCTGCGGAAGGTCAACGCGGAAAGAAGGACCCGTACAGGACTAGTCAGATAGCATGACCGCGGCTGCGCCAAAAGGGCTGCGCTACCACGTGGGGAGGTTGGCAAGTGACGGATAACACCACTATTCTTGACAAGAAGTTTCAACTAGGGCAGAGAGGAGCGGGCGATGGGTCATTAAGACAGAAGTTCCAAGATAGATACAAAAAGATTTGTCGACTTGAAGCTATTAATGACCAGGAAATGGAGGGAAGGAATATATTCAAATCTATGCGCTTCTATAACATCCTCTGGCCAACACTAGGAAAGGTGAGATCTGAACCAGTGACGACCAACAAACACCCTGCCACCAAAAGCCCCATGAGCTCCATGGCAAGAACCCAAGCACGGTTCGCGGAAGAACTGCATCCTACCCAGGAAGAACCAGATGAAGTAACTACGGGCCCTGAGGTTCCAAGGTCCCCACACACACCGCGACCCCGGAAAAACAAGCAGACGATGGGGCCAGTCAGGGTGTCACCAAGATTCAACAAAAGGTCAGTAGCCGAAAAGGGTAAGGCCGTCACCACTGAACCCATCGAGGACGACGACGATTTGCAAGACCTGATCGCCCAGATTGAAGCACAGGATGAGGACGAAGAAGATGCGTTCCAAATACCTCCATTACCCCCATATGTCTCCCCATGGAACGACACGACAAAGATACCGAAGGACCTGGATGTTGCAAAGAGTACGCTACAAACCCCGCTTCTTCCAGATGAGATAAGGTTTGATGGTTTGCCGCTGGGTTGAGTACCAAGTATCAAGTTCGAAGATTGGGATCTAGCAGATAGTGACAAGTTCCCCCAATTGGCCACAAATAAATTGCTACCACGGAAATGGTTACTGGGTGTGGAAAAGGCGGGCTTACTTCAACTGAGATGGATACCTCACTATCACCGTGCGACCATCACCATTTTTGTGATCTGAAAGCTACTCTGTTTGGTACACGATGGGTATCTCTGGTTGGAAGAGCCGATTCTGATCACAGCTGATTTAGTCCACCGGATTACTCACCTGCCGATTAAAGGGAACGACCCCACAGACATCGCCGAAACCAGTAGCGAAGCAGGTCTGGCAGAAACAATGAAGGCCAAATATAAGCTAGAAAAAGGGAAGCGTGGGTATGTAATAGCGAGCATCAATGACCGAGGGGTGCGAGTCGCCACCCAACTACTAGCCAGTAAACTTATGAGAAAATGTCGTGCAGATGAGGTGCCAGCCCCTGTTATTGCACTTGCAGGGTAGTGTGCAGAAGGAGTCCAGTTCAACTGGGCACAATTCTTATGCGAGGAATTTCTGACCAATTGCAAGGAAGCACAGGAGAAAGGTAAGACTTTCCATTATGCATGGTTGCTACTATCAATCCTTTTGGTTGCAGGAGAATTGTCGCAGGGTAGCCAGTTTCCCAGCATCGAGCCCACCCTACCTGAAGCAGTGCAGTTTACTTCGCTCTAGGCTACGAAGGACGCCACGAGGGTCTGGGAGATCAAGGTATTTTGGATATTCATGGAAGCAAGTATCCAAACACGGATCGCGCGCAGACTGCGGATGTCCCCCATAGTCTACAACAGGTTGATCAGCACGGCCAAGTTCAAAGCAGACATGCACAACCTATATATGCGAGCGCGGCAAGATCTAAAGCGAACATGGGTCAAGCTCCTGTTTATTGCCACATACGATGCAATTTACGAGGTGTTGGCAGCATGGCCTCTGGAGTGGCGTGCCCCAGACATGGCCACATTAGAAACGATGGCAGCACAACAACGGAAGAAGGAAATCCAGTTGCGACTCACTAAACTGGCAGAGAGGGCATGATAGGGGCAACAGGCCGCCTCGCTACAAGAGGCGACACAGGAAGCACCTGTCGACCAACTTACGGAGGATCAGGGAATGTCCTCGGAGCAGGACATGCAGAAGGAATCCGAGACACAGGAGCGCACGAACCTTATCACAACCTCGCCCCAAGGCAAAAGGCCGCGCAATAAGGAATCGCCACATGCACGCAAGAAGTAAAAAACCGTGAAGACCTTGGAAAAAGAATTTCTGGACAACAGTGAACCTGCGCGCATTGTCGCTGCCAACGCATTAGAAGCATTGATGACGAAGCAGACAACTGTGTTGGGGGAGCTCAGAGCGCAGCTGCAGGCACTGCAAGTGCGACCCTCGGAAGGGATGTTCCCAAACCTCACGAGTGATATAACCACCGCCGAGTAGACCGTGTGTAGTCACACAATGAACACTTTATTGTTGCCAACAGGTGTGGTCCGAGCCGAAGCCGAGGGGGACATGTGATGTTGGGAGTTGAATTTGACTGCTCTACCTCGCGAAACCATCTACCAATTGCAGGATGTGGTAACCGCTGAGCTGCGTGCCAGGGAAGGCCGCGCCCTCCAAATTGTAACAGAACATAAGGCAAATCTGGAGCAGGTCAGCTTACAACGTGATGACTTGATTGCCCACAACCAGGAAGTGGAGCAGGCTGTGGCAGAGGCTTGCAGCAAGGTACCAGAGTTGGTTGTCCCAACGGAACTTCCAATAACTGATAAGATCCATCGCATGGTGGCAGGATTCTGTACGGCCCAGGAAGAGGCCGCGAGAGCTCAGTGGGAATTAAATTTGCAGATTGCGGAGTTACGGCTGCACGTGCAACCACCCACACCCCTGGAGGTTCGCGAACAACGACGCGGCGAAATTCAAGCAGGGTTGGAAGTCATAAAGCGTGCATTCCAAGATTGCTCAGGGTTGTTGGATCAGTCCCTATTGACGCTCACATCTCTACAAGATGACCCAACGCTACAACAGGTGGAAACAGAAGTGCGTGAGTTATAGTGTTATGAAACCAACTCACAAAAATATAGAAAAGATAGATCAACGCCTTAGAATTCAGCCTCTTCAAGGGGGAAACCTCCTTTACATTACACAAATGAATGATTCCTTGATGATTCAAATGACAAAACCTCCTTTCTATATATAGGAGTCTAAGGAGTCACAATATAACCCAGCCGACCTAACAATAATAATATAAAGCCACAAAAATAACAATAGAGGGACTCTATGGGGCACAATAATAACAATATGGGGACAATAAGGGCACAACAATATTAATAAGGGATACAACTACAATAGTAATGGGGTAATCACTAGTATTATAGGGACCTAACATGCCCCTCTCCTTCAAAAAAAGTGTTGTCCTCAACGCTTGAGTAGTTCTGGATGCTTCTGTATAAAATTCTCATCCTCCCATGTGGAATCTTCAGCGGATAAGTTCTTCCACTTGATGAGATACTCCGAAATTGATCGATTTTGTAGCTGTCGAGTTCTTGTTTCTGTGACTGCTTCCGGTTCCAATATAATTTTTCCTTCCTCGTCAAGTTCTGGCAATATTGTTTAAACTGGGAGCTTTTTGCCTATAACCTTCTTTAAACATGAAACATGGAAAACTAGGTGCACTCGAGAAGCTGCAGGAAGCTCCAATTTGTATGCCATAGTACCAATCTTTTGCAACACCTTGTATGGACCATAATACTTTGGTGATAATTTATTATCCTTCTTAGCTTGCTTGAGGGACATTTGTTTATATGGTTGTAGCCATAGGAATACCCAATCACCTACATCAAAACTTCTTTTGCTGCGATGTTGATCTGCCTTTTGTTTCATTCTATTTTGTGCCAACACGAGGTTATCCTTTAAGAGTTGGAGGACTTGTTGTTGATGCTCGATGTGATGTTCCACTTCTTGAACCTTAGAATTTTCTTTTAAATATGATGTGATGGATGGTGGCTGATATCCATAAAGTGCCATAAATGGGGTCATTTTTGTTGTTGTATGGAAGGACGTGTTATACCACCATTCAGCCAGAGGCAACCATTTGACCCATTATGTTTGTTTATCAGATACAAAGCAACGAAGATATCCTTCCAAACATTTGTTTACTATCTCAGTTTTCCCATCAGATTGAGGATGATAAGATGAGCTATGAGCTAACTGAGTACCGAGACAAGAAAATAACTCTGCCCAAAAATTTCCAGTGAAAATGGGATCTCTGTCACTTACAATAATCTTTGGGTTTCCATGTAGCTTTTGAATTGTTTCCATAAATGCAGTAGAAACTGTATTGGCTTTAGATGGATGTGATAATGCACAAAAGTGTGCATACTTGGTAAGTCTGTCAACTACCAACATGATGACACTCTTTCCCTCGGACTTGGGTAAACCTGCGATAAAATCCATTGAAACCTCCTCCCAACGTTGGCTTGGAATGGATAAAGGTTGTAATAGACCCGGGGTCTTAATTGTTTCGACTCTATTTTGTTGGCAAACCAAACATTCCGCCACAAACTTTTGAATATCCGATTTAAGGCCATCCCAAAAAAATTCCTTCTTAACCCTGTGGTAAGTTTTTAAAAATCCTGAGTGCCCTCCTAAGGGAGAAGTGTGCAATTCCATAAGAATCTTTTGCTTGAGTTGGGAATTCTTACAGAGGTATAAGCGATCTTTGTACCATAACGAATCATTTTGCCAAATAAATGTATCAGATGTACTGGAATCTTGTTGTAACTTTTGAATAAGTGCCCACACTTCTTCCTCATTCTTCCATTCCTCCCTTGCTTCATTTATCCAATCTGGTTGGATAATAGAAATGGCGCACAACAATTCTTCCACATCCTCATCCTTTCTTGAGAGTGCATCTGCCACCACATTTTGCTTCCCTTTTTTGTAGATGATTTCAAAGTCATAACCCAACATCTTTGTGACCCACTTTTGTTGCTCTTCAAAGGATAATCTTTGTTCTAAAAAGTATTTAAGGCTATCATGATCCATTTTTACCTTGAAGTGTCTTCCCATTAGGTAGGGTCGCCATTTCTTAAGTGCATGTAGTATTGCCAACATTTCCTTCTCATAAATAGCTTTGTGTAAAAACTTTCCCTTGATTGGACGACTTTCAAAAGCAATGGGTCTTTCATCTTGCATTAAAAAAGCACCAATTCCATTTCCTGAAGCATCACATTCCACAATAAAGGTTTTTGTGAAGTCCGGTGTAGCTAAGACCGGTGCTTGGCACATTGCCTCTTTAAGATGTTCGAAGGCCTTTTTTGCTTCTGGAGTCCATGAAAATGCATCTTTCTTCAATAATGTTGTTAGAGGTGCTGCTATTCTCCCATAATTCTTAACAAACTTGCGATAATACCCTATCAACCCGAGAAATCCTCACAGATGCTTTATGGATGTGGGGATTTTCCATTCCTTAATGGCTTTAATTTTGCTAGGGTCTACCTTAACTCCTTCATGAGATACAATATGACCCAGATATTCCACCTCTTGTACTCCAAAGAAACATTTGGATCTTTTTGCATATAATTGTTTCTCCTCCAATAGTTGTAGCACCCTATCAACATGTTCAACATGATCCTTCCAAGACTTGTTGTAGATTAGTATATCATCAAAAAATACTAACACAAATTTTCTAAGGAAGGGTTTGAAAATGGAATTCATCAAACCTTGAAATGTAGAAGGTGCATTGGTAAGGCCAAAAGGCATGACCAAAAATTCATAATGACCCTCATGAGTTCTAAATGCTGTTTTCAGAATGTCTTCAGTCTTCATTCTGATTTGATGATATCCTGAACGAAGATCCAACTTGGTGAAGTAAATTGATCCATGCAATTCATCCAGTAATTCATCAATGACAGGAATGGGAAACTTATCTTTAATAGTGAGCTTGTTGAGCTCCCTATAATCCAGACACATGCGCCATGATCCATCCTTCTTGTGCACCAATACTATTGGAGCAGAGAAAGAACTTTGAATAGGTTGAATTATACCAGCCTCTAGCATTTCTGCAACCATACGTTCAATTTCACTCTTTTGGGCATAGGGATATCTGTACGGCCTGATGTTTGGAGGAACACTTCCTGGAATCAGATGAATAGCATGATCATGATCACGAATAGGTGGGACACCTTTGGGAGTCTCAAATACCTTGGAATGATTGTTCAAGACTTTTTGGAGATCTGGAGAAATAGATGATTTCGATGTGGAAACATCTAGCGAACATAATTGTGAAATTACACTTCTTTGTTCCTTTTTTAGAAGCTTTTTCATACCGTTAGAGCTGATTATCTTTCCCGGTTTCCTTGCAATACCACTTAATTCAACTTCCTTTCCTTCCACAGAAAATTTCATGAAAAGTTCTTGAAAATTAAAAGCTATTGTACCCAAGGATTGTAGCCATTGGACTCCTAGTACAACATCAGCACCTCCCATTGGAATGGAAAGCATTGGGCTAGTCAATACATATTCTCCCATGGATAGCTTGATAATATGGCACTTTCCATAGCAATTTATTGTACCTCCATTTGCAACCATTACTTGACACTCTGGTGCTGGATATAGGAAGCAATTCAATTCTTTTGCTACCTTACAATGAATAAAATTGTGTGTACTTCCTGAATCAATCAACTCTATTACCTTTTTCTATCTTGATGGTTTGAGGAGTGGTAATTCCAGCCAATGCATTACGAGATATGGTCGGATTCATTTCTTCTTTATCTAGGCTTTGTTCCTGGAGTATATCCTCTTCTTTTGACCTTTCTTGCTCCTTTTCTTCTTCCTCTTCACAATCTATGTAGAATAATTTCTTCTCAGCACACTTATGACCTTTAGTGTATTTGCTATCACAACTGTAACAAAGCCATTTTTCTCTTTTTTCTTCCAATTGTTGTGGTGTCAACCTTATAGGTTGTGGAAGACTAGGGGTAACAACACTTCCATCTTTATAGTTGTGAGTGGTATGCTTCCTGGTTGCCATAATTTTGCTTTCCATTTTTCTTGCTAACCTGAATGCCTTCTCTAATGAATCAGGTTCCCAAAGGCGAACATCATGTTGGATATTATCCTTTAAAGTCCCTATGAACACATCAATCCTATGCTCTTCTGGAATATTTTTTACCCTTATGTTCAATTTTTGGAACTCCTCAATGTGCTCCATTATTGAACCCTTTTGTTTGAGACTTATCAATTGGCTAAAAAAAGTGTTGCTTTTTGTATCCTCATAATGTGCTGGCAATTCTTCCGTAAAAATCGCCCAAGTGATAATTTGTTTACGAGAGCAAAGCCATTGATACCATACAAATTGATTTGGTTCCAAATATAAAGTTGCAATACGTACCCTTTGTGTGTTTTGCACATTATTGAGATCGAAAAATTGCTCCATATGTAATATCCATGTTGCGGGATCCTTGCCATCAAACTTCCTCATATCAATTTTTGGAATATGGTGGGTCTTCAATCCAACATTAGAGTCTATGACATCATGATTAACATTTCTTTTGTTCGCATCATGAGTTTCCTTTACTACCCTTTCACCATTAGTAAGTATTTCTTGTAGAAAATTTGTCAAATCTGTCTTCAAATCTTCCATGCCTGTCTTCAAATTTGTGTTCAAATCTATCTTCAAATTGTCCATCTTAGCTTCCATGCCATTCATCTTAGCTTCCACGCCATTTATCTTAGCTTTTTTTAGCTTTTGTGAGAGTGACATTTGTTGCACTTGGTCTTGTAATTTATATATATCATGTAGTATTTCTTCCTCTTCTTCATGAATCATGCTAGAGCTTTCAGGTTACTTACTAGGTGTTTGCATTTTCTTCCCTCGGGGCATCAGTTACCAATAATAATGCTCTACTATGCCCTTTGAATTCCTTCAAAATAAATTTTCAAACCAAGCTTAAGCAAGAATTTAAAAAAAAATCTACACACCTTTTTTCACTTTGTAGGAGCTCGATATTGCCTCTGATGTATCTCTGTAATTTCGGATCATCTAGTTTTGAAATTGCGACCTACAGTAGCCCTTTGTGTCCTCTTTCCAATGCCACCAGTCTGATCCAAATTGGATTCTCCAAGGAAGAGTTATGCCAAATCTCCCATAGTGACCTGATTATAGACTAGTTCAGTAGAGCGAATTTGTACGACGTGCCACGTGTCCCTGTTCCAACCTTTGGCTCCGAAAAATATATACAAGAAACTACAGTCCGTCCTCTTCCTGTACCTTCTGACGAAATTTCAATCCGATGCTCAGAGAGAAAGTTATGACGATTTTCCCCAGGTCACCTGTTTGGAATGTAATTCAGGAGTCTGCAAAAAAACCAACTTCCTCAGATCATATCTCTGCAAATATAGTGCGAAAAGCTCTGAAATTCGGACCCGAGGTTCAGTGCAATTTCATCTCAAATGAGTTTTTTTTCGCTTCTGAAATGTCGCAGAAAAAAAGTTATAGCGAAATTTCCACGATGACCTATTTGGAGCAGTGAAACCCTAGAATCCAAAGCTCTGATACCAAATGTTATGAAACCAGCTCACAAAAAGATAGAAAAGATAGATCAATGCCTTAGAATTTAGCCTCTTCGAGGGGGAAACCTCCTTTACATTACACAAATGAATTTTTCCTTGATGATTCAAATGACAAAACCTCCTTTCTATATATAGGAGTCTAAGGAGTCACAATATAACCCAATCGACCTAACAATAATAATATAAAGCCACAAAAATAACAATAGAGGGATTCTATGGCGCACAATACTAACAATATGGGGACAATAGGGGCACAACAATATTAATAAGGGATACAACTACAATAGTAATGGGGTAATCATTAGTATTATAGGGACCTAACATACAGCAGGCATATGACAACGTCTGGGGAACCATACAATCAGTCGCCGTCACACAACGACTGGTCAGAACGAGGGAGTCCCAGGCTCTCCAGGCACGGGTTGACGTGACTCAGTAGAAGGAAGCTGGGCTTGAAGAACGTCTCCAGCCATGGCTTGATGAGGCATTCGCAGTTTGCACCACCATCGAGCGCAAGGTGGCACACATGCAGGCTGAATGTGCATATGTTGAAGCAGTGGAAACAGAGACTGATGTGTCGGCGGCCCGCGTCAGACAGGTACAACGGATAACAGAGGAGTTTGCTGCAAGTACGAGCAAAGCATAGAAGTTGCTGACTGACCTCCGTGCGAAGATTGTCACACCAGCCGAGTGACTTGGGACGAGTCACAATGATTGTGTTGGGGGACTGTTGGGTAGCGTAGGCCCCGCGTAACAGTTTTGGGGCTCAAAGCCCGCAATTTTGGGTAAAGAGTATGGTAAAGACTCCACGAAATGCACGAAGCGCGAATTGTAAGAAGTCAAGTCAAAGGGTTGTCCGCCCGAAATAATGTAAAATAATAAGAAGTAAGTCGGCCTACCCATGGTCCACGGACCATGGGAATGTATAAATAGAGCAAGGCTCTATGGTTAGAAGTCAGTTTTTGGAATGTATTTTTGGATCTCGAATGTAATGGGTTTGTGAAGAAAGAAGTCTTGAAGCGTTTGTAAGTCTGAGTCAAGGGTGTTGGTAGATAGATAGAGGCTCTGCAGCTGTGTGCGCAGAGGCCTGGTAGAGTCCGTAGCTGTGTGCGTGGACCCCTGCAGCTGAGTGCGCAGGGCGGATCTGGTTGTATTGGCAAGGAATTGAATAAAGATAAGTTGATTCTGAAATACTGTGTTGCTCCTGAAATATTGTGGATCTAGTTAATTTCTGGTTTAAATATCTGTTTGATCTGTGCGCTTATGCTTATGTTCTGAGTTTATGCAAATCTATAACATTTTTGGGTGCGTGCATTGGTTATCTCTATTAAATGTTTGCTTAAAGACCGTAAGAAGTAGATATGATCTATAACAAACTCAGTATTAATAAATAGTAAGGATTTGCCTAGTTCTGGATCTACGCGGGAGCGGAGTGGCGCAAGGCCATAGAACGGTGGGCGAATCCTCCAGACCACATCAAGACATCCCAACCTCGGGTGAGACCTCAGTCCACGCTCCATGGGCTGTTACCGAAAGGGCCAGTAGCTGCAGGATTTGTTTGGCTAATAACTCTTCCGAACCTGGGTCAGGCCCCAATAAGCCAACACTTACCCTAGATTGGTAATTGGATAAGAACTCCCAACTTACCATACTTCTCTATATATTTCAAGCCTTATATGTGGTTGGGGGTTAGCTTTTGGAGAGTGATTTTTCCGTTATGTTGTTGTAGTGAGTGGTTATCATCCATGCATTTAAGGTGATTGGAGGTGCTTATTGTGACAAGGAAAGGACAAATCAACAACTTGGAGGAGCTCTTCTACAAGATCGATTGCTACTTATGGTTGTAATATCCTTCCATTTACAATAATGCAAAGAATTCATTATTTTCCTATATGTGATGTTGTTTCACTTATTTCAATACCATGTTGATCTATTGACTGAAGTACTTAGATTATACCGCATAAATATCGTAGTTTCTTGGCTTGTGTTATCTGACTGTGCAGGTTCTAATTTTGGGAATCAGAGCCGGGATTGGAGCTTCCAAGCTAAAGAAGGAGCGAAGCATGCGAAGGATTCCAGGTAGGCCTCACTCCATCATCTATTTACTTTAAGGAAAAGCATTGTGTTCCTTGTCTCTCTGTTGTTCTAGGTTAGCCACCAACCTAGGGGAGATACTTTTTTCCACAATCATAAATCCCATATAACAAATTGGTGACTCCACTGGGGAACAAAGCATTTCCTTGGTGATATCCTTGTCCATTGTGTTTGTTTACCTCCTTGACGGACCTTTATCGTAACATCCAACCAAGAACAAACTTAGGAAGTGATTTCATTGAGCTTTTTTTCATTTTTTGTGTCAGAAACCTCTTTCCCAGGCCCAATGCACCCCTTGTGCCTTTGACAGAGCATTGCACCTCACCCTGGCCCACTCTGCACCAACGTTGCAACGCACTAGTGCCTCTTCTGCACCAACGTTGGCCCCTGTTTTTGCATGAATTTTGCCTTGGTTCTTGAGCCTATCTTTGGTCAACCTACTTCTAGCTGAACTTCCCTAAGTCTTTAGTGTCTTGTGGTCTCTCTAAAGCCTCCATTTGGTTTGCATTTGTGTTGTTTTCCTTTGATAAGAATTGGTTTTGATTTTTCTTTGTTCTTATCACCTGGTCGCTTGCAAACTGATTTAGTTTGATTGTTGATCGCTTAGATGATTTTTTGTTCTAGTCCTCATTAGTGTATTTGAATCGGTAATTGAAAATTTGTATCTTAGTTTTCTCCATCTTGGAAATTAAGTGTGGTGAAAAGAAAAAATTTCATTAGCATTTAGGGTTTTGCATGTGGATTAGTATAGAAAAGATTGCATTGGAAAGGAAATTGCATCTTGCATCTGGTTTGCTGCATATTGTGTGTTGCGTCTTGATTATTTCTTCCCTTAGCTAGATTTTCATTGAAAGAGAAAGAATTTCTATTTTCTGATGCTAGATTTGCGTCTTAGGATATTCAAGTGACATTCATGGTGAGCCATAAAATTGAAACATAATCAAAGATAAGCAGTTAAATTTATTGAATCAACCTAAGGAGCATTTGTAACATTAACACAAACATTTAGAGGTCTAGGCCAGAGACGTGTTACGAAGTCGTTAAACATAGGAGTTGTCATTGTTTACTAGCATTGCATCCTGGGGGTGAAATCTCGTTCCACGTATGTGAGTGTGTAGGACCGTACTCCACGTACCTTTGGGTATATTGGTGGCACTCCACGCACGTAAAGTATATGGTAACTTTCTCATCGAATGGTTATGCATTAGAAAACATTATTATGGAATGCACTCCCACGTACTGTCGTGTTGGGAATCACAATTGCCAACCACCCAACCCTCTTTATGTTGGGTACCCTCCATCTAGATCAGAGTTGCCTCCATCATCTCCTCCTCCCATGGTAGGGGGCAACCTATTATTGGTATACCTCAATATGGTAATACGCCTAGTTATAGTCCTCCTCATCCTAGAATGGCTTCCAATGTTTAACAACCTACTTTACCCATACAACTTGGTTCATATTAGGATCAACTGTTAAATTCTCAAACTGTACCATCTTCATCGCAAATTCCTACCTATCTGTCAGCACCTCAACAAGCTCACATACTTGTGTGCCAACCTTTACAACCCATTCCAATGGTATCTCATTCTCCCTAGATCCTGATTCGTCAACCTGTACAAGGTCCCTCACCTTCTCAATTGCTTGCACAAGGTACTCCTCAAGTTTCAGTAGGCCAAATTATTCAAAATTTGGCGCAATCCTAATTTAACCCATTCCAAGGGGCAATGCAAACCCCGATCAGACAACAATATGGATCACATCAAGTGCCTTTTCAAGGCCAGGAAATCCGAATCAAACCATTCCAACAAATTTATTGCCATCCTGGGACTGGACAACAAACCCACTTGTATGTTGGTTATCATACCCCTCCATATTTTGGTAACCAGGTTCCTTATTATCATAACCCTCCTTATCCAGGAATGAAAGTGCCTGTTTCCCAGGCTATCCCTTCATATCCAGGTCATCCACCTCCAGAATTTAACATGCAGTTTCCTTTTGTGGCTACTCTTGAATTGTCGAATTTAACTCAACTTACTAATGACCCCATTGCTCATTCGCCATGGTGGCCGATTATTCCCACTAAGTTTCCTTCTGATATCCCAAAGTTCAATGGGAATCTAGGAGAAGACTCATCGACGCATGTTATGATGTATCATCTATGGTGTTCATCCAATTCACTTAATGATGATTCCATTCAACTCCATCTTTTCCAACAAATGCTTACAGGTATCACAGATAAATGGTATATTGAATTACCTAGAGCATCGTTTCACAACTTCAACACTTTAGCCACTACCTTCCTCACACATTTCCAGTTGCCCATCAGATACAAAACTGGAACGAAACTATTGAATAACTTTAAACAATTGGACTCTACTCACATTTCAGATCACATTCATGAGTGGAGACGTCGTTGTCGGTTGGTCAAGACTTATGTTCCCGATCAGTTGTTAGCGGAATGGTTTTTCAAGTCTCTGTTAGCTCCCATAACATAAGATGTGGCCAAAGGTGGAGTCATGACTGAAGAGCAAGTTATTGCTTGTGCTCAGTATTTAGATATGGTCTATACCCAATCAGGCACACTCTATGATAAGATACCAAATGCTCTGAGACCCTCGAATATTGTTCCTCCTCCACTTGGTAAAGAATCTCATGTTGTTGATGGCATTATAGGTTTTGCCAGTTTGTAGTCGGTGAGTAAACCATCTGGTATTGCTCTTGCCACTTCTGCACAAAACCCTCCATCTCATCCTCTTGTGGCTTATGCTTCTGAGATAAATGTCATCTCATCTGATAAAGGCAAGTATCAATAGCAACCTATAAGCAAGAAGAAAGGTAAGGTAAGAAAAAGAAAGATTCCTCACCGCATGATAAATAAAAAAATTCATCTTCTGATGAGAAACGAAAGCCTCGATACACATGTTTGATTTGTAACGAGGATCACTTTACACGTGATTTTCCGCACCGTGCTAAAGTGAATCAGTTCCTTAAATCATCCACTTCTCCTGCTGTGCTAACTGACCCGTTTCCTAATCAGGAGACCCATATGGTTGCCTGGGATGCCTCTTCCTCTAACACAGATTTGATGCTTTCTCCTCAAAGCAGAAATCTGATATCATGGTGGCCACTCGAAATAAGGACTACGGTAATGTGAATCCACCAAATGGTCAGGCTACTAATCAACCTACCAGTTCAACACCACCTTCATTGATCCTATTCCACCTCTGGTTCCTATGGAATTGACTATCAAGCCTCTAAAGGGTGTTATCTATAAGTCTACTTTCAACCCTCGTTCGAGAGCTGCTCAAAATTACAATGTAGTTGAAGACTTGGCTCAGTCTCCTTTGGATATGTCGAATCTTGAGGTGTTGCAAAATTGCCCCACCCAAAAGAATGCCTTATTGTCAACTATCAGATGTGTGGATCCATTGGATTCCAACCTAGTGGTTTTCTCTCATGAAAACTATACCCCTCGACTTCCAGCTCAGTTAGCTTTTATGATCCAGGTCATTGTCCATGGTAAGAACATTCATCGTTCTATTGTGGACGAGGGAGCCTCGACCTACATCATGTCCTTGTCTTGTTGGAAGGCGATTGGTTCACCCCAATTGAGTCAATCGACCACCACATTAAAAGCCTTTGATGGAAGGACATACAAACCTTGTGGGATTTTGAACTCCCTCCAAGTGGAATTAGGGGGCAAAGTCGTCTCCGTTGAAGTAGAAGTTATCAACAGACCTTTGGATTATAATATTCTACTGGGATGTACATGGGTTTATTCTATGGTTGTCGTCGTTTCAACTTACTTCCGAATGATCACATTTCCTCATAAGGGTAGGATCATCGCCATAGATCAAATCACCTTTTTCGCATCTAATTCCAATGTTACTGGAAGTGCCCCTCTTATAGGGGATGCCCTACATTCCTATCAACATGTTGGACTTGGTTTATTGAAGGATTCATCGCTTATGGGAACTTTTTCGCTCCCTCCCCCTCCCCTTCCCAACTCCTCCACTTTGGTTTCTTATATCAACATGATATCATCATCTATTATCTTAGTCGATCCATGGATTGTCCCTCATGAAACTGACATCAAAAGTTTTGGCGATCGAATGTCACTTAGCCCCATTGAGCAATATTACGAAGCCATCTTCTTGGCTTGTGCAACCCATACTTTTTCTTCGATCAATTGGGTAGATCAATCACTGGATTATGGTTCGCCCTTTGATCCTTTCTTGCATACATTCTCTACCAACGAAAGCATCATGGAGATCATGATGTCAGACGACGCACCGTGGGACGAACATCATCATTGTTCCTCCTTCCTAGATACCATTGAAGATAATCTCAGTGGTGTGTACCTACCTAATTTTGTCAAACCCTTTATGAATTTCATTTCCATTCATGAGATCGACTCTGAAAAGAACCTTTCAAATATCAAAGAAACCATTCCTCTCGATATTTTGATTAAACCAGGAATAGTAAAAAATTTATACATCGAAGCATCTTGCACTTCATCTAAAGTCAAGATTTATCAAGCCCTTTTTCACGAGTTTAGAGATGTCTTTGCCTAGACATATGAGGAAATGTCAGGTATTGACCCAAACATCGTAGTGCACGAAATCAAGACGTATCCTGATGCCAACCCGTCCGACAACGCCTTCGTTTGATCCATCCCAAGAAGTTTGTTAGCATAAAAGTTGAAATCAAAATGCTTCTTCAGGTTGGTTTTGTATACCCCATTCCTTTAACTGATTGGGTATCAAACGTTGTCCCTGTCATGAAGAAATAGGGCACGATCTGAGTATGTGTTGATTATCGATATGTAAATCGACCGTGTCTAAAGGACAACTACCCAACCCCGTTTATTGACCAGAATGTTGATGACTACGTTGGCTGCGATATTTATTCATTTATGGATGGATTCTCGGGCTATAATCAAATCAACATTCTACTAATGGACAAACCTAAAATTGCATTTATATGTCCCTGGGGTACTTTTTCTTATAAAAATATCCCTTTCGGTTTAAAGAACACAGGGACCACGTTTCAACGCACGATGGACTGCGCTTTCCATGATATCAGGCACATCCTACAACCCTATTTGGACAATATCCTTGTTCACTCTAAGCGTCAGGCTCATCACCCGATGCATTTACAGGCCATCTTCTTCTGTTGTAGACATTATAACATTCGACTCAACTCGCACAAATGTGTGTTTTGTGTCGGCTCTGGTTGACTCATTTGTTTTATAGTTTCAAAACAAGGAATTTGTATTGATCCTTTAAAATTCTAGGCAATCATTGATTTTCCTGTGCCTTCCACTCTTGTTTAGTTACAAAGACTCCAAGGGAAATCCAAATTCCTGAGGAGGTTTGTACCTAACTACACTGAACTTACTAAAGGATTTACTCACTTACTCAAAAAAGGGATTCCCTTCCATTGGGATGATGTTGCATGAAAAGAGTTTGATGCCTTGAAAGATGTTATTGTTTAGGCATCTCTCTTATATCCTCCCGACTATTAATGCGATTATTTCCTATACCTTGTTGTTGCCATCTCTACTATAGCTATGGTGTTTGTCTAATAAGACGATATGGGGACTGAACATCCCATTTATTATCTAATTTAGAACCTCAACGATACTGAGATTCAATATACTCATGTGGAAAATTTAACTTTGGCGGTCATTTAAGTCATCCAGATATTTCGCCATTACATATTGCTTCACAAAACTACGGTCGTTTTGGATTTCAACCTTATGACATACATATTTTCACATCAATTTTTGGGGGGCAAATACTCCTTATTCTCCAAGAGTTCGACTTGGAATTCATCAAGTCCAAGTCAAAGAAATCCTTAGTTTTTTCCGAGCTTATGTGCGATCTCCCTTCCCTTGATGCTGAATCTACATCTGAAGATTCCATCCCAAATGAGTCATTGTTCCTGATCTCATCATCTGACCCATGGTATGGATATTTTCTCATTTATCTCCAGACCTAGACTTTCCGTCCTAATACCTCTCTCTTAGAGAAGTAATGTATCTGGTACCAATCCTGAAACTATGTGATTATCGACGACACCCTTTATCGTCGTGGTATTGATATGATCTTACAAAGGTGCCTCACTCTTGATGAGGCCAAGAAAGTCTTGAATGAATGACACTCAGGGGCATGCGATGGACATTTATTTGGTTATGCTACTCCGCAAAAAAGCTTACATGTCAGTGACTTTTGGCCCACTATTTTCCGCAACTCTATCCTCGCAGTCTAGAAATGTCATGCGTGCCAAATCTATGATCGAAAATTTCGTGCTTCGCTTGCTCCTTTGCATCCCATTGTCACCATTGGTCTCTTTGTGAAATGGGGCATCGATTTTATGACATGTAACCCTCACTCGGCCGGGGGGCATGGCTACATTATTGTCGTTGTTGAATACTTTACTAAGTGGGCTGAAGTGATGCCTACATTCAATAATACCAATGAAATGACTGCATACTTTTTCTTCAACCATGTGATTGCTAGGTTCAGTGTTCCGCAAGCAATAGTAATGGATCATGGGAAGAACTTTCAGAATCATATGATGACCGAATTAGCTGCCAAATTGGGACTTTCACATGAAAATTTCACTCCCTATTATCCTCAGGCTAACAGACAAGTTGAGGTGATTAACAAAGTTCTTAAGACTATGCTTCAACGTATGATAAGGGTCCACAAATCAGACTGGAACTTGCTTCTCTTTGCTGCCTTGTGGACATATCGAACCTCAGTTAGGACTACTACTGGATTCACACCCTTCTAATTGGTGTATGGTCTGGAAGCGATCCTTCCCATCGAATGCGAAATTCCATCGTCGAAACCAGTTATCGAACTTCTTCCTGCTACTTCCGCAGAGGAGGAGTGTATTTTATATTTAACTTGTTTGGATGAAACCTGACGCGATGCCGCATTAGCCAATGAAGCCCATAAAATATGCACCAAAATGCAATATGACAAAAGTGTCAAGCCTAGAATCTTCTCACACGGAGATCTGGTTCTCTTATATGACCATAAGGCCGACAAGTTAGGTCGAGGAAATTTCCAACCTATGTGGCTGGGCCCATATGTTGTCAAGTGAGTCCTTGCAAAAGGGGCTTATGAGTTAGTAGATCTCGATGGAGTTCCATTGGCGCATCCTAGAAATGGGTTGTACCTAAAAACATACTATGTTGATCCCATGCATGGCACACTATGTACATATTGTCTATAGGTCTGTTGAGTGTGTTTTTCAGAGTTTCCCATGGTTTTTTGTTGATTATGTTTACTTTGGATTGTAGATGTCAACCTCTCTCAAACCGTATATTGGTTATGTCGATGGTGCTAGCCATAATACTCGGAACCTATCCTCTGCAGTGTGGGTTATCTTTGCTCCAAATGGCGAGCTAGTGAGTATGCAAGGGATTTGCATGGGTCGCTCGACTAACGTCATTGAGTATAGCGTAGTGGTTGAGCTACTTTCTTATGCTATTTCACATGGTATTCGTCGTATAGTCATTAGACTTTACTCACAACTCGTAGTAATACAACTCGCAAACATCTATTCAGTGAGAAATTCCGCCATCCTTCGCATGGTTTTGAGGGTGCATCTTCTAGAAAGACATTTCGATTTCATACAATATGAACATATTTCTAGAAATCTGAACACATTAGCAGATTCCAATTTTGTTTTAGATTGATGTTTGCAAAGAATGTAAATAGCTTTCAATTCACATCACATAATATTGAAAGCATAATAGGATAGGAAACATTGAATATATATATATATATATATATATATATATATTAAGATTGGTTTTACAAAATGTGTGCCCCGAGACACATATGGCTACATCGTCCATATAAAGACTACTTGCAAAACATGTAAGTAGACAAATTAGTGGTGCTCATGATAAAACGACACAGCACGAGCTATCTTGAGCAGTAGTCGACCAATCTGACTAGGCACTTCGATTGTGTGTTGCTAAAGTCGCAATGGAAGCTGATCGACCACAGTCTCATCAATCCCATGTGTAAGTCCGTCCATACGCCGCTCCACCTCTAATAGGATCTCTGCTAAATCTGGATCTCGTATCGCATCCTGTCCTATCGCAACGACTTATACTAGTCCCACCTTCCTCCTCCTGTGGCTGTCTTTTTGTACGACAGAGATATGTAGCACCCACTGGTTGAACAAGTTGAATGTTTGCATGAAAACATCAAATAGTTTAGTCTCAGGAACATAAAAAAAAAATTAAAAAAAAATCCTAAAACTTTAAAAAACTTAATGGTCAAAGTATCTTACCTAAAGCATCCCAATGCTCATCCTTAGGCAACTCAAGCTCGGGATCATCACGAAAATCCATCCCTGAGTAAGGATAATCATCACTGATGATGAACTACCTACGTAGCCACCCAAAGAAGTCTGGTGAGAAGTTGATCGTTGATGGGCTTGCATGTCGGCTCTTATGGTCTATCCACCTCCTCAGCCGTGGGGTCCTCGTATTGATGGATTTGAGTACAATCTGTTGAGGCTGCAATAGTGGCACCCGCTCTAGAGAAAAAGAGACTAAGATCGCACCATAACCAAAGTTCTTCAACTTCCCCTCCTTTTCTTTAGTAAGTTGTTCCTTCAAATTGACCAAGACACCCTCACTCCAGTTGAATACTATCGGCTCTAGACACTCTATCCCATACTGCATGTATGATTTGCTTGCTACATGTAGTGTTGAGTTGCCTTCCAATCTTGCAATAATGAACAAGATCATTCTCAGAGGTAATTGGGTTACATCATTTATGTTGATATTCCCATCTCTAGTAGGAAGAGCTCGAGGTCTGCAATAGGTAGCGATATAGTCTTTCACCGTCTCACCGCCACTTCTTCCACCTAGAAGAGAGGCGGGGGCACCTCGCGTCGACAATATTGTTAGAAAGTAAATATCCTTTACCTGTATCTCAAGAAGGTTCTCCCCAAACCTGAATGTCCCATGAACGAACAAGGTATTTTAACAACTCCATTTGTTGCCTCATACCAGGAAGCTTGAAAAATTCAATAACCCACAATTTTTGAGCGCTTAGATGGTAGTAGGATCATTTGCCGCATTCAAATATTGTTCCTCATGTTCTCTTTCTCGCCAGATGAATGCCATTTTGTGTTAGTGGATACCTGAAACATCAACAAGGGATTCATTAGGCTCTTTCCCTTGCAAAAAACTTGAAAACATTTGAGGCAAAACTGAGAAACAACTTAGGAAAATGTGCCCAACGTACCCCATTAGTGTCTACCATAGTGTTGCACCTCTTCCTGCATTGTATCCCTGCTTAGCTGCAACACAATTTTCGACATGGGGGGGTGTGTTGGTCCCAGGGCATTTTTTATGAATCCTAGGGACCTCAAAACCTAAAACATTTTGTATGAAATTACAAAAATGGACCATAGAAAGATAGAGAAAGGTTTCAGTTCCCACTTGGACGCAACGATTCTTGAAATGGTTCACTGGATTGGTCGTAATCAGTTGCAGAATATCGAGGGAAAAAAGGCTCTAAATACTCACTATTGAAGGTAAAATGTGAAATGGTAAAAATGACAAGTCATTTTGAATATTTATGGTCATTTTCTCATTATTTTATTCATTTTTAGTGTTTTGACCTAGATATGCTTCATTTTTACTATGAAACGGGTATGTTTAATCCTTCTTGTGGTGTTTTGAGCAAGTCGACAGTTGTTAGCAGGTTTTCATTATGTTTTGAACAAGTTACTTTGACCACAAAGTATACTTTTATCTCTTTTTTGAGCTCTTTAAACCTATGAAAAAGGAACCCCCCTGGAGTCCTCTTTTAGCTCTTTTCAGACTCCCAAAATATGAAAAGATTGTCGAGCACTTGTCTTTTCGAACTCATAAAAGTAAATGAAAAGATGTCTACTCAGTATAAGTTTAACCCTTTTCTGGATTGAGATAGACTAGCTACGAAAAAGGAATACCTTAGTCGAACATGGCTAAGAGGTTCTCTTGGGTATTGTTTTCTACCGTTTCAGACCTAAGGGACTACCTACGAAAAAGGGCATCGAGAGTTTTCTTTTCACCTCTTTTTCCAACTCTCTAAATATGAAAAAGATGACAAGTTTTACCTTTGTTGGACTCATTAAAACATCAAACAATGATGGACTTGTCGATCATGATGAGGTTGAACCACTCCTTCTCAGGGTTCGTTAAATATACTCGGAGGGATTCATCCGAAGGATGAACTTATAGATTAAGCATATGCTATCCTCCTCAAGCTTGTTAAAAGATAAAGAGGTATTGACCAATATGGTTGGGGAAATTGGGAAAACAAGGGATTCCATTTTTATAATGGCAACTAGTCGCTCTTGAACACGATACTCTTCCACTTCATCTTTGTGGTTGTTGGATTGGGTAATTTGCTTGTCTTTTGGTTATCGTACCATTTTCAGAACCTCCATCTCGGTTTTGGGTCAATGCTGCCAACTCCATTCAGTGTCGTCAGTGTGTTCAAGAGAATTCATTCAGTTGATCTCCGTTACAATACTCTTAAGCCTTCATTTCATGTTTGCCTTTCCTGATCCAGTTTCGTATCAACATAATTCTGATCAAATATTATTGTTCAAATACAGTCGTTACTTGAAATTATTGTCTCTACATTGCTCTCTATTTAAGCCTTTTCCATGGTCTGCCTCTTCATCTGGTCCTAATGATGAACCACACTTGTTGGTTTGAAACACGTCGGCAAAAAATTTCTCTTATGTGATTTTTACCGAAAAAAAATTGCTTAAATCATTTTGATCAATTTGTCTCAGTCATGATACCTGATTCGTGTTGTTGATGGGAGATATATCAAGGCCCTCCTGCAATGGGTCGCTTCCTGTCAACATCAGCACATCATCTAGGAAGTTGACTTAGAAACACCCCTTGGTACCTTGGTGCTTGCATACATCAATGGAAAATTTCCTTACTCTTGGCGACAGGTTTACAACATTGACCTTCGACTAAAAGATTCTGTGTGGTGTTCGACATCAACTCATTCATTCACACCATAGGGATTGTACTGTAGTACTTTGAGAGCCATTAACATCATCAGTGGTTTCTTTCACATCTGTTAACGGTTCACATCATTGGACGAAAATCAGATGGTATCTACCATGTTCGAATCTAGCTCATTGATTCACATAGTTAGACTCATACATTGATTGGTCGTGTGAATAAGATAGGAGACCCCAAATCTAGTTTCATCCATCTTCGTTGCATTTCAGGATTATACAAAGATCACAATTTATGATGGTCATGATCATATAGACAATCATCTAGTCATGGGTCCACCAATTGCATCTGTGGACACATCTTTTGATCATTGTACATGTTATGTTAGCTTATGAGTTGAGTATGGGTATGCCTCCCTCAAAAACCAAAGATGTCATGTTTAAAATATATTGTAACATATGAAGCTCATCAGTTGTCCTTGATCCCTACTCTTCACAAGGTAAAGCACTTCAGTCATCAATCATCATCTCTGACTTTGCCCTTTAGGGGGCATTCTATTATAGGCCATTTTGTCACATCCGATCAGTGAGTCTCCTAATGGGACCAATCAACATCATATTCCCCTTTGTCACCATCTAGCACAAATCCCTAATCATGTACCTTTCATCTCCAAGAGTTTGAGCCCTAAACTACTTCACCTGAGCCAATTTGAGGACCAACGCTCCCTGTAAGCCTACTCGGGTGCGTTCACCAGCAAGTTGCTTCACTGTGGTTTGTGTTGGTCACCAGTAGGTTGCTCCCATTTGCACCTACATTGATTCTAAAAATCTGGGAGAATGATCGGGATTACATAAGCTTCCTCTTCTAGTAGTTTCTAGAACTTGTTACAACTACTTACCTTGGATAAAACATTTAGATCCTATCCATACCTACATTGGATTTTTCACCACTTATCCTTTGATCCTATCCCTCCATCAAAGGTGGATCTTTACCTTAGATTGGTAATTGGATAAGAACTCCAAAATTACCATACTTCTCTATATATTCCCAGCCTTCTATGTGGTTGGGGGTTGGCTTTTGGAGAGTGATTATGCCCTTATGTTGTTGTAGTGAGTGGTCATCATTCCATGCATTTAGGGTGACTGGAGGTTCATATTGTGACAAGGAAAGGACAAATCAACAAATTGGAGGAGCTATTCTATAGGATCAACTGTTACTTATGGTTGATCCGTAAACTTCCATGGATATTCCACTGGACAGTTCGTCACAACAGATCTGTTAATATATTAAAAATATGAGATTCTACACTATTACAGTTTTATTTAATTTCTAGATCTGAAAAAATAAATGTAATTAGTGCATGCATGTAAAAGTAAATCAAGGAGAAAAGTAGAGAACGAAAAAATAAGCTCACACACACATAATACACAAATACGCTCTCTGGGAAACCCTTTTGGGAGAAAACCCAGCTGGAAGGTGAGGTCGCTTCCCTCTCTTTCTTTGTTTGGAAATATGGCTGTAGATACAAAGAAGTAATTTCTGTGGCCCATGGGCTGCTACAGTGCACAAATCCTCTCTGTGTGCTATGCCTTCTATCTCTTGTGGCTATCTTTGCTCAACTATGGAACACAATTCTCTCGAAATAATGGGATGCCTCTTCCTCCTAGTGGCCCGGTTATAACACAACCCGATACCCTACTAGTGGTTAAGTTTGACTACATCAACTCTTAATTAGAGTTACAAAATAGACTCTTCTAGAGTCTTTTACATCACAAACACGTGGCATCTTCTCGAACTATAGGTGTGAAAATAGGAAGGTCAACTTCTTAGTGGCATAACTTTTGCATACGGACTTCGATTGACACTATTCTTATGTCATTGGAATCTTTGTGTGTGTAGAATAACATGAAAATGTGTTGCACTTAAGTGGCAAAGCTTTACTCCCAAAAAAATCGTTTGATGCGTCAAAACGCTCCTGGAAGGTTTCGGACCCCATTTCGCCAAACTGGATCCCGTCGGTAAAAACGATCCTATGTGCTGATTCCTCCAATTTTTCCACTCCAAATGCATCGAGATGGATGAAAAACAATATAATTATCCAATTCAGATCAATTGTTGTAATCTTCTTCCATTTATAGTAATGCAAAGAATTCATTGTTTTCCTATATGTGATGTTGTTTCAATTATTTCAATACCATGTTGATCTATTGAATGAAGTACTTAGATGATACTGCATAGATCTCGTAGTTTCTTGGCTTGTGTTATCTGACTGTGCAAGTTCTAATTTTGGCAATCAGAGCTGGGATTGGAGCTTCCAAGCTGAAGAAGGAGTGAAGTGTGCGAAGGATTCCAGGTAGGCCTCACTCCATCATCTATTTACTTTAAGGAAAAACATTGTGTTCCTTGTCTCTCTGTTGTTCTAGGTTAGCCACTGACCTAGGGGAGATACTTTTGTCCACAATTGTAAATCTCGTATAACAAAGAGAACTTAGCTTTTATTAAACATAGTTGAATCCGACCAGGTTCGTGACTTCCACGTACCACTCGACCGTAAACATGGATGAACCAAATATTTTTTTCAACCAATCACCCCCGTGCCATATTCCAAACATGAATGTGGGATATCTTGGATAAACCAATCCAAAACACAACCAAGGGAATCCATAGGCTAAACCACCTCCACCCTCACCATATCGTGATCACACCAAAACTGATGCTTCGTTCATAAAATCAAATCGAACTTGGAATGCCATCTAGAATTCATCATTGTCCTTGGGGAATTTTTCATCTCCCAGTCTCTCAGGCTTTACCGCAATCCAATCTTGGATCATTAGGCCCTAAACCGAGACACCTCCCTTAGGCTTTACCGTGTATCCCACCAAAACCGGTCAAGGGATTCTTAGGCCTTTGGGAATGAACCTTGAGACCATCTTTGCCTTGGATTCCAAAATCCATTTGGCATTTCCAAAGCTCAAAATCTAGATCAACATCCCAACACACCATGGCATTCGAAAAAGGTAAGACTAGGCTGAAAACCACTGTCATAACCCGACAAAACCACGCCACCGATAACAAGAGAACCATAAACTAACATGCAAAGCCATACATGTCGAAACCAACTAGGAAACCACACATGCAATGTGTTACATGCAAGTATTCCTGTTGAAGCTGCTTGATCATGCTCTTCATTGCTCGATCCTTTCTTTCCTTACTTTCCTTTGCTTTGCTTGCTTTTCCTTCCTTGCTCCAAGGCTAGAGTACTCGAAGAAAACTCTACGTGTCCAAGAGTGTGAGAGAGAGGGGGAATAATGAGAGAGCTCCAAAACTAAATTGACCAAGCTTACACTGACTAAGCCTGCCAACTGATCCTCATAAGCCTTTTTATTAATGAGGCCTCTATTTTCTTAAATTTCCATTATGTTCCTTCATTTTCCTCCTCACATGCAACCTGTGGCCTTTCACCTTCCTTTTCTCCTAATTTCCTTTATTTTCATAAATAAATGTGCCAAAATGCCTTTTTGACTTTTTAATGCATTTGCCTTTGCCAATTTCCTTAGCCATAAACACATCTAGTGATGCCCACTAGGATATATTTGCCCAACATTTAGCTTGGAATAAGTGTCCCTTAACCGTGGTCCTATTTTTCCTTTATTAACTTTTATTACATAAAATTTTCATCAGGGCTATTACAGAACCCTCCTCCTTGGGGAACACCGTCCTCGGTGTTAAACCACACCAAGACCTCAACAAAACCGTTGAAAAGCAAACATACTTCCCATGGAGCTTTATAAATTAGCTCGTTGTAGTATTTACAATGAATGACCTGCTCAAAACATGACAAACATACCAAGTACTGGAGCTTTATAACACAACTCATTACAATATTTCCAATAACCACATATACACATGCACATTTGCTAAACCAACAAATAAAAGGATACGATGCCTGTATCAATCAACAAGGGAATCCAGAGGCTCACACCTCCACCCTCAAAGTAATACCAGGATTCACCTAATTCCCAAGAAATCTAGAATCCATTGCCACAGTCAAATCTGCATCTAATGTCTAGCGCTATAATCCTGCGCCACTTGTCCTCTCAGTGAACAAGTACTGGCTCATTATTCTAGGGCACACTCCCAATGTGCATATGATTCCATTTGGCAATGTTCATGACCAAAACAAATATATCCCTGGCCTTCCCTTCTCTGTTACACATTCCCTTGGGAAATCTGGTCACCCCCTTCTGTGCAGTCACTCACCTTCCAATTTCCCCGAAACCCCCTCTCCTAGGCCATCCATCCCTTGGAAAGGATTCCTTGCATAAGAAGGTCAAACAACCAAGGCATAACCCTGCCTCAAACCATCATACAGGTCATAGCATGCTCATGGAAATCAATGGACACTATTGGGTACCAGTGTCCCATGATGGCCCTGCTCCTGAATACTTTTCCAGCATACTGCTACCTATTCCAATTTCTTTCACTAGCGCTACTAATTCTTGTAGTCAGTTTCAATCACTCCCTTCCAGGCATTTTTGTGTTTCATGTACCAAGAACATAACTTCCATTAGATTTAAAATAAATTCACATCATACGTCATTGGTATCTCGTCAATAAGGTACACCTGCAATCCTATTTACTTCCTCTCACAACAAGTAAAATTAGCATCTTTGACCGAATCATCATGTATAAACATATCACATCAGGTTAGCTCAGAAGACAACCATCATAGATCAAAATCATAAATCACATGTAACCATCATAAACCAGAATCATAAATCACATGTAATCATCATAGACCAGAATCATAAATCACATGCATAATAAAACTGATACTTATCCTTTAATCAATCCTTGGCTTCTGCCTTTGTCCTTATTCCATTCACACACCAGATTGGTTGCCACACCCAAAAAACACCCAACTCCTTCTCCTCAACCATGTGCACATACACATAGTGTGCATCACACACATACAACCACACATAACACACAATGCCATGCAATACATGAAACTACACCTGACATACAACACAACACAATACATACATACACCTACACCCATTGTACAACACAACACAATACATACATACACCTACACTCGGTGTGCCACATAACACATGCATACTCCTACATTCGGGGTACAACGTAATACATATACGTACACATAGTACAAAACAACTAATACGCATGTCACAATGCCACGACTACACAATGCACATACATAGTACCACATGCACACAACACAACATGTACAACATGCACATAATACCACATGTACAACATGTACACAGTACCACCTACACACAAAACCACCTGCACAATGTGTACACAACATCACATGTATGTGGCACCACCTACACAATGTGTACACAACACCACATGCACGACATGTACACGACACCACATGTACACAATACCATATGCACATGATGTACACAACACCACCTGCACACAACACCATATGTACAACATGTACACGATACCACATGCTCACAACACCACTTGCACAATCATGCACACAATGCCATATGTGCATAGCACCACATGTATAACATGCACACAACACCATATGTACTTAGCACTGCATATACAACATGTACATAACACCCTATGTACACAACACTGGATATTCAACATGCGCACAACACCATATGCACACAACACCGCATATCCATCATGTACATAGCACGATCTATACCCAACATTGCATATGCAACATTCACACAACACTATCTGCACCACCCTGTACATAACATTGCATAAATAACATGTACACACACTATATATACAAAACACCGCATGCGCACAACATCATAGATGCAACATGTACAACATATACAACATATGCACAACAGTAGTACCACACATCCAAAACCACACTGTCTCTACCAAGAAACATTGCTTCTAGTGTCTTATCCATGCTTGTCCCAACATGCTGCAGACCACACTGCTTTCATTTCGCTGATGTATCCCTCAACGTTACATGTCATAACATAAACATAGGCATAATACAAGCATACAATATCAATTCATATCCACATGATACCGACCTCATATATTTGTCATGACTACTCTTCCCACTTGATTTCCATAAGACCAGGAATCTCGTCATGCCATTCACATGCGTAAGCAATCATTCCTCCACAAGACTCTGATCCCTGACAACCCTGTAGGACAGTGACATAGATACATATACATAAACATTATCATAAAGCAATCATGATCCTATTAGGCAACGACATACATACATACATACACACATACACACACACATGCATACATACATACATACATACATACATACATACATACATACATATATATATATATATATATATATATATATACATTAGCTCAAAACAATCATGATCTCGTCATAAAATGACATACATACATACATTTATGTATATATATATAAATCGACACAATCATGATCAAAACATAATTACCATATATCATAAGGTCAAGGTTAAGAAAACTTCCTTTATCTGCGCAACGCATGTACAACATCAAGAACAACAGTTCCCAACGTAGCTAAGGCATTTGACACCTCAAATCTATTTACTTTACCTTTCTTGATTACTTTTCTCGTGACTGTCCCACCATTGTCCATTTACACAATGGACCCAACCAATCCAACTAAATGTCAAACGATGGCCTTCAACTGCCCTTATACATGCACTAAGCTTCATCCAGACCTTACATCACCTGTTGGATTTCATTAAGCTCTCCCTGAGCTCCACTAAATTTCCTCTTTCCCAAACAATTCCCAAGACTCAAAACTTAAAAGGCAAGCACAGGAAATAAACAAGAAGAAAACCATGAAAACCAATAACAACACGACTTCACAAACAAAGTGGCATGGCCATGCACGAGACACAAACAAAACTGCAAATCAAGCGCAAGCAAATAAAAAAATACTGAAAGCATGAGACTAGCAACAAACACCATGACTCAATCACATGGTTCCCAATTCTTCCAAAGGAAATCAACTTGAGCCTTCTTCAAAATTTCATGGTAATCTCTTGCCATGCAATTCCTTGTATCATACTGCCATAAACACATATCTATCAGTGTATAAACAAATATACCATTATACCAGTTATATTACCTTGTTGTACCAAGCACGCTGCATTGCAACTAAACACATCGATGCCATTTGATGGATCTAGCTATAACTAGACACCAGTTGTTATACCTGTCAAATACATGTCCATGAATATAGCACATACCAACATAATTTCAGACAAGATTAGGGTTAGGAAGACTTCTTGTATGCAAATCAATCATTCGTTTGGAATTAGGGCTTCCAAACATATCCAAAGGAATTCTTACCCAATTCCTTTCTTTTACCATTTACCTTGCTGCAATTGAGTCTTATTATGCAATATCTCATCAACCAACTGTTTTTTCCCCTTGGAAAAATCATAATTTTCATTATATAAGGAAAATTACATGTTGTAGATGTTGTTCGCATATGCAGTATATGAGGCTAAGTGCCTGTCAAGTAGAGGTGATACAAAAAATAAAGATCAGCACTCCACGCAGGGAGGCTCTGCCATCAATAGAGTTCATATAATGTTATCAAAAAAATAAAATCTGCTCAAAGAGTATCACTGTTTTGTAAATACAACTGGTATAATATAAACATGATAATATTTAACATATAACAAAAAAGCACAGGCTCCTATTGAGCCTATACTATATGGTCCATGAAAGGGTGATGATAGTACTAGTAGTGTGCTTCATCCCTCTGCTCCTGTATCATCCATGTGTCACGTGGCCTGACCGCTGCCTCCTTGGATAGCATATCGACAAATGTGTTGCATTCCCTGTATATATATGACAACAAGTAAAGTTGTCAAATAGTGAGATAAGTCTATGGACCTCATCCAGGATAGGCCTTAGAGTGTATGCATGATAGTTTGATGATTTATTAATCCAATTGCACACTATTTTTGAGTCCCCAAATAGTTGAAGCTTCATGCATTGTTTTTCTAATGCAAATTGTATGAGATATTTTGCAGTGATGAGCTCGACATAATTGTTTGTGCCCCCTCCAAGCCCCATTTGAATTTGAAAATGATGGGAGTCTGACAGATG